>CM021110.1:309034039-309312636 GCA_007115665.2 Sequoiadendron giganteum
TCATTTGAGAATGTTTGGATTTATTCTAAGTGTCTGGTTGGTGAAAGCTCTTTCTTATATGTTCTTTATGTAATCGATTAGAAATATATACATCTATATAACGCATATATATGTATACATATGAATTTCGATGATAAGCCCATGTACATGAGTTAATACATACATGGGTTAGTGCAAAAATATGGGTCCCAAAAAGGGCGCTTAAGTGGCCACTTTTATTTTTTTGAAATCAGGAAATACTAACATTGGATGTGAAGTTGAGGATAGTTACACTTAAAATTTTGAGATGGAACATAAACAAGGATCGAAGTATTCTAAGTCTACTTTCTAAAATACTAATTTATTTTGAAAATGGTTAGGATTAAAGGGTTCAAAAGAGGGGTCTGTACACAAATCGGTGTTGTTATTGTCAGAAAAACATAACATAGCAACTCTTGTACGACCCTCGTACGGTGAACATTTTTTTCGTATTTTTAAAATCACAACAATCAAAAGTTAGCTAACAGTATGTAGTTGATGCATGATTTGTCTAATAATTTTTTAATTAATATTTGATTTTTTACTAATTTTTGAAGTAGACACTTCCTCAAAAACAAAATTTTGGCCGTGCTACCACTACAAATTTTGGAAACTAATTGAATTTTATTTTTTTAAAATAAAAATTTGTAGAATGGAGTCTAGTTTCTAAAAATGTAATTTATGTGAAATTTTGATGAAGGGTTAATTTATAACGAAAAAAACGCCAAACATTGTTTTTTTCCAAAAAAGAGACATACAAACAAAATAAATTATGGATGAAAGACTTAACATTGTCAGATAGTGAAAAAAACTACATCATTGGATAGCTAAGAGAGAACCTAACATTACCAAGATGTTCGATTTATTTGATATTGAACCACGTGTAATCTTGACGGTGAGTACGAACCCGATTATGTGAAATATTGTAGAATTTGCAAAAACACATCTCTGGTCGTTGAGAATGCCCTCCAAGCCTTTGGGTTGGTATTCCAAGGAAAATACCAATCCAAAGGCTTGGGGATTCCCAAAGAAAGATATAACGCTAGCACGTTATAATGCACTCACATTATATCTTAGTTTTGTTTTTTTTTGCATTTGTGAGGAACATGTCTAACAAGACAACACGAGCATGGTATAACACGTTTGCGTTATGTCTTGCTTTATGTTAAATGATACACTATTGAATGCATGTTTATATATTTGTATGTTTGTATGTACATGTATTCTTGTATGCAATGTATGTATGGGTGATCCCACAATACTGGTTTATAATTTTTCGCCAAACTGGAAACTGAAATATATTTTTCTAACTAAATATTCACTTTCGGGCACCTATAGCGGCTAAACAGTGAGGAATTTGAAGATGATGTAGACTAGTGATTTGTGATATTTTGTCTGTAGATTCTAAATATATTTTTCCAAAAAATTTGGAATCATATTGCACTTCTTTTTTTGTCTCCTTCGAAAACTACTTTTTTTTCAGTGAACAACATTTTAAAAGAGTGGCACTCACCGTATACAACATAATTTTTTTTCCATGAAGGATAAAATTCTATTTTATTCGAATTTAGATTTGTAACTATGATATCTAGCCCTTTCATTTGGTTTCATAGTATTTTATTGAACATTTTTTCCTTAATCAAGTTTCAAAGTCAAATCAATTAAAATTCAAACATAGGCAGACCGTATACAACATAAATTTTTTTGTATGTATCGAAACTCAATTTTTTTAAACTAGATCAGAGACATCAATACCTAGCCCACACATATTTTTCAGAATTTTATTTTGATAATATGACATTTTTCATATGTGCAAGATAGAGAGCTTGATTTTCAGTGAAAAGCCTATGTTTAATCAAACTGAAAAAACAAATAGATAATAAAACCAAAAAATATTAAAATTATATTAGTTGGATAGCTCGTTCCAAGGACTACCATCATCCAGTTAGGTCTATGAAGTCTCCTCCATTTTCATCCTCAACCTAAGCTTCGAAGGGAAAAATTATGGAGTTTTTTGGTGCCAGAAGGGAAATAATGGGGGAAAAGGGGGGTTCTAGGGGTTCACTGAAACCAGGGTTCATTCAAACCCCCTTTCCACAAGAATTTATTTTGCTTATTTTTTTGGGAAATATGGGACCCAAAATTAAATGGGTTCGCTTGAACCAGAAGTTCGTTTAAACCCCCAAAAACCATTTTCTTTTGCATGGGGTCATTTTTTACAACTTTTCCTTTCTCACTGGAATTGTAAACCACTTTTGTGGGTTTACCCATATGTATGTATGTATGTATGTATGCCTATATGTATCAATTCATGTATATTGTATGTATGCCTTTATGTATGTAAGAGTGTATCTACACATGCACATTTATGCTTGTATGTATGTAAGATTGTATGTAGATATGTATTATGCTTGTATGTATGTAAGTATGTATGTATTTACGTATGTCTTTAAAGGGAGGGAGAATTTTAAGACAGAGAGAGAGGGGGTGGAAGTGAGAGTTTAATAGAGAGGGAGTGGGAGAGGGAGAGACTTAGCTAGGTAGGGTGGGAGGGATACAGAGAAATATTTAGCTAGGTAGGGTGAGAGAGAGAGAGAGAGGGAGAGATATATATATAGAGAGAGAGAGAGGGTGGGTGGGAGAGAGAGAGAAAATTGAGCTAGAGGGAGAGAGAGAGGGGGGAGAGAGAGATATGAAGAGAAAGAGAGTTATTCAGGTAGGGTTCCAAAGGGAGCGACTTGAGAGATAGGTAGTGAGAGGGAGTGGGAGAGAGAGGGAGTGTGAGTGAGAGACCTGAGAGAGGGATAGGGTGTGGGAGGGAGTGAACTGAGAGAGGGAGATAAAGAGGGGTGTGGAGTGAGAGGGACTTATCTAGGTAGGGTGGGAGGGATAGATAGAGAGAGGGCAGAGAGAGATATAGATTTACTTAGGTAGGTTTCCAGAGGGAGAGAATTGAGAGAGGGGGTGGGAGGGAGAGACCTGAGAGAGAGGGAGAGAGAGGGAGTGGTAGAGAGAGGGAGGGAGATAGAGATAGATAGATAGAGGGAGTGAGAGAGGGTGGTAGGGATTGATAAAATGAGAGGTATGTAGAAAGAGGGAGAGGGTAGATAGAGACAATTAGAGAGGGTAGGAGAGAGAGAGGGAGGGAGAGGTGAGATGTATAAATAGAGAGGAAGTGATAAGGGTTGAGGGATTTGGGTGGACGACCTATAGGGTTGATGGTTTCTAAGGTATTAGGGTTTAAGGGTTGAGGGTTGAGGGGTTAGGGTTGATGGTAGAGGGTATTAGGTTGAGGGTATAGAGTAGAAGGTTTAAGGGTTTAGGGTTAAAGTGTTTAGGGTTCAAGGTTTAGGGTTTAGGGTTGAGGGTAGAGGATTTAGGGTATATGGTTGAAGGTATATGGTTAAAGTATTAGGTTGAGGGTATAATGTAGGGTAGAGGGTATAGGGTTTGACAGTTTAGGGTTTAAGGATTGAGGGTTGAGGGATTGGGGTTGAGGGTGTAATGTAGATAAAATGACTCTGCGAGCGAGATGGTTAAATATAATCTAAACATGCATTAATCTAAATCAATCAACAAAGAATGAAGTAAATAAACTAAAATAGTAAATAAATCAATATGAAATAATCTCACCGAATATCAATCCACCTCTTCGAATTATCTTGATTGTCCTTCTCCGTTTTTCCATGATAGTATTCTTGCCCTCGGATTTTTAGTATGTATGCAAGTATGGCGTTAATGTATGTGTTAAAGAAAAATATCGAAGATTAACAAGTTATGCTTCCAAAGTATATATATTTCGGGAGGAGGAATAATGACAATGACAAGTCAATCTATAAAAAGTTGGTTTTCGAACGATCGACTCAAATTCGAAAGAGAGATCAACGATCAAGATTGTTGAATGCCATGCAATGTGAGTTTTGTGTCAGTTAGAATGTGATTTGGGAAATTTTGTTGGATAAAGATTAAATTAAATAACTTAATCTGGTGTTAAGACTATTCAAAAATAGTTAAGAATATACATTAAGATTAAATGAATGATTTAATATTCAGTTGAAAGTCTTCAAAAATAGAAGAAATAGACTTTGAATGAAAATGATAAAGTTAGAATTCGATAATGATCTATTCGAATGCACACATGAATTAATTAGTTAAATACAAATATTTAATTAATAAATATATTCATGGAGGAGAATTAGACTAACTGATCAAGACAAAGTCTTTTCATAGAGATAATTAGACATCAAATTAGGAGATAACTGGTGGATTTGAATAGATCTCGAGTCAGATGGTGAGTGAATAACTAGTTAAGTGATAGAAGAATGTGACAAAAAAAACTCTTTATAATGTTAATTTAATTCAACATTCGAAATTGAAATGATTTAATTAAATAAATAATAATTTATTTAGTTGACTGAAAAGGTTAATTGAATAATTAAATAATTCAAAATGAATATTTAATTATAGTCAAAATATGATAAAGGGTAAATTAAATAATAAATTATTTAATTCAGAAAAAGAATTAATTAATTAGAGACGTAATTAAATATTTATTTAATTAATTAATCAGAGTTGAATAAGGGTCATAATGAATTAATTAAATAGTTAAAAGGTTATTTAATTAATAGAAGAAATATGTGTTTAGGAAATAATTAAATAATTAAGATTATTTAATTGTGACCATGGACATTAGAAAATTATGTCAAAAGTGGTATTCGCAGGCCTAGACCAATATTCAGTGTCTACAGTTTGCCCCTCTTTGATACAATGTTGTTTTTGCATTGTGTCAAATAAAATCATTAAAAATATGCCCTGGTCGTGCCCCGGTATGAAATAGGTTGGGTATGCCCCCTCGAGAAAATTGACAAAATTTTGAAAAAATTCAAAAAAATTTGGAAGTAGTCCCGATAAGTAAATTTGATGGCCATAAATTCTATGGAGTTGGTGGAATTGAATTTGGAAGTGTTAGGCATGCGTACGGGTTGATTGAAGATGGAATTTTACATGGCCAATAGACAAGGTCAGAAGAAATGCCACCCAAACCCTAGATATCAATAGACATTAGGGTGAAATTCAAATCATTTGCACCCGATAGATTTGAAGAATTAAAGATTTTTCTCTAAGCTCTCGACGAAATGTCTCTTGTTCCATACACTCATCATCACGGATATTAGATCCGGACCTTTCGACGGCTAGCCGACGTGGGATCCCTGATAAGTACCTTGGAGTGATCTCTTGAATTTTTGTTTTGCACGTAGTTTTAGGCATCCAAAGTTTTATTTTCAAATGTGTCATTCTTTGTTCACTACATTTTCATTCATATGCGATGCATTTTCTTGCGGAACGATGCAAATGCAAAAACATGCCTAGGATTGTTTAGGTCATTTAGGGAAAATACACATTTTTTTAATTTATGCATCACATGTTTTATGCATCGCATATTAGATTAGTTAGGTGCATGTAGGAATGTGAAACACATTTGTAATAAATGAATCGCATTTGCATGTAATTAGGAAATGAAAATGCATTGCATCTGCAATTTGATTTACGTATTTTCCTGTTGCTTTGGGTTGACTATTTGTGTGAAACATTTGCAATGTGAAACACATATGCTTGTTTGTTCAACACATGTAGGTTCATGCACTACTTTTGAATTTCAGAATGGCACAAATGATATGTGCACCGCATTTGGTTTTGAAATGACACATTTGACTGTCAAATTCTTGAAAAAAAATCTAATAGAAAGATGAAATACTTTGACATTTGACACATTGTTTGAATGCTCTTTGCAGGTTATACTAGATCCTATCTATACCCAAGAGTCATGGTCCGATAACTTCGAGATCAAAGATCAGTTAGTGAGCACAAAGAGATTCTTGTTATGGATAATTGGACTTCATCATGTATGCGCCATTCCCACTATTCGGGCAAAAAAGGGTATGCTTACTGCCCTATGCGAGAGGTAGAATTTTGAGACTTCCTCGTTTCATTTGCTTACTAGAGAGGCAACTGTCACATTGGAGGATGTTTATATTATTCTTAGATTGCTTATTAGAGGCGAGAGAGTGATGTATGATACCCATAGGGGTTTTAGTGAGATTAGTAGATATTATGTATATGATGATATTTATAGTTTAGGGATAGAGCACTATGAGATTAGATGGCAAGTGTTAGCAGATAGATATGAGCGGATTGACTGTATGCTATATTCATTGATTGTTGGGATAGTTCTTCCTGACCATCGTGGTCATGGACTTCCTATTAGGTGGGGGGAGATGTTAGTTGGGATGCTGGAGAGAGAGGTTGTGTATGCTTGGGGTCACTGTCTGTTAGCCATGCTTTACTTCCATCTTCATGATATAGATTATAAATATGCGCAGTCGATGAGCTATGATACTAATTTTTTTATGGTTTGGGCATGTGAATGCATTGTTGTGTTCCATCCTCCAGTCATTGTTGATTGAGAGGCGAAATATCCTTATGTTTTATGTTATGCGGGAAACATTACACAAAGCCATTTGGGAGACACAGGATATTGGAGACATGCATTGGACACATTAGTCCAATTCCTATGGAGACTGTACATGGATTGTGAGTGATGGTCAGATGAGGAAGACTTGCACCAACAATGGAGATGACTGCCAGTAGATGGGAAGACTTGCACCAACAATGAAGATGTTGTTACAATTGTAGATATCTCTGGAACCATTTTGAGAAATGGGTAATTGATTTTTTGGGAATTTTGATCCACCTTCTAAAAGAAAATATTATATTCTAGTTTGCATAGACTATATCACAAAGTGGGTCGAAGTGAAATATTTTCTAAGATTTTTTGTATAAATATATTCTTCAGAGATTAAAAAACAAAATCTATCTAAGCTTTACTAATTAATCTAAAATCAAAACTAAAATTTAATCTAAACTAACAAAATTAATTACTAACCAAATTTAACTTATCTAAACTAATCTAAATTAATTAAACTAACAAAATTAATTACTAACAAAATTAACTTATATAAATTAATCTAAATTAATGAAAACTAAAATTAATTTAATCTAGAATCAATATAAAGGAACCATTTTTATTAGAGGCCGACGTGCTATTTTCAAGAAACCAAATAAATGACTGAAGTCATTTTTCTATATAACACCCACAAGATGAATGCGATCCTCAAAAAATGTTAAAACTCCACTAAAATGCATATGCAGGCTGATGCACACATCTTCATAAATGATAAATACAGTCTTGGGGCTTGCAATCATAATTATCATTGTGAAAAGGACTTGCACTCATAATGATAAATATAGCCTTGACAAATATAGTAATGATAAATATAGTCTTTGCATGCTAGAGTGAGAAAATAGGACTTGCACTTTTGATGTCGTCAATTATATCATGCACTACAAAGCTCGATAACCATTCATGCTCGTACGGAGGTTCATAAATGAATATCATACATTTGAGCCGAATACACGAGAGAGGTAATATGGTTTTAGTGGGTTGTTTTCCAATTATCTTTCACCCCGAATGGTACCAAGGTAAAAGATGAAGATAACCCTGAGTGAATCAGAGTATCCATGTAACTCTAGGTTGTCATTCTTGTATTTAAGACCATATCCAATAGTACCTTGAAGGTATCTCAATATATGCTTCACAACAACAAGGTGAATTTCCTTTGGCTCACACATAAACTGGCTTAGGGCATTCACTACATAGAAAATATCTGGTTTGGTGTTAAACAAGTATATTAATGATCCAATTATCTGTCAATAGAGAGTAAGATTTGCAAATTTTGATTCATAGTAAAAAATGGATGGCATAAGTGCAATAAGTTGTGAAACTGATGATATTGTGTTATGAAAAGGTGATATTGCTTTGTTCCTATTAAGATGATGATGGCTAAGAATAATTTAGGCTTGGTAAAGGTTTGGAGTCAAGAATTGTTGAAACATGTCGATACCAAAACACATACCTACCTCCTTAAGTTTCCTAACCCCCTTATCCAATAGTACCTCAAGAAGGTATCTCAATATATGCTTCACAGCAACAAGGTGAGTTTCCTTTGGCTCACACATAAACTGACTTAGGGCATTCACTGCATAGAAAATATTTGGTTTGGTGTTAACCAATTACATTAATGATCCAATTATCTATCTATAGAGAGTAAGATCTGCAAATTTTGATTCATATCTCATCCATTCATAGTTCCTGTTTCTAGTGTTCACATTATAGAGAGACATTTACTAGACCGTGTACTGAGACAGTTCGATGAGGTTAAATATGAGCGTAGAGGATGAGTAGAGTTTGCACGATCATTCAGAGAGGTTCCTTGGTGGGTGCCTATGATACCAGTGGCTACTGTAGAGGCAAAAATTCAGGCTTTGCAACCTTTACAGTGGGGATGGATGGGTGGAGTAGCGGATCTTGGGACTACCGTTGCATATGATACTTGGTGGGAAACACATCGTCTTGTGCCATACACATATCCGGATCAGTTGGAACCAGTGGAGAGATGAGGGACAAGGCCAAGAGGGCACCACATAGGTAGAGGTGGTGGCAGAGTTGGAGGCAGATATGGTGGTGATGATGGGAGAGGTGGTAGTGGAAGAGGTGGGATACAAGGTAGACGAGGGCGAAGAGGTGGTCGGGTAGGTGGATTTTCACCTATCAGTGAAGTTGAGGTGGAGGTAGAGGATATACCATTGTTAGACCTTAGGGGTGGAGTGGAGGAGAGAATGCTACCAAGGAGACAACAGTAGAGGAGCATGCGGAGGTGGAGGTTGACAGAGAGGAGCATGCAGAGGACGTGGCTGACAGAGAGTACATGGATATTGATCCCCTTGGCATACTAGCAGGTTATGGAGAGGATGATGTGGAGGAGGAGATACCTATGGAGGAATAGGAGAGAGAGCTCCAGGACAGGATAGTAGAGGGGAGATGAGATGAGGAGGCTCATAGGGATAGTGTTATGGAGTCATTAGAGGAGAGGCTGAGAGTGGTTACCGTAGAGAAAGATGCCATGCGGATGGAGAGGGATCAGGTAGGAGACAAAGTAGCAGATTACTAAGATTAGATGTCTCTGTAGTGAAACATCATCTGATGGTTTTTCTCATGAGTTAGTCAGGGCAGTGGAGAGGGCTTCCTATTCTAGGGATCTATATGAGTCAATGGTACCTACTGAGAGACGAGCTCCAAGTTTTTATGAGGCATGTAGCCAGAGATCACAGAGTAGGAGTCAGATGAGGACACAAAGCACAAAGGTTCTGGTAGGACCATCAAGGACAAGTCGATATGATAGGCCTCCCACCACACAAAGAGTACCTCAACGATAGTTTCCTCCACATTCGCCACATGGGAGTAGCAGTAGTGGGACACATTGAAACTTTCATATTTGTATACATTGATCATAGAGCCTATGAGCTCGTTTTAATTTATGGATACATTCTGACATTGTACTGTGACATACATTATTTTGAGCAATATATATATGTATGATTTTTGGTGGTGTTTGATATGATATGTAGTTCTATTTATGATGATGCATTCTTTTACTATATGATAATTTTTTCTATGAGATGTTATTTTTTATTTGATTTGTACCTATTATGGATGATCATTTCTACATTATCATGTGTTCATGTATCCTATGATGTTATGTTGATTCTATATGATGATGGATGTATGTACTTTATGATAATGGGTTGTAATGTAATATTTATACATACATTGCTATCTACATGCAATGCTATACGTTGGCAATGGTTATGTACATGTACTATTTTTCATTATGTACCTTATGATGATTGAATTCCTATTATGCCATGATTTTTCCTAGATATGCAACGAATATGCCTAATGTTCATACTTGTTTAAAACGTAGCATAACTATATGATGTACTATATATAGACATATGATATTGTTTACATAATGTTTGTGAAATGTATGCGTATGAAGATAATCTAATTTTTTTGTGTGTCACAGGACTCTATCATTATGTGGGATAGAAGACATGTTAGAATGGATAATTCAAAATGTTAGTATGCAACAAGAAATTTTGTTTGAAGCGCATACACTCTTCGATATTTTTCCATATTTATGCTAAGATTTGCATTTTATCATCATTGGGCGGGACTAACACAAATGGATAGTACACACCATGATATTAGATAGACCATAGTGTACAAAGTCATCCACTTGCAAAAAATAGACAGTCGCAGACAAGGAGTGCCTTAAATCATACTAAGGGTCAAATTGCCCCAGCCTTTTTGTCAAGACAAACCACAAACAACAAACAAAGAAAAGACGGGTCATGAGATGTCATTGCTCCTCTAAATCCTTCATGGTACATCCTTGAGGAAACTAGTTACATGTTTAAAAATCCAAAGTTAAAAAGACAGTTGATAGACAACAGTCAAAGAAAAAGAGTCCTGAGACATCCTTGAGAAAGCTAGTGACCGAACTTATACACAAATTGATAAAAAGATAAGACAAAATAAGATATAAAGTCAAAAAGCCAATAAAAGTATTAGCCAAAAATTTCTCTTGTGTAATTTTTCGATGTTTGACATAGCCCGATGTGAGAGATGACACATACTGTTTAAGATGTTGAGTCTGGTTTCGACTTTGTTATCATCATTGTAAGGCATGACAGAGCCTGGTCTCAAAATGACACATTCCATATAAGAAATTGAGCCTAATGACGTTGATACGACAAGCTACATGAGGCTATGATGATTGATGATACTTGTTGACAAGAAAGACATATCTTGCTTAGGAGATAAGTTGATTGTTTTGACAATATGTTTGATTTTGACTTATTGATAGTTTTGACATGTCTTCCTTGTTGATGCATTACCTGTTTTGATGCTTTGACTATTATGAGTGTGTGTGTTGACTTGATATGATGTACCCTAAAGGAATAACCTAATGCGGCCTCGAGGGCTCATCGATTTATTGCCTTGCCTACATTGTACACATAGAGACCTCGTAGTTTGACTAGACTTTGACTGATATGAATGTTTGACACATATGATCCTAACTTGATATTTAAATGATGTGTGTGATAATGAGTGTGATAAACCCTAATGGACTGACCTAGTGTAGTCTTGGGGTCTCATCAATTGATGGCCTTGCCTACATTGTACATGCAGATACCTCATAGTTTGACATGACCAATGACTTTGACATATACAAAGAATGAGTCATGATTTTACTTGTGATGCATGAAAAACCTAGACAGATAGACCTAATTCCTTAGGGGCACATTGACAGATGGCCTTGCCTACGTCCAGTTGTAGAGGTAGCATAGTTCAAATATATCTATGACTGACTGGACACAACTGAATCCAACTCTATTTTTGGGATTTTTTACATGTTTTTGATTTTTTGTCTTTTCAGAGATTTTTGATGTTTTTGGATTTTTTCAAGACATTTTATGATGTTTTTAGATTTTTTTAGGACATTTTCTGATGTGTTTAAGTTTTTTTTTTTTTAGGACATTTTTTGATGGTGGAATGCTATGTAGAAGGTCCATATGATGCAAATCAAAGATTTTCCCCTAGTCGGGAATAAGACCTATAGGATGGAGTGGGGAGATGGAGTGGACTTGATGTCAATCATTCCAAGTAATGGATAGGACAATAATTTATTATGAGTGATGGTGAAAAGGCCTGATTGGAATGATGGTAGACAAAGGAGCGAAGTCAACTACACGTGGCGCATGTTTTCGAGGTTTTCACCATGGTACTTATCCATAGCGCCACCAAAGTAGTTTTCGCTATTGGAAGAATTATTTCTCTTTACTATTTTATTGATTTTTCAATTTTTTTGGTGTTACAAAGACACTTGTTTTGCTAGGTTTTCATCAAGGTAACAATTTTTTAATTTTTTTCATTTTTTTTTGTATTTTTTTGATTAAGACGGTTCTCAAAAGCTACACATAGAATCTCTTTAGATGAAGGTTGTTGATCGGTGAAAAAAGTGGTTCTCCTTCAGGGGTAGAGAGTTTATACGCTCTTGATCCAAAGGCTTCAGTAACAATATAAGGCCCTAACCAGTTAGGTTCAAACTTGCCTGGCTTTTCTCTTTTTGTCCGATTCTTAGAATTTTCCATCAAGACCAGGTCACCAATGTCGAAGTGTCGATTCAAAACTTTCCTATTATAGTTGTGACAAAGACGATTCTAGTATGGTTGAAGATGATCTAATGCCTTTTGTCTTCATTCATCTAGGAATTCTAACTCATGCAATCTGGACACACGATATTCTTCATCATCAATATGACCTTTCAAGGATACCCTTAGGGAAGGAATTTCAACCACAATAGGTAAGATAGTTTTAGAACTGAATACCAAGGAGTATGGAGTGGCACCAGTGGGAGTATAAATTCTTCTGTGATAGGCCCATAAGGTAGCATTAAGTTGTAGATGTTAGTCATGAACAACATCATTGATAGTATTTTTGAGGATTCTGATAATGGTTTTATTAGATGCCTTTTCTTGGCCATTACCTTGTGGGTAATATGGGGTGGAAAAATGATGTTGGATATGGAATTCTTCATAGAGATGGCATAATTCTTGGTTTTTAAATGGATGGTCATTGTTTGTGATGATGTATTGAGGAACACCATCCCAAAAAATTATGTAGTTTAGGATAAACTTGGATATTTGTGTGTTGGTGATGTAAGTCATGGGAATAGCCTCGATCCATTTGGTGAAGTATTCAGTGGCGGTTATGATGAATTTATGGCCATTGGATGATGGAGGGTGTATTTTACCTATGAGGTCAAGTCCCCATTGGGAAAAGGGTCATGGTGAAGTAATCAAGTGGAGCTCCTGTGCTGGCGCGTGTATCAAATCTATGTGTACATCTAACATTGTCGAAATATCTTGACAAAGATATATGAGTCATTCTCCATAATAGGCCAATAATAACCTAATCTCATAATCTTGTGGGCTTAGGTAGGACTGGCAGAATTGGATCCATAGATACCTTCATGTACCATACATAAGGTTGCTTGTGCTTCTTCAGCATCGAGACATCTCATCAAGGTGTTATCTAAGGTACGTCTATACAGGGTATCTCCGATGATGGTGTATTTGGTAGACCTACGGATAAAGGTTCTACATTGGTTGTTTGATAGGTCTAAAGGTAGGACTTGGGCATTTAGATAGTCGTGTATGTCCTTGTACCAAGGGGAAGTAGGACCAACAATCAAACATACCACCGCGGAATCGGGGACATCATAGGTAGGGACCAAAAGTTGTTTGACCAAAAAATCAAATTTAGGCACGTTGCTAGGAATATACAATAAGTAACCCATGGCTGCCATAGCATCTGTTGCTTTGTTCTAAATGCATGGTATTTGTTGAAAGGTGATGTCATCAAATTACTACTTATAATTGTCAGCCATGCACTTGTAGGGGGCAAGTTTCTCATCTTTTGTTTCATATTCATCATTGACTTGTCAGACTACTAGCTAAGAATCCCCATAAACATATAAACTCTTGATCTTTCATTGGGCTGCCATTCTTATTCCTGCCACTAAGGCTTCATATTCTGCCATGTTGTTGGTGCGTGGGAAAGAATTCCTGAATGATTTAGGAATAGTATTTCCTTGAGGTGTAACAAATAGTATGCCTACTCCTGAGCCACGATTAGTATATGATCCGTCAAAGTATAATTTCCAGGTGGTTCTAGTGTCAAATTTGAAGATAAAATTATAAGTAAAATCTTCCACTAAAGGATGGTCTACCTTAATTATTGCATCTACTAACTAATCTGCAATTACTTGCCCCTTTATAGCTTTCCTTTCCACATACTGGAAGTCATATTCACTAAGTATCATCACCCATTTAGCCAATTGGCCTGTTAATTCTGCTTTACTTAGGAGATACTTCAAAGGATCTATCTTTGCGACCAGCATGGTTTGGTCATTTAGCATATAGTGCCAAATTTTTTGAGTAGAAAAGACTACCAAAAGACAGACACATTTTATGTTACTACAGTTTAGTTCATATCCCACCAAAGTATGACTAATGTAGTACACTGCCCTTTCATGAACTTGATCATCATTTTGTGCGAGTAGGGCTCCTATTGTTGATTGAGTTGCTACAATGTAAAGTATCAAAGGTATGTCATATGTAGGTGCCATTAACATAGGTGATGTAAGTAGATAATCCTTGATTGTTTGTAAAGCTTCTTGGCATTTGGGTGTCCATGCAAATGGTACCCCCTTAATGAGAAAATTTTGTAATAGATGTATCTTGTCTACTAACTGTAATATGAAGCATCTGATAGACTGTAATCTCCCTTGTATTCTTCTTAGTTGACCGATACTAACTGGTGGAGGCATATCCACTATAAATTTTACTTTCTTGGGGTCCACTTCAATGCCTCTTCTAGAAATGATGTATCCTAGAAGTTTTCTTGATTTAACGCCAAAGACACATTTTTTGGGGTTCAGTCTTACATTGTAATTTTTGAGTCTTTGGAATATATTCTCAAGTACTTTAAAATGATCTTCTCTTGTCAATGATTTTTCTATTATTTTATCGACATAGTCTTCCATGAGAGTATGTACAAGGTCATGAAAAATAGTCGGCATTACATGTTGATATGTAGCTCCAATATTTTTGAGCCCAAAAGGCATAACATTCCAATAGTATATTCCCCATGGACATGTGAAAGTTGTCTTGTGTTGGTCCTCGACAACAATTTCGATTTGATTATACCCAGAGAAACCATCCATGAGGGAGAGCATCTCATATCCTGTTGTAAGGTCTATTATCATGTCGATGTTTGACAAAGGGAAGTCATCCTTGAGGCACGCCTTATTGATATCTTTGAAGTCTGTACAAATGAAAATTCCCCCAGAGGGTTTGGTTACTAGGAACAAATTAGAAATCCAGTTTGCATAGTCTATGGACCTGATGAATCCAATATCCAATAGCTTCTTAAATTCAGATTTGACTAGTAAAGTGATTTGTGGATGCATTTTTCTTAACTTCTGTTTGAATAGCTTAAAACCTGGCTGTAATGGTAGATGATGCAATATAAGGTCTAGATCTAGCCCAAAAATGTTAGCATACAACCATGCAAAGTTTATTTGTCACTTTGTGAAGAAGTCTCGAAACTCTTGTTGCTTTGTTTATGTCAATGATGCTACAAAGTATATTACCTGAGGGTTTTATTTAGTGTTTATGCTGATCTTAACAGACTCTTCTACTAACATGAATGAATTTTCTTGAGCAACTGGGAGAATGTTCAAACTCCCATCCTTGGGTGCCTCAGAGAGGTTTTTTCCCTTGAATGCATCCTTTATTTTTACTATTTATTCGTCCAAAGGCACCTTTCGATTTTCACCTGGGGACTTGTCATTTTCATCATTTTCATCATTTTTCTTTTTCTTTTCATTTTTGTGACTGGCGATGTGAAAAAACTCCCCAAAATATTTTTTGTTATCTAAGTCAAAGGTAAAGCTAGGTTTATGATCACCTCTAGGCATGCCTTCTCGAAGTCCCATGAACTCAGCGATCTCTTCGTCGTTCTCGAATATGTCTAAGATGGGTGTACCTTGTTGATCCCAATTGATAAGTTGGGGATATACAAGGGGCATGTCATCATCAGAGTTATCAAATGTGGAGACTAATAAGGTGAGGATAGAGTGGTTGACATGGTCATAGAAGTTTTGGACTAACTTCTTTTTATTCTTTTTCCTTTGGACAGGTAAACTCTAATGTGGGACTACTGTAAGGGATAGGTCGTTAGAAGATGGTTCGTTAGGTGCCCAAGATTCATGATCAAGGGTTTCCCAATAATAAATTTTATGCCATTATTCTTTAGAAAAGGAAATTTTAGGACAAGGGCTAAATGAAATTGGTGTGGGTTATAGCATTTTATCAAATTCGCCAATTAGTCTATCTAGGTCTATTATGCTAGGGGAGGAAAGGGAATCCCATTCATATTCGCTTGAGTCAGGGGATTCATCATAAACCGGGTCAAGTGGTTTGTGGGATATCTCAGTGTCTTCTGAAGCACTTACTCCCTCTTGTAATAGTCACGAAGTACTAGGATTACCAATTATAATCAGTTGAAACCCCAACCCTAGGCCTTTTGGTTGTGGTAATACAATGATTGGTTTAGTCCTTCCATTTTGATGTAGTCCTAACCCATTATGTCCATCATATCCATTACTTTGCATTATCATGAAGCCTTTTCCATATTTATCCTTAGATATTTGAATAGACAAGGGAGGGTATTCATTTTCCTCTTTGTACAACCACGAGGTGATTTCATCTTGGTGCATAGCTTATTTTCTTAACTCTCCCCATTTTTTCAATGTCATTGTAGGAGGGACATGGAACGTGACTACTGATTGTCTCCTGTCTGTTGTGGGTAGACCATATGACTTAGGAGGAACCATTTGACTGACACAATAGGATGCTTTCATGTTTTATTCTCAACAACCCTTATCTTAGATCTCAACCTTAGGATTGGATGGTGGTGTTGTGATGAAATGGACTTGGTAAGAGTTGATGGATTAATGCATAGGGATAAGGTAGATGATGAAGCCTCTTGATTGATTGGGACCTATCTCTGTGGAATTTCACATAGGCTTGTGCAATATTGGAAAGGATCTAGATCACCATCAATTGTGACCTCTATACCATTGTATGAGAATTTAAGACACTGATGATATGTGGAAGGGATGGATTTCATAGCGTGTATCTAAGGTCTACCCAACAAAAGGTTGTAGGGAAGAGTGAGATTCAAGATTTGGAGACTAGTGTCCATAACCACAGGGCCAATCCTGATAGGGAGTGTGACAACTCATTTAGATGATCTTTCCTCATCATCATATTCCTTAATGACTATGCTCTTAGAGGTGTCCATGCATGCTTTTGAGAAACCCAATGCCTTAACCAATTTCAAGGTACAAAGGTTCAACCCTGCTCCTTCATCTACCAAGAATTCTCTGACTTTGGTTTGATGGACAAGAACTTCAAGATGTAGCAGATCATTATGATGAGTCTTTTTGGTTGAATAATCCAGCTAAGAAAATGTGGCATGATTGGAATTGGTTAAGTATCCTACCATTTCTTTGAAAAAATTGACAGATAAGTTGGTAGGGATAGTTGTTCTTTGTAAGGCTTTATCAATAATGGCTCAATGATTGGGTGATAGGGTCAATAGTTCCAAGATAGATATCTGTGTTGGGGTCTTTCCCAACTGGTCAAGTAACTTATACTTAGGCTTGGAAGACTATAGTGGTGGCTCTGATGAAGGACCTGGAAGGGTTATCTTTGTTTTGTGTGTATTTACAACACATTCAGGATGCTTCTTTATGGTAATGGTATTGATATTTTCATTTGTGTATCGGAGGTGATTTATGATCGTATTTGGTTTATAATCATACTTGGCACTATTATAATTGGTTGAGGTATTATTCTTAGTTCCCGAAATGGAGGTGTTTCCTTTCCCATGGTCAAGTAGTGGATCTATAAAGACCTTTTGATCATTTTTCTTGGTATGTTTCTGCCCATTGACTTCTATGGTTTTGTCTTCAACAAAATCTTGTATGATATTTTTCAATTGTTAGCATTGTTGTAGGTTGTGTCCCTTTGTTTTATGGTATTCACAATAGGCATCATCATCCCACCATGAGGGTTTAAACAGTCCAGGATCATACTATTTTGGTTCCATAGTTTTAAGGAGATTATTTTTAATTAGATCTTTGAAAACTATCTCGATTGGTTCTCCTAAAGGGGTAAATTCATGTTTAGGAAATCTCCTTTGTGGTCATTGTTGTTGTGAATTTTGGAAAAAGTTGGTTGTCTGATCTAGATTATTAGTCATGTCCTAATTGGAGTTGTAACCTCTAAGTGTGATGATAGGTGCCACATGTAGGGTCTTAGCATCAACAATACCATCATTTGTCACAGTTTTGTTCTTAGACCAAAATTTGTTTCTATCATTGGGAACATTTTGGTGTTGAACAACTGGGTTCCTTCCTAGTACCTTAATGTCTCCTTTGTTAATAAGGCCTTTTTAAAGTATGATGCCTTTTTGCACCAAGTCTAGGAAATAAGTACAACAATGTACTCTTAAGTCACTTCTCACTTTTAGATGAATATTTTCAAGGAATATCATGACTTTTTGTTTTTCTGGTATCTCAACTGGACATCGACTAGCTAAACTTCTCCATCTCTAAAAGAAAGTGGTGAAAGTTTCTCGTTCTTCTTGTGTGGTGTGACACAAGGTAGCGATTATTATTTCATTGTCTATTTTGAAGGTAAAGTGTTCAAAAAAATTCTCAACTAATTCGCCCCATGATCTTATGCCATATGGTAGTTTAGAGAACCATTCCAATGCTATCTTGACAAGGGTTCATGGAAATAGCCTCGTTAAGTATGTGGGGTCATACGATATGTTCATGTATGTTGTATAATTTTTTTTGATGTGCTCTAAAGGATTCCTCCTCCCATTATACTTAGGAAAATTTGGTAAAATGTATCCATGTGGAAAGGGTGTCATGTATAGTGCTTTGTCAAAAGGAAATGGACATAAATCTTGCATTGAGATCATTCCTTTTCCTGACATAGACATAGTGTCCATTTTTTGTTGAAGGATTTGCATTTGATTTTTTAGAATATCTACTATGTCAATGACATGTTGTTTGTGTTGTTTGGATCAATGTAAGTGTTCTGAAATGCAATATTCTATGAGGGATTTTGATTTGGAAAGGGTATATATCCTATTTGAATGTTCTGATTTAGTGTAGGGATATATCTTGTCAGAATGTTCCATGTGTGAATGTTCTGATTTGGTATAGGAATATTTCCCATCAGAATGTTCTGATTAGGTATAGGAATATTTCCTATTGGAATGTTCTACGTAACCCCTATTTGTGGAATGGTAGTACTAGTATTCATATGAGGTATAGTTGTGTTTGTGCCAAATTTGGCTCATTTACTAGTGGTGTTTGTGCAAAAGGGGTTTGGTGAGGATGCTCCCGCAATAAAATATAAACCTTGTGTCATGTTGAATGGGGTTGTGTTTACAACTGACAATGTTTGAGTAGGTATGCTAGTTGGTATTGTTGCGGTAATTTGAGGAACATAGACACTTGACATCTTGGTTTGCGCTATTTGAGTAGATGTTATTTTCAAGGTGTGAAGGTCAAATCCTGGTGGTAGTGTGGCACATTCTAATAGCAACTTTGCTAGATATCGCTGGAGATCATTTGCCAAACACTCATCCTTAAAGGATGTAAACTCAGGATCTTGCGCGACAACATCTATGTCTTCATAATATATTTTTCCATGTGTGTCTCTAGTGATGTTTTTTTCAAGTAAAGTTTTATGTGGTCTCTATTTCCTTGATGGTTGGTTTCCAAAAGTATTGATGAATTCATTGGGGTCTGAAATTTCTCTTTATTTCTTATTAGCCCTTGTTTCGACCATGAAAGTGTTGCTCAAAATGGGAAATGAAAAACTATGTCTAGAAACTGATATGTTCTATTCCTATGTTTTTGGGATTTTTTGAATATAAAGAATGCCACTAAAATCAAGGATTCCTAGAATGATGTATACTAGGATGACATATGCTAGGATGGATTATATGCAAAAAATTTGAGTAGACTATGACGGTAAATGATTCTAAGCGGGTATAACCTACCTCTTATGGAATAATCCAAAGCTATGACTTAACTTTACCAAGGAACCGGATGTAGGAAAAAGACAATTGATAACATGAATTTCCCAAAGTAGATTGATGAGCTAGAAGGATTCACTAGTAAGACACTAATGACTAGGTTTAATGATAATGAAAAATCAAAGCATGAATGTATCCAATGACGCTGAAAGGTTTTATATTCTAGGATATGAAAATTCCTATGGGGTAACTAAGTTTTTGCAACTAAGATGACTATCTCTAAGATGTAAATGACACATAAACAATGCAAGGTTTTTTGAGCAATTTTCAAGATTTTGTCCAAGGTTGACCATAAGAAACAGAGGTGAAAAAGATATTTTTCTTTTCAGACTAAGTTCATAGTTTTCGAGGACTTTATTGACAACCAATTATGATTCAGGTTTCAGATGCGGTTCTGAAATTGACAGATGCATTGCAGATTTCAGATGTGACTCTCTGGTAAAAAATTGTCTCGATTGTTGACAAAAAATTGTGACTTTTGCAAATAGATGCGATTTAACTTATGGAAGATGTGACTTACTAATCAGATGCAACTCACTAGTCAAATGCAACTCACTAGTCAGATGCAACTCAGTTATCAGATGTGACTCACAAAATAAACTCTGTTAAAAATAATTTTGTTGACAGACACATGTGGTTTTATGTTTAATAGTTGTGACTCGTAATGACACATGTGGCTTAAATATTGACAATTGTGACTTAGTTTACAATTGTGGTTTTTTGATGAAAAAGTTACGACTGACTCAGTTTTATGATCAATATTTGACAAATAAAGAAAAAAAAATCACAAAAATACAAAGTGATTTCAGTTTGATGTATATGAATCTATTAAAATTAGAAGAAAAGTACAACCTAGGTTGTGTTGGACAGTATTTATTGAGTTCTCAATTGGATTTCTCCAGTTACGCATATTCAAGGTGGATGACTAGTAGCTTAACCCACTAGCTCCCCTCCAAAATACTCACTTATACAGGGCATCCAAGCTAATGTACCCATGAAACTCCCATGGCATACATTTCATCTCTATACATGAACCGTAAAAATTTGAGAGCGCTTCACACGTCTATCCTGCTACACCAGTAAATAGATAGGATTTTGGCAAAAACTACAACAAGGCTTTTAGTAAGGGAATTCCATTCATGGGGCACCATCTAGTACGATGAGAGACCATTTATGCCCTTCTCATTGGAATAGTGAGCATGATTCTTGGACTTTCCCCAAGAATCCACTTTTATATACCAGTTGGAAGTCACTCGACATTTAGCATGCTGTCGGTCTGGGTTGTCTTGGGGTGAGTACTTTTTCCCACCAAGACAAGCCCAAGTTTTAGAGTCAGTAACCGGTTCTCTTACACCCAAGATCGCACAAATGCACAAGGGGAGAGGATACTTCGATACATCGAATCATAAGGATAATTACAAAGTGTGCTTTTCGACTAGACAAAGCAGGCGCTGGTTAATTTTAAGCCAAATGACAATAATATAACTACCAAACACAAAAGTTCATTTTATCTTTTTAAAGTCTTTGACAACATGGCCTACATGCAACATGTTATTAGTTTTGTTCGTCTTCGTCATTCATCCAACAGGAAAATGGGTTTGGTTTTCAATATATTCTACGCTTCGTCCTGTAAAAACTATGCTATCCTCTTAAATCATGTGCTGCAAACAAAACATTAGCGAAAAGAAAAACGAAAAAGAACCAAAAAACAAAAATACAAAAATTTAAAATCGAAATTGTTACCAGTCAGATGTGTCATTGAAGCCTATAGATGCATCACGTTGTTGAAAATGAAATGCGTTGTGGGAAGTCTCAGATGTGTCTCGTGTCATCAAATTCGTTTCAAAATTTATCAATTGCGGTTCACAAAGTCAGATGCAATTTTCAGTATGATACCTGCAAAACAAAAATTGAAAAAGTGGAATGGATTCACAAATATTGAAGTGTCTTCACATTAGGTTCACCAAATGTAATGGAGATAAAATGAATCCACAAGAAAGATAATTAAATCTAATCTAAACATGCATTAATCTAAATAAAATAACAAAGAATGAAGTAAATAAACTAAAAGAGTAAATAAAGTAATATGAAACAATCTCACTGAATATTAGTCCACCTCTTCAAATTATCTTGATTGTCCTTCTCCATTTTTCCATGATGGTATTCTTTCCCTTAGAGTTTTAGTATGTATGCAAGTATATCCTTGACGTATGTGTTAAAGAAAAATATCGAAGATTAACAAGTTATGCTTCCAAAGTATAAAGATTTCGAGAGGAGGAATAATGCCAATGATAGGTCAATTTATAGAAAGTTGGTTTTCAAACAATCGACTTAGATTCTAAAGAGAAATAAATGATCAAGATTTTTGAATGCCATGTGATGTGAGATGTGTGTCAATTAGAATGTGACGTGGGAAATTCTGTAGGATAAAGATTAAATTAGAATAATAATTTAATCTTGTGTTAAGACTATTCAAAAATAGTCAAGAATAGACAATAAGATTAAATAAATGATTTAATCTTCAGTTTGAATGCACACATGAATTAATTAATTAAATAAAGATATTTGATTAATAAATATATTCATGCAAGAGAATTAGACCGACTGATCAAGATAGAGAGTCTCTTCGCAAAGATAATTAGGAGATAACTGACGGATTTAAATAGATCCCGAGTCAGATGGTGAGTGAATAACTAGTTAAGTAAGTGATAGAAGAATGTGACAAAAATGACTCTTTATGAATTAAATGTTAATTTAATTCAGCATTAGAAATTGAAATGATTTAATTAAATAAATAATAATTTATTTAATTGACTAAAAAGTTTAATTGAATAAATAAATAATTCTAAATGAATATTTAATTATAGTCGAAATATGATAAAGGGTAAATTAAATAATAAATTATTTAATTCATAAAGAGAATTAATTAATTAGTGATGTAATTGAAAAAATAGAATTTCTTTAATTAATCAGAGTTGAATAAGGGTCATAATGAATTAATCAAATAATTAAAAGTTTATTTAGTTAATAGAAGAAAGATATGTTTAGGAAATAATTAAATAATTAACATTATTTAAGTGTGACCATGGACATTAGAAAATTATGTGGAAAGTGGTATTCGCAGACCTTTTCAGTGTCTACAGAGGGTTTATTGTATAGGGTAGATGGTAAAGGCTTTAAGAGTTTAGGGTTTAAGGGTTGAGGGTTGATGGTTGAGGGTATAAGGTTGAGGGTACAAGACTGAGGGTATGGGGTATAGGGTCAAGGGATTAGGGTTGAGGGTCTAATGTATAGGGTAGAGGGTAGAGGGCATAGGGGTTGAGGGATTAGGGTTTAATGGTTGAGGGTTGAGGGTTTAGGGTAGATAATTTTCTTGGATTTAAGGGTTTAAGGGTTGAGGGATTAGGGTTTAGGGTAGACAATATTGGGTTAAGGGTTGCGGGTTTAAGGGTTGAGGGTTGAAGGTTTAGGATTTAGGGTTGAGTGTTTAAGGGTTTAAGGGTTTAAGGGTTTAGGGTTTAGGGTTGAGGGATTAGGGCAGAGAGGGAGGGATGGATATAGAGACTGAGGGATAATTGAGATAGAGATGAGAGAAGAGGAGGGAGGGACATAGATATATGAGCGTTGATGATTCAATGTATAGGGTAGAGGGTTGAGAATAGAGGGTATAGGGTTGACGACCTATAAGGTTGATAGATTAGGGTATTGGGTTGAGGGTACATATGGTTGAAGGATTTGGGTTGAGAGTCCAACGTATAGGGTAGAGGGTATTCGGGTTGAGGGTTTAGGGTTTGAGGGTTGAGGATTGAGGGATTACGGGTTGAGGGTTGAGAATTGAGGGTTGAGGGTTTAAGGTTTAGGGTAGAGGGTTGAGGGTATAGGGTTGGGGGATTAGGTTTGAGGGTCCAATGTATAGGGTAGAGGGTATAGGGGTTGAGGGATCTGGGTTTAAGGGTTGAGGGATTAAGGGTCAACAGGGTTGAGGGATTAGGGTAGAAAGTTTACTAAGTGCGTTTAAGGGATTAAGGGTTAAGGGATTAGGGTTGAGGGTATAGGGTAGAGGTTTTAAGGGTTTATGGTTTAAGGGTTGAGGGTAGAGGGTTTAGGGTTGAGTGTTTAAGGGTTTATAGGGTAAAGGGTAGAGGGTCGAGGGTTTAAGGGTTGAGGGTTTAAGGTTGAGGGTAGACGATTGAGAGAATAGAGTTGGGGGATTAGGGTTGAGGGTTGAGGGTCTAATGTATAGGGAATAGGGTATAAGGGTTGAGAGATTAGGGTTTAAGGGTTGAGGGATTAAGGGTCAAGAGGGTTGAGGGATTAGGGTAGAAATTTTACTAAGTTGGGTTAAGGGTTTAAGGGTTGAGGGTAGAGGATAGGTGGTTTAAGGTTGAGGGTAGAGGATTGAGGGTATAGGGTTGGGGGATTAGGGTTGAGGGTCTAATGTATAGGGTAGATGGTATAGGGGTTGAGGTATTAGGGTTTAAGGGTTGAGGTTTGAGGGTTGAGGGATTAAGGGTCAAGAGAGTTCAGGGATTAGGGTAGAGAGTTTACTAAGTGGGTTTAAGGGTTGAGGGTAGAGGGTATATCGATTAAGGGTTGAGGGTTGAGGGTTTAAGGTTGAGGGTACAGGGTATAGGGTACAAGGTTGGGGGATTAGGGTTGAGAGTCCAATGTATAGGGTAGAGGTGATAGGGGTTTAGGGATTAGGGTTTAAGGGTTGAGGGATTAAGGGCCAAGAGGGTTGAGGGATTAGGGTAGAGAGTTTACTAAGTGGGTTTAAGGGTTGATGGATTATGTTTGAGGGTAGAGGGTAGAGGATTAAGGGTTTACGGGTTTAGGGTTTAAAGGTTGAGGGTTTAGGGTTTAGGGTTGAGTGTTTAAGGGTTTATAGGGTAGAGGGTAGAGTGTTTAAGGGTTGAGAATTTAAGGTTGAGGCTAGAGGATTGAGGATATAGGGTTGGGGGATTAGGGTTGAGGGTAAACTGTATAAGGTAGAGGGTATAGACATTGAGGGATTAGGGTTTAAGGGTTGAGGGTTGATGATTGAGGATTGAGGGATTAAGGTTCAAGAGGGTTGAAGGATTAGGGTGGAGGGTTTAATAACTAGGTTTAAGGGTTTAAGGGTTGGGGGATTAGGGTTGAGGGTAGAGGGTAGATGGTTTAAGGGTTGAGGGTTGGGGGTTTAAGGTTGAGGGTAGAGGGTTGAGGGTATAGGGTTGGGGGATTAGGGTTGACGATCCAATGTATAGGGTAGAGGGTATAGGGGTTGAGGGATTAGGGTTTAAGGGTTGAGGTTTGAGGGTTGAGGGTTTAGGGTTCATTGATTAAGGGTCAAGAGGTTTTAGGTATTAGGTTAGAGAGTTTACTAAGTGGGTTTAAGGGTTTAAAGGTTGAGGGATTATGGTTGAGGGTAGAGGGTATTGGGTAGAGGGTAGAGGGTAGATGGTTTAAGGGTTGAGGGTTGGGGATTTAGTCTTGAAAGTAGAGGGTTGAGGGTATAAGGTTGGGTGATTAGGGTTGAGGGTCCAATGCATAGGGTATATGGTAGAGAGGTTGAGGGATTAGGGTTTAAGGGTTGAGGGAGTAAGGGTTAAGACAGTTGAGGGATTAGGGTAGAGAGTTTAATAAGTCAGTTTAAGTGTTTAAGGGTTTAAGGATTGGGGGATTATGGTAGAGGGTAGAGGGTAGAGGGTAGAGGATTGAGGGTAGAGGGTTTAAGGGTTTAGGGCCTAGGGTTTAGGGTTTAGGGTTTAGGATATAGGGTTTAGGGTTTAGGGTATAGGGTTTAGGGTTTAGGGTTTAGGGTTTAGGGTTTAGGGTTGAGTGTTTAAGGGTTTATAGGGTAGAGGGTAGGGTAGAGGGTAGAGGGTAGAGGGTAGAGGGTAGAGGGTAGAGTGTAGAGTGTAGAGTGTAGAGTGTAGAGTGTAGAGGGTAGAGGGTAGAGGGTAGAGGGTGGAGGTTAGAGGTTAGAGGGTTTAAGGTTTGAGGGTTTAAGGTTGAAGGTAGAGGATTGAGGGTATAGGGTTGGGGGATTAGGGTTAATTGTCCAATGTATAGGGTAGAAGATATAAGGGTGTAGGGATTAGGGTTTAAGGGTTTAGGGTTCAGGGTTCAGGGATTAAGGGTCAAGAGGGTTGAGGGATTAGGGTAGAGAGTTTACTAAGTGGTTTTAAGGGTTTAAGCGTTGAGTGATTAGTGTTGAGGGTAGAGGGTATTGGGTTGAGGGTAGAGGGTAGATCGTTTAAGGGTTGAGGGTTGGGGGTTTAGGTTGAGGGTAGAGGGTAGAGGGATGAGGGTATAGGGTTGGGTGATTAGGGTTGAGGATTCACTGTATAGGGTAGAGGGTATAGGGGTCAACAAATTAAGGTTTAAGGGTTGAGGGTTGAGGGTTGAGGGTTAAGGGTTGATGGGTTAAGGGTCAAGAGGGTTGAGGGATTAGGGTAGAGAGATTACTAAGTTGGTTTAAGGGTTGAGGGATTAGGGTTGAGGGTAGAAGGTATTTGGTGGAGGATAGAGGGTAGATGGTTTAAGGGTTAAGGGTTGGGGGTTTAAGGTTGAGGGTTGAGGGTTGAGGGTATAGGGTTGGGGGATTAGGGTTGAGGGTCCAATGTATCTGGTAGAGAGGATTAGGGTTGCGTGTAGAGGGTATTTGGTGGAGGATAGAGGGTAGATGGTTTAAGGGTTGAGGGTTGGGGGTTTAAGGTTGAGGGTAGAGGGTTGAGGGTATAGGGGCTGATGGATTAGGGTTTAAGGGTTTATGGATTAAGGGTCAAGAGGGTTGAAGGATTAGGGTAGAGAGTTTACTAAGTGGATTTAAGGGTTGAGGGATTACAGTTGAGGGTAGAGGGTAGAGGGTAGAGGATTAAGAGTAGAGGGTTTAACATAATAGGGTTTTAGGGTTAAGTGTTTAACGGTTTATAGGGTAGATGGTAGAGGGTAGAGGTTTTAAGGGTTTAAGGTTGAGGGTATAAGGTTGGGGGATTAATGTTGGAGGTCCAATGTATAGGGTAGAGGGTATAGGGGTTGACAGATTAGGGTTTGAGGGTTGAGGGTTTAGAAATTAAGGTTAAAGAGGGTTGAGGGATTAGGGCAGAGAGTTTAATAAGTGGGTTTAACTATTGAAGAGTTGAGGGATTAGGGTTGAGGGTAGAGGGTATTGGGTGTAGGGTAGATGGTTTAATGGTTGAGGGTTGGGAGTTTAAGGTTGAGGGTAGAGGGTTGAGGGTATATTATTGGGGGATTAGGGTTGAGGGTCAAATGTATAGGGTTTGAGGGATTAGGGTTTAAGGGTGGAGGGTTGAGGGTTGAGGGTTGAGGGATTAGGTTAGAGATTTTACTAGGCTGGTTTAAGGGTTGAGGTTAGAGCATATTCGATTGAGGGTAAACTGTAGATGGTTTAAGGGTTGAGGGTTGGGGGTTTAAGGTTGAGGGTAGAGGGTTGAGTGTATAGGGTTGGGGGATTAGGGTTGAGGGTCCAATATATAGGGTAGAGGGTATAGGGGTTGAGGGATTAGGGTTTAAGGGTTGAGGGATTAAGGGTTAAGAGGGTTGAGGGATTTGGGTAGAGAATTTAATAAGTGGTTTTAAGGGTTTAAGAGTTGATGGATTAGGGTTGAGGGTAGAGGGTTTAAGGGTTTAGGGTTCAAGATTTAGGGTTCAGGGTTTAAGCATTTATAGGGTAGAGGGTTGAGGGTTTAAGGGTTGAGGGTTTAAGGTCGAGGGTAGAGAATTAAGGGTATAGGGTTGGGGGATTAGGGTTGAGGGTCAAATGTATAGGGTAGAGGGTATACGGGTTGAGGAATTATGGTTTAAGGGTTGAGGGTAGAGGGTTGAGGGATTAAGGGTCAAGAGGGTTGAGGGATTAGGGTGGAGAGTTTACTAAGAAGGTTTAAGGGTTGAGGGATTAGGGTTGAGGGTAGAGGTTATTGGGTAGACTATTTAAGGGTTGAGGGTTGGGGGTTTAAGGTTAAGCGTATAGGGTTGAGGGTATAGGGTTGGGGGATTAGGGTTGATGGTCCAATGTATAGGGTAGAGGGTATAGACGTTGAGGGATTAGGGTTTAAGGGTTGAGGGTTGAGGGTTGAGAGTTGAGGAATTAAGGGTCAAGAGGGTTGAGGGATTAGGGTAGAGAGTTTACTAGGTGGGTTTTAGGGTTTAAGGGTTGAGAGATTAGGGTTGTGGGTAGAGGGTATTGGGTGGAGTGTAGAAGGTATTGGGTGCAGTGTAGAGGGTAGATGGTTTGAAGGTTGAGGGTTGGGGTTTTAAGGTTGAGGGTACAGGGTTGGGGGATTATATTTGAGGGTCCAATATATAGGGTAGAGGGTATAGGGGTTGAGGGATTAGGGTAGAGAGTTTACTAAGTGGGTTTAAGGGTTTAAAGGTTGAGGGATTAGGGTTGAGGGTAGAGGGTATTGTGTTGAGGGTAGATGGTTTAAGAGTTGAGGGTTGGGGTTTTAAGGTTGAGGGTAGAAGGTTGATGGTATAGGGTTGGAGGATTACAGTTGAGGGTCCAATTTATAGGGTAGAGGGTATAGGGGTTGAGGGTTGAGGGATTACAGTAGAGAGTTTACTAAGTTGGTTTAAGGCTTTAAAGGTTGAGGGATTAGGGTTGAGGGTAGAGGGTATTGGCTTGAGGGTAGAGGGTAGATGGTTTAAGGGTTGAGGGTAGAGGGTTGAGGGTATAGGGTTGGGGGATTAGGGTTGAGGGTCCAATTTATAGGGTAGATGGTATAGGGGTTGAGGGATTAGAGTTTAAGGTTTGAGAGTTTAGGGTCGAGGGTTGAGGGATTAAGGGTCAAGAGGGTTGATGGATTAGGGTAGAGAGTTTATTAAGTGGGCTTAAGGGCTAAGGGATTAGGGTTGAGGGTAGAGGGAATATGGCTTAAGGATTTATTGTTGGGGGTTTAAGGTTGAGGGTAGAGGGTTGAGGGTATAGGGTAGGGGGATTAGGGTTGAGGTTCCAATGTATAGGGTAGAGTGTATAGGTATTGAGGTATTAGGGTTTAAGGGTTCAGGGATTAAGGGTCAAAATGGTTGAGGGATTAGGGTAGAGAGTTTATTAAGTGGGTTTAAGGGTTTAAGGGTTGAGATATTAGGGTTAAGGATAAAGGGTAGAGGATTGAGGGTAAAGGGTTTAACGGTTTAAGTTTTAGGGTTGAGTGTTCAAGGGTTTATAGGGTAGAGGGTAGAGGGTAGAGGGTAGAGGGTTTAAGGGTTGAGGGTTTAAGGTTGAGGGTAGAGGATTGAGGGTATAGGGTTGAGGGTCCAATGTATAGGGTAGAGGGTATAGGGGTTGAGGAATTAGGGTTTAAGGGTTGAGGGTTGAGGGTTGAGGGTTGAGGGTTGAGGGATTAAGGTTCAAGAGGGTTGAGGGATTAGAGTTGAGGGTTGGGGGTTTAAGGTTGAGGGTAGAGGGTATAGGGTTGGGAGATTAGGGTTTGGGGTCCAATGTATAGGGTAGAGGCTATAGGGTTGAGGGATTAGGGTAGATAATTTACTAAGTGGGTTTAAGGGTTTAATGTTTTAGGGATTAGGGTATTGGGTTGAGGGTAGAGGGTAGATGGTTTAAGTATTGAGGGTTGGGGGTTTAAGGTTGAGGGTATAGGGTTGGGCCATTAGGTTTGAGGGTCTAATGTATAGGGTAGATGGCATAGGGTTTTCCGAATTAGTGTTTAAGGGTTTAGGGATTAGGGTAGAGATTTTACTAAGTGGGTTTAAGGGTTTAAGTGTTGAGGGATTAGGGTTGAGGGTAGATGGTATTAGGTTGAGAGTAGAGGGTAGATGGTTTAAGGGTTGAGGGTTGGGGGTTTAAGGTTGATGGTTGATGGTAGAGGGTTGTGGAGGCTAGAGGGGAGAGAAATAGAATTAGGGTATATGGGTTGAGGGTATAAGGGTTAAGGGTAGAGGGGAGAGGGGAGAGAGATGGAATTAGGGTTTAAGGGTTGAGGGTAGAGGATAGAGGGTATAATGGTTAAGGGTAGAGGTTAGAGGGGAGAGAGACAAAAGGAGTGATTGAATGAGAGAGAGAGTTGAGAGAGGGAGAGATGGTAGGAGGGAGAGATTTGAGAGAGAGAGATGGAGGGAGTGGGAGAAAGATAGAGGGTAGAGGATAGAGGGTATAAGGGTTAAGGCTAGAGGGGAGAGGGGAGAGACATAGAATTAGGGTATAGGGGTTGAGGGTATAAGGGTTAAGGTTAGATGGTAGAGGGGAGGGAGATAGAATTAGGGTTTAAGGATTGAGGGTAGATGATAGAGGGTCTAAGGGTTAAGGGTAGAGGGTAGAGGGGAGAGACATAGGATAAGGGTATAGGGGTTGGGGGTATAAGGGTTAAGGGTAGAGGGTAGAGGGGAGAGAGATAGAAGAAGGGAGTAAGAGTTGAGGGTATAAGGGTTAAGGGTAGAGGGGATAGGGGAGAGAGACAAAACGAGTGAGTGATGAGAGAGGAAGTTGAGAGAGGAAGAGGAAGAGGTAGGAGGGAGGAGATTTGAGGGAGGGAGAGGAGAGAGGGAGGGAGTGGGAGAGAGATAGAGGGTAGAGGATAAAGGCATAAGGGTGGAGGGTATAGGGGAGAGACATTGAATTAGGGTATAGGTGTTGAGGGTATAAGGGTTAAGGGTAGAGGGTAGAGAGGAGAGAGATAGAATTAGGGTTTAAGGGTTGAGGGTAGAGGATAGAGGGTAAAAGGGTAGAGGCGAGAGGGGAGGGAGATAGAATTATGGTATAGGGGTTGAGGGTATAAAGGTTAAGGGTAGAGAGATAGAATTATGTTTAAGGGTTGAGTGTAGAGGATAGAGGGTAGAGGGGAGAGAGACAAAAGAAGTGAGTGAGTGAGAGAAAGAGAGTTGAGAGAGGGATAGGGGTAGGAGGGAGATAATTGAGAGAGAGAGAGAGAGGAGGGAGTGGGAGAGAGATAGAAGGTAGAGGAGAGAGATATAATTAGGGTTTAAGGGTTGAGGGTAGATGATAGAGGGTATAAGGGTTAAGGATAGAGAGGAGAGACATAGAAGGAGTTAGTGACTGAGAGAGAGAGTTGAGAGAGGGATAGGGGGTAGGAGAGAGAGACTTGAGAGAGAGAGAGAGGTAGGGAGTGGGAGAGAGATAAAGGGTAGAGGATAGAGGGGAGAGAGATAGAATTAGGGTTTAAGGTTGAGGGTAGAGGATAGAGGGTATATGGCTATAAGGGGAGAGGGAAGAGAGACAAAGGAGTGAGTGAATGAGAGATAGAGTTGAAAGAGGGAGAGGGGGTAGGAGGGAGAGGCTTGAGAGAGAGAAAGAGATAGAGGGAGTGGGAGAGAGATAGAGGGTAGAGGATAGAGGGGAGAGAGATCGAATTAGGGTATAGAGGGTATAGACAAAGAGAGAAAATAAATCTATAAAAAAACCTAACTTTCTCATAATGCGAGCGCATTTTGAAGAAGTAGAGATGTGACCATTTTTTAGCAAGAAATAACATGCTTGCATTATAACATGAGCACATTTTTGCTTGTTGTAAAAATGGTAAAAGAACTCAAAATACCCATGATCTCAAGGCCCACATTCTGCATATTCTCCTGGTTTTGCACGTGCTCCGAAAAAAAGTAGCTTTTTGATGATGTTGTGAAGTCTGCATTTTTTTTTTCACATTCCACCACCTTTTTCATGATATTTCCACCACTTTTCATGAAATAGTAGTATTTTCATGTTGAAAGGCATATAATATCAATTTAAGTCTGAATTCCATTCAAAAGTGATATACAATTGAAGTTTGGAGGGGAACAAGCTTTTGAAAAAGTCAAATTGTTGAGGATTTTGAAGAAACCAGAAGCAAAAGCTACATAATTGGGTAGAACTTCATTTCAAACTCTGGTGTTTTAGGTATGTGAAGTCTTTACATATTTTCTTTCATTCTATTATGACTTGGTTTCATTTTATTTATTTTGCATATTCCATGTTGATCATTGTTTATTTGTCATTATAACCTTAGGTTGTCAATGCACATTTCAAATTACACAATTCTATAAACTTTCCAATTAAATTTTTAAAGCACATCTCTTTGAGGCATTTTGTTATTTAACAATTGACTTACCTTGTGTATGCTTCCAAATTTTGTATACACATATATATGACATAAGTTTTAACGAAGTAAAAAAACATCATCTCTCAATCCTTTATTGTGGATGTGCATACCACTCTCCAAAGATTTTTGATGTAGATAATCTACAAAATTCCACAAACTTCAAGGGTAATTTTGACCCTAATCCCAAACTGAGAAGATCAACAAAACTTTCAACCAAAATCCACAACTTTGTAACTTGTTTCACTTTGCTAAAAGGCACCAAATTACCAAATCAGGTTACCAAATCACCAAAGACCCTAAAAAAACCTTGAAAATCATTATCTTGACTAGTTCAAAACAAAAACACCATTGGAAAACTCTGAATCACTCAACTCATCAAGCATTCTCACCAAGACACCAATTTGCACCTTTTTTCCACATTGCGGTAAAGCACTAAAACAACAAATCTTGACTCCAAACCTTTACTGATGTAATCAGGGAAGGTCCTAGAACACACTTATCAAAAAAATCAACCAAGAAAACAACTATCAATTCTCCAAAGTCTCTAATTCACACTATCTCAACCAATTCTCACAATTTCCTTGTAGCATCGAAAATAAACTCAATCGGGTAAATATTCTCAATGACCTTCTTTCAGACCAAAACTTGAATCATTTCAAAGACCCATTAGGGCACCTTTCAACATATCTAAAATAAACAATAGGTTTCTTTGTCACAACTCACTCAAATCAAGCATCTAACACCAACTAGGCCTCAAATTAGGCCTATTTTGTAAAGGAACTCAATCTTAAACTTTCCCTTTCACTCCAAATTCACTTGGGAAACAATATACAAGTTTGAAAACCTAGGATTTGAAACTTACTTGTTAGAAACTCATCCACCGAAGTACCAAACCCAAAAAACCCTATTTTCTAGGCAAAAACCTAGGGATTTATGGAAATTTTTTCTTCCAATCCTCTCACAACTCTGCAATCACTTCAAAAATGAACCAATTGACCTACAAAAACTCAATCAATCAAGAAATCACGTTGCCCCAACATAATTCTCACTTTTCCATATCAAAACCTCACTATTTCACTTGGAAAAATTAATTTTCCCCTCTAGGGAAACATGCCCAACACCTTATTTGACCTCACCTACACTCACAGACATTATCCAAACTTGCCCCACATTTTACTTGGCCATTCCATCGAGATACAACAATGGACAACAGGCAGAATGGCCTAATTTGAAATTTTAAGGCCTCAAACCCTTAACTCTACTTTACACAAGCACAAGAACCAAAATGTGGCTAAGACATCCCTCTACCCAAATAAAAGTACTTCTAAGGTATTCCCTTCAGTACAAGCTCATGCAATGGACTTGTACAACACTGAAAAAGAGAAAAATACACATTTGCTAAGAAAAAAAAAGAGTTTTTATTGATAAGAATTTTAGAAAAACATCCACCCACCTTCATTCGAGATCCACATACATATAATAACTCCCTCAATCAAGAAAATGATTGAAAAAAAATTCCCCAAGTGACCTCTTACCTCCCATGACTGTTCAATTTCCCCATTATGCATTTTTTGCACTTACAAAATTTGAAAATGACACCTTTTGCATATTTTGCCTAATTTGCAACTAAAACCTTCTAATCATCTAATGACCATCAAAATAGGCTTATTACATCATGAAAATGGTCTATATGACCTTATTTAACTCAAAAAAAGACTTCAACACCGAAATTTCAAAAAAACTACTTTGTGCCCCTGCACTAGGTGTTAGCTACATTTTGGCTTTGGAGTGAAGGAAAATCATTGAGTTTTAAGAATTTTATTGTCAAATCACTGACTGCGGGTCTGTACAGCCAACCATAAGGGTTTGAAGACCAAAAATGAATAAATGACCAATTAAACCCATTGTTTCTCTCTATGGCTTAGTGGAATGAGTCCAAAATGGTAGGATTAGATATAGGAATAAGATTTAGGAGTAGGGAAAATGTTTAGGAGTGTTTTTGGTTGCTATCCTAGAGGAAATTGGGTGAATTTCGGCTAAAAAATGGAGTTTCGATGTTGGGTTTTGGTGAAATTGTATTAGGAAAAATTGGGAGATGGTTGATTTGGCATTAGTACACATATATTGAAGTGTTTAAAGCTTTGGAATGGCACGAAAGGCGAGTTGAGTGCCTGGGCATGATGCCTTAATTGTCAAACTGTGTATTTTGAGTGAAATTTGATGGTTAGAGGGAAGTCGTCGAGAATCTTGGGGGCAAAAAATTTTGATGAACCTTCAAGCATGTGCAGACATAACTAAAGGTATTTGAGGCCTTGGTTGGCTATGTAGAAGCCTAGAATAGTGTTTTTCAATAAACCCCTTTGGAATGGCATAAAGGGAGGCCGCCTTCATGTTTTGGTGTCATAGAAAATGATTCTTTGATCAAAAGTTATGGATTTAGAGGTTTTGTAGACTGGTAAGTGACTTTCTATGAAGTTTTATGGATGGAAAGGCGTTTGAGTGGGCGATTCTTTGATAAAGTGACCTAATTAAGGTTTGGGACAACATGGTTGCATGATTTTGGAGAAGTTGGTCCAAAGTAACGTATGCTTCTTTCGACATATGATTTATAAGGTGTTGAATGGTGTCTGAAAATACAATTGGTTAGTGGGTTTGAGATTCCATCTAAGAGTTTTGGTCCATAAACTAAGTTTTCTGACCTACAAGGGAATTTGAGTGAATTTATGAAGAGTTGGAGAGATAGGTTTAAAAGGGTTACAAAGTTTTTTTAAAGGCTTGAATTGTGATTGTAGGTTGATTTCCTCCCTGCTCTACATCAAAATTTATTGCTGCCCTCAAACATTTGTAATTCAAGCAACGTAATCCCTTCACAATCCAAATTGCAAAAGGGGAACAATCTTCGATAGCCTGCTACTGGGATACCATGTTGGTTTTGAGCATTCCATTCGAGGCATCAGGATTATGTAAGGCACCTTTAAAAAAAAATCTCTCAGTTTTATTTATTTATTTATTTATAATCTTAGATTCATTTTTTCGTGGTGTCCAATTTTGACTGGATGGAAAAAGTGTCAATTGCAAGCAATGTAAAGTTGCAAAGTGGTGCAAATTTTGTTCTACAACTCGTTTGACTAAAAAAAGTGTTCCAAAACATCCAAATAGGTTTTTTTATTCTAGGAATGGTCCTCTTTCACACCCAAACATGAAGAATTGCTCTGTGCTACGTTCAATCGAATTGATCCCTTAAGGATCAAAAGTGCAAAATAGCTGCAAAATTCAACATGGTGTTATTCGGATACCGTGACACTTAGAAAATTCTCATATGATCCTATGGGATTGCATTGGTACCTTATATAATAACCTCAGTTTTTTCTATCTCGGGGGAAATTTCTTGTGGTGGCAAATTTCCACTTGGGGAAAAAGTTGTCAAATGCAAGTAGTTGAAACTTGCAAAGTGGTGCAACTTTCGTTTTGCAACTCATATGATGAAACAAAGTGTTCCAACATGTCCTAATAGGTATTTTTATGCTAGGAATGGTCCTCTTTCACATCCAAACACACAAAATCGCTCTGAGCTATGTTCAACCGGATCGACCCCTTAAGGGTCCAAAGTGTAAAATGACTGCAAACTTTAGCATGGTGTTACTCGGATAGCATGATGATTAGAAACTTCTAATCTAATCCTATGGGATTGCGTTGGGCCCCTCTACAATAAAATCTCTTGGTTTTTTCTATCTCAGAGACATTTTCCCGTGGTGGAAAATTTTCACTTGGGGAAAAAGTTGTCAAATGCAAGTAGTTGAAAGTTGCAAAGTGGTGCAACTTTAGTTTTACAACTCGTGTGACCAAACGGAATATTCCAACACATCTGAACAGGTATTTTTATGCTAGGAATGGTCATTGTTTACACACAAACACGTGGAATCACTCTGAGCTACGTTCAACTAGATCGATCCCTTAAAGGTCCAAAGGGAAAAATGGCTGCAAACTTCAGAATGGCGTTACTTGGATACCATGATACTTAGAAAATTCTCATTTGATCCTATGGGATCATGTTGGGCCTCTCTAGAATAACCTCTCTCAGTTTTTCTATCTTGGAAGAATTTTCCTGTAGTAGATAATTTTCACTTGGGGAAAAAGTTATCAAATGTAAGTAGTTGAAAGTTGTATAGTGGTGCAACTTTTATTTTACAACTCGTGTGACCAAACAGAGTGTTCCAACGCATCTAAATAGGTATGTTTACACTAAGAATGGTCCTCTTTTGCACCCAAACACACAGAATCGCCCTAAGATACATTCAACCAGATCAATCCCTTAAGGGTCCAAAGTGCAAAATGGCTGCAAACTTTAGCATGGTGTTACTCGGATATCGTGATGCTTAAAAACTTGTCAAATGCAAGTAGTTGAAAGTTGCAAACTAGTGCAACTTTCGTTCTACAACTCGTGTGACCAAACAAAGTGTTCCAACATGTCCGAATAGGTATTTTTATTTTAGGCATAGTTCTCTTTCGCACCCAAACATGCGGAATCACTATGAGCTATCTTGAACTAGATCGATCCCTTCAAGGTCCAAAGAACAAAAGGGAAACAATCTTTGACGGGCTATTACTCAAAAACTGTGATTCTTACGAACTCTTCATATGATCCTATGGGATCGCGTTGGGCCCCTCTACAATAAATTCTCTTGGTTTTTGTTATCTCAGAGTCACTTTCTCATGGTGTCTAGTTTTGACTTGATGGAAAAAGTGTCAAATACAAGCAATGTAAAGTTTTAAAAGTGGTGCTACTTTCATTTTATTTTTTTCTGCACAGCCTATACGGCCTGATGGTGAATCCAATTTGATTTGAATTGTTGTTTCAATGTCTTATCTATCATTTTTATTGATTTTGAGGCGTTCCCATTGGAGTTGTATAATCTTATTGAGTTTTCCCCATCGGCGGGTCTGAATATCCAATTTTAAGGTTTTGAAGACATAAAAATGTGATTATGGCCCATTCCACTGACTGTAACTCATTTAGCTAAGTGGAATGGGCCCAATATGGTAGGATTTAGTTGATTGAATGGTTTTGGGAGTAGGATAGTTGATTTAGGTGTTTGGGTATGATGCCCTAGTTGTCAAATTGAAATGTTTTGAGTGAAATTTGATGGTTAAAGGTGGGTAGGTGAGGAAAACGATTGGGGTAGAAAATTTTGGTGATAGATTAAGCATGTGCAAGCCATTTTAAGCTTTTTTGATGCATTAGTGAAGTGTAAATAAGTTGGGAAGTGGTATTTTCAGTAAACCCCTTTATAACTTGCTAAAAATGAGGGTTTTGTATAAAGAAGACTTAGTGAGCGGTTCACTGGCCAAAAGTTGTAGCTTTGGTGGTTTCATAGACTAGTAAATGACTGTCCATAGGTATTTGGGGTTGGAAGATTGTTTAGAGGAGAGTTTCTTTGTAAATTAGGCCTATTTGGCGTAAGGGGAAAATGGAGAAGCATCAGCTTGAGGGATTTTTTCCACAAGAGTTAAATGAGATTTTGAGATATGTTTTGGTATGCCTTAAAGGGTGTCTGAGTATACAATTGGTTAATGGGTTTGAGAGTGGATTTGTAAGATAAGTAAAAGAAACTAGGTCTGCAGACGTACAAGGAAAATAGTGAAGTTGTGAAGGGAATCACCCTAGTTAGGGTTTTGGAGATTGAAGGCTTGTTGAAATCAGGTAAATTTGTGATTGGTAATTGAAGGCCTCCTTGCTCTGCATCACTTCTCTCCTGTTACAATTTTGGGTGGATTATTACTTTCAAAGTATTGGGAATGCTTTGCCTATTTTCTAGTTGCCAGTTGCCATTATCGAAGGCTGATCTCTTGATATATTTTATACTCATTCTTAATCAATTATCAAATTAATAATCAGTTCATTTATTTATAGTTAATATTTTCTTTTCAATTTGTGCAATTTTGAAATTTGTAACTCTACTAGTATTCCTAGAAATATTGAAGTTGTTTAGCATCGACTAATAAAGTTGTTTAGCATCAATCAATTAATATTCGAGAAAAATCATGAAGGACATCAATGATCAATGCAAGGGCTAACCAATTAATAAGTGTACATGTGCATAAGTCAAGCATGTACATGTGAATAAGAGAAGCACAAGTACTCAAAAACACGTAAGCCTTAAAGTATACACATGAATACATAGTATACACAAATTAATATAAAGTATATGCAATAATACAAGGTATACATATGAAAACACGTAAGTTGCAAAGTATACATTGGAATACACGTAAGTCACAAAGTATATACGTAAGTTGTAAAGTATACACTTGAATACACGTAACTCATATCTATTGAACCATGGATTTATAATGCAAGTATGGACACCATTGATAAAAAATATTTGTATTAACCAAATATCCATGTAGGCATATATCAATATATGTCGATATAAGTATAAAATATAGGTACAAATTAGCCATATAGGCTTACGAGAATGCCATATAGGCATACAATGTCAAATGTATCCAATACTAAATATGTACAAAAATTCCATATAGGGATACAACAAAGGGCTTTGGAATCATAAGTCATTGCTCTCCATCCCCTCGAAATAAACTCTTGCCATTTTCTTGTCGATCGGATGGTGATAAATCTGCAACTCATTTATGTTGCGGTTGAAGAGTGCTCCTGGTGCTCCTCCTAGGGTTTAGTTATTGGTCAAGTCTTATCTATTACAATAGGAAGTAAAGACATTAATATATATAAATTGCATTAAAAAAATGATATATTTAACAAAATAATCACTTACCGCCATCTAATGATCACTCTCCACAAGGGAAATATTCAAATGCCCATGTTGAGGTGTTTTGAAGCCTTGTATAAACCATCCAAATAGAAATTAAACTATGAATCAATAATGGTTTTCTTTTTCACTAAATAACATCTATAATAATGAATGTAAATTGAAATTTAGTAGTTTGCCTCATACCTCCCCTATGAGAGCCATCAAGGATTCTATAGCAGATGAAACACTGCTCTTCATTGCCCTCTGAATATTTAGAGGTGCTTTTGCTTGCAACAACTAAAACTAAAACAACAAATTATTCAATCACAAAAAAACTACAATAGTGATCCATGTCATGACTTATTCGCTTGCTTACTATTTTCCCTATCCATATCTTGTTCAAAAGCACGTTTTTTTAGGATTTTACTCATAGCAACAAGCCTGAGAACCATTTGATAAAATTATTTCGTAGACATGTACGATAACTGTGGTGGCATAGAGAAGGCAGTGAACTATTTGAAAACAATGCATCAAAGAAAGATGGTCTCATGGTGATGGAATTCCATTACAAACAAATGCACATCATGGCATTCCATCACCATAAGGCCACATTTCTTTCAGGCATTTTTTCAAACATTTCGTTGTCTTCTATATGGTATTATTTCTTACTATTATGCTTTGATAGAAATTTTTCCAACCATCCATAGTTTGTTGGAAAGCACCTATTTTATGATTTTAACCATAGCAGCAAGGAAGTGAGTAGTTTGATAAAATGCTTTGGTACACATGTATGGAAAATGCGGTATCATATAAAAGGTGGTGAGCTCTTTGAATAAATGCCTCAAAGAAATGTGGTCTCATGGTGATGGAATGGCATTCCATTACCATGAGACCGCATTTCTTCGAGACATTTTTTCAAACTACTCATTGCCTTGACTATGATATTGCTTACTATTATGCTTTCATAGATTTTTTCCAAGCAACCATAGTTTTTTTGAAAGCACATTTTTTAAGCTTTTAGCCATAGCAGTAAGGAAATGAACTGTTTGATAAAATTCTTTGATAGAAATGTATGAAACATGTGGTAGCATAGAAAAGGCGGTGATCTGTTTGAAAAAGTTCCTCGAAGAAATTGGGTCTCATGGTGACAATAATCACCATGATACCGTATTTCTTTGAGGAATTTTTTCAAACAACTCATTGCCTTGTCTATGTTATTGCTTACTATTATTCTTTCATATATTCCTTTCAAGAATTTATAGCATAGACAAATCGGTGAACTATTTGAAAATATGCCTCAATAAAAATTGGTCTCTTGGAATTTCATGACAAGAAAATGCAATTGGAAGCTTCTCCTACTTATTACTTATGCTATGTGAAGTAATTGCATCAGTTATTATGTTGACTTTCTAAACACCTATATTTTAGTTGAAATTTTTTCATCTATCAACATCTAGTTATTAGTTATGGAATGTGAAGTAATGCTTTGAGTTTGAAATATGTGCAATGCAACGTAATCAACGATATGAGTATAAACTATGTACACAAATATATTAAGTACAATTCATTAGTTAAACACTCTATTCTATTACGTGCATGAAGGTTTGACTAAATCCGTTGGCACTAGGAGGTGTTCCCTCAAAACCTCCAATATTAGCCTATTCAACATCCAAAATCACATATTCAAATATCATTTATAAAACAATGCTATTAACATGTAATAAATTTATATTTTTTTACTAGTTACATAACTCAATGGTAGGTGCAGTGGAGAAATAAGCAGGTGTAGGGCTGGTGTATCCAATATCAACACCATCACCCTACAATTTTATTAAAATCCTAAAACTAAATTAGTTAATCTTGCATTTCAAAATCAAAATTTAATAAATTAAATTCAATGAACATGCTAACTTTTACATGAGTGTCAATTCCATAGGCCTCATGCAAAATGTCAGCTTCCCTCGCCATCTCCATAGCTTCAGATGGATCTTATGTAGTAACCTCCTGAGTGTCTATGGGGTCATATGAACAATTCGCCCTGCAAGATTGACACAAATGGGATCGAAGCCCAACACTCAAAGATTCCCATAGATGGTGTTGTAAAATAGGGTTGGCATGCTAGATGACACTTTGGGTCAAAGAGTTGATGGCCTGGAAAGTCTCTATGTCGGCACTCTTCTTCACAACAGAAGGGATAACAATGTTCTCATGAGGTGGCCTAGTGAGAGGTCATCTCCCTTGCTGTGTAGGATCTGACTGTGCACCGAGTCTATCTTGAGCCGACTCCACCTCTCCCCTAGAAGTCCCTCATATCAAAATAATTTTGAATTTTGTTCAAGATGAACTCATAGTATAGTTTCCTAAGGAAATACTACGGGACTTGACAATTGTTGCATGGTGGGTAATCAAAAACCATGTACCATCTATCCCAAAAAACATTCCTAATATGTTGGTGGTGGCACCAATGAATAGGAAAACTATTTTCATGACTGTGGGTCAATGAATAATGAGCACAAATCACCTTTTGTAATTTTTAAATCGTTTACATCTTTATATGATAACTTATCTTGGTAATAATCCCTAACCGTCTACCTCCTATCCTACCAACTAGTTAATTGTTTGTTGATTGAATCTACATGTTTTAAAATTTCTTTCAATGAAGCTTCCAAGGCCATTCTTTCCATGGTTGAACCGTTTGGATTGTTCAACCTTCTGATTAAATCCTCAATTTCTGTTTATTTTTCTCAATTTCACTCATTAAGTTTTGCTGAGTGCTAGGAGGATATTGAGGGATTGGTGGAGGAGATTGAGGTTGATTAACTTGAAGATTGTATTGTTGTTGTTCTTGTTGTGCTTGTTGAGGAGTTTGTTTCTCTTATTTTTGTTGTGCTTGTTGAATATTTTGAGGAGGGTTTGCAAGCTAATTAACATCTCCTACAAATTAAAAAAATAAAATCAAAAACAAAAAAACAAAAAATCCTTACCTCTCAGACCTCCTTGTCAACATGGCAACATCCTGGCAATGAAATAACAAATTTTGATGAAGAATTTTCTAAAATACCTCCTCCTAGAATGTGAGCGCGAAATATTGGGGTTTTGGCCGCAGACAAGAAAAAAACACAATCACAAGAAACAATGAATTCATTTTTATTTATTTTTATTTTAATAGGCCATAACATGCTCATGTTATGGGATTGTTGCAGCCGAGCCTCAGGCTCGACACACCAAGCCATAATGCGAACAACTTTCAATTTTTTTTTAAAAAGTTGGCCACAAAATTGTGACCCATCTTTTTGCACTTACCCACATAAGTATATGAAGGTAGACATTCCTCCGCATCCTCGTGGATGGATTACTCATGGACATGAGGGTATCATATGGACAAATACTACATTTATATATATGGATAGATACATCAAATGTATATATGAATAATCGATAGATTGGAAAATATATGTGAATGATCATATGAGATAATGTATATATGCGATATATGCAAATATATACACACATATTGACATACGTGTATATATAGACGTAATGGGACGTCCATACACGTAAATCAATATATGCATGCATATGTAATATGTATATAATTATATACATATAATGTTGTTTTTAAATGATATCATGGAAATATTCAGTCGAATATTAAATGACTTGTTATTGATTAATGTTAATATATATAGTAATATATATACATAAATATATACAAATATATATAAGTTTATATTTTGTATAAAGTGTTTGAATGAAGTATTATAGAATTGTTTAAATATAGTGCATGTATGCATATTAAACCCTCGTCGTGGAATAATGGATCCAATTCCTAAATCATATCAGGTAAAGATAGTAGTAATGTAAATATATCACAACAAGTGTGTTATACGTATAACATGAGAATAAGATGCAATGCGGGTTGACTAAGTCGATAGGCATGCATTAAATGGATTTGAAACTTTTTCTAAGTAATGTATTTAAAACATAGACCAATTCTAAGCTTTACATGTAGAAACAAAGAATAGGAAATTGTTCTATGTGAAGACAGTGGCCAAGTTAATAGGAAATGAGGCATTTTGGTGGTGCCAAATTATAAAATTTCTTAAACCAAATAGAATTTTTTTGCTGCAAATTGATTTCTTGTTGATAAACATGTGCAAAAATGAACTATTCAAATGATAGTTGGCTCTGTAGGAGGTCAATCTATCATTTCATTAGCTGAGTATTCACTTGAATCACTGCCACCTTCTTACTGGAAGTGTTGAGTCAAGGTATTACGTTCTGTGGTGTCAATTTGCTTACCATACCTGTAGAAACCAACATCTGACATTTTTGTATAAATATATGAGCTAATATTCTCACTTGGACGTCGATCATACTTTAATTTTGGTGCTTTTATATCAGAGATTCATTTTTAGAGTTGAGAGGGAATTGTGAGGTTAGAATGAGAGAGTTATTGTGAGCTACTTCTTGGGAGGATTGGAGCATTGAAGAGAATCTTGGCAAGTTTTATTTGGAAAGAATGAAGTAGATACTAGTTTGGTCAGTTGGAATTAAACGTTCATAGGAATGTGGTCTATTCTTTGTGTTTTCTTTTTGAAAAGATTGAAGGTTAATGTTTATTTTTTGTGGTAAATCTTATATATGCAAGTATAGGGAAATATTTTCATTTCATATATGAAGTAAAAGAGTCTATTAACACTTTTTAAATGTGATTAGAATATGTTGTTTGTACATAATCCATACATAATCCATATTAAGGAGCTATTGTGTACTTTATTATTTAATATTAGGAAATGAAGATGCATTATTAGTTATGAGGTTATTTGTTGCAAATTGTTTGTGAAACCAAACTAGAGGTAGAACATAGGTTTCTCATGGGAATAGATAACCTTATGATGATTATATCTTATGTGTAGAAATGTATTTAAAAGATATGTTATAAACATAAGAGGAATAGGATGTTCTTGTGGTTAAAGATTACCTCATGAAGGGATTACCTATCAATAGTGTACAAATAATCTTGAGAAAAATCGAGCTAGGGAAGTGTATGTGATATAGGATAACTTTTTACATGAAACTTTGGCCATAGCAGTGTAATTTTCCACTAGTTACACTGTCAATTTCACTGTGTACCTTTTATGCATGCTAGTCCATGATTGACATACAATTTCTATTCATGTAGGGCACAATATTGATTTCAAATAGGCTATAGTTATGAGGTTATCAAACCAAATCCTTCGTCCAAGGGTAAGGCCATCTTGCCATATATGGCAGATGTTCAGGGGATTGTATAAGAGTCTATGGATGGTGAAAAATCACTTGATTGATGCTTCTCCTCTACAATTGGCATCCAAGGTTTGAGGGAATATTCTTGGATTGTCGTACATCAAATTATGAAGGAAGCTTAGAAAAGCTATTAATTTTTTTAATTGTAACTCATCTTTGGAATATGTAAAAATTTACATAATGAATAAAATCAATTTTTGGAAATGTGTTATAATTATGCTCATTAAATATCTCTTTGGAAAGAATTTTTTTTTTTGCATTGGGAAATGAACCTAGTTTATTCACTTGAAGGTAAAAATTAGAGAATTTGTCTTTGTTCAACAATTGGCATGTTACACGTGGTATCGGAGCTACCAAGTTTAATTATGGAACCTATGTGCTTGGTATAATTTCTATCCAACAAATCTAATGTTTTGAAATTCTTGTGCCAAGATGGTGTGTCTTAGGTTAACTAAAAGAATTTTAGTAATTGGGAATGAGTGCTATCTAAAAGCCAAGAAGGAAAAAGAGGCCATTGTTCATATGATAGAGGGAACCAACTATGAAAATGTTGTCTGATTAAGTAATACCGAGACAATCATTCATGCTCTTTCTCAAGTTATTCAAGTGAAAAGAAGGATGAGGGAGGAAGATAACTTCAATTGCTTATCTCCAGTCTCACCAACAAATACTGAATCTTTGTCACTTTCCAGGGATATGCCCTCGAAATGTAGTATCAGCCTTGCATTAATATTTAGGGACCCTAGAGTTCTTCCTCTATCAGAAGTGATTGTAATTTCCTCAATTAATGAATTTGAAGGATATGTTCCTCATAACTATGTGTTAAAAGATAAATCCAAATGATACTACCACTTTTGGGATAGGGAAGATCAATTGAGAGAACAAAAATATCTAAGGGGTATACCCCATTGAGTTATGTATCTGAGAGTGAATCCAAAGGGTACTCTCCCCTTGAATATTTGAGTAGTTGATCTATGTAAATGGAAACGATATTGAGATCCTTATAAATAAATAAAAGTTATATTTTTATCAAATATTGTGTTCAAAATTATGAGAAATTTGTTTTATGTGCGAATGAATGCTCATTTAATGCTTTCCATAAGTTGTGTTAACATAATAGAATCTAATAAAGATGAAACATTCAAGTGAAACCCTTTTTCTTATGAAGGATGGTGAGAAGAAGGACTAATCCTAGAGGGAGCCAAGAATTTAGACAAGGTTGTGAGAGTGTTGAAGCCAAATTGGATCAAATATTGGCTATTATTAATGAGACTAATGCAAGGTTGGGAAATATTTAGCAAGAAGTAAAGGAGAAATATAGAGTGGACCAAGAGGTTCCAAATACTGAAGTCCCTATCAATGAAAATGAGGGAGAGAATTCTCATGATCATATTAAAAATCATGAACATGAGGATGAGAATTTTCACTCTCAATATGAACGATCTAATAGGAAGTGTTTGTCAACCAAACTTTCTAGGGACATGAGAAAAATAACCCCACCTAAATTTGAAGGGAGTACCGACAGGGAAGAAGTCAAGGCTTGGCTAATACAAATGGAAAAATATTTTTAACATAAGGAGCTACTTTAAGGTTACCAAGGTTGTTTGGGGAGCCTATTACTTAGTGGGAGAAGCCTCTAACTAGTGGACAAACAAGAAAATGGAACTTGGGCTTAGTTCTTTGAAGCTAACTTACGATGAGTTCATATAGATATTCCATAAAAGGTGGTTACCCAACTCTTTTTTGACCAAAAGTTTACTGATTTCAAAATTCTTAAGCAAGGGGACATGTCAGTCAATGAGTACTAGGAAAAGTTTACTTGTCTGTTGAGGTACACTCCAATGAACCAAAAGATGAGTGTTTCCATATCAGGAAATTCATCATATTTGGAGAAGTGGATGTGCATGGACCATCTACTATAGACCTATTCTATGAAAATATTATGAAGTAGGAGCAGAAGCTCAAGGCTATCTCTTTCTATAGGGAGAATATCAATCGTAAGAAGTTTGGAGGAACTCAAGGTAACCAGACTCCAAAGAAGAAAAATGAAGCGCAATATTTTCATAAGAAAGGAGATGGGGGATCCTGTAGTAATTGGAGTGAAACAAGGAAGGATCGCAAGGGAAATGCTAATAACCCAAAAAATACTGAAAGAAATTCTAATAGATTTGATGGACCCACAGGAAGTAAAGGACTAGCAACTGGATGCTATACATGTGGCATAAATCACTATGCTGCCTACTGTCCCAACAAGTCTTTAGGGAAATGACCACATAGAAACCCTCTTCCACCCCAACAGGCTTCTTTTCAACAAAAGATCCATGTTGCTTTGGATAATCGTTAAGTGGAGTATAAAATTACTCCAATGGAAAATCCAGGTATTTTATTTGGTATACCCATTTTTATACTTATTGATACTAAAGCAACTGAAAACTTTATTTCAGGGTATGTGTAGGATCATGATGGGCCAAAAAGTGGCGATCTATGAGTGATATGGTGGCCCATATGGCTAACGACTTTTTTTACCCAAAATTGATGAAACAAAAAAGGTTTTTAAAGGAGATTCTTAGATTTCCACTAATATAAATTATGATTTACTTTGAATTTAATAAATAATTATTATTGATTTTCTATTTGAATTATGACTAAAGTCCTTATTGATATGCAGATTGAAAAAAATCTATAGCTTTGAAATGGTATCACATATTTTGAATCCAAAATATGTGTCACATTCTATGCTTCACATACTATAGGATTAAAAATAATAATAATAATTTCATGAAGTTTTGACCAAGTTAAGGTGGTCAGACATACAAGTTTTTATATTTTTTAAAATTTATAATAAAAAATTAATAATTAATTATTTACTTGGAAAAAAATTATAAAAAAATATGCTTCACATCAGGACATGAGTCCCGTACTTATATATAAAATATTATAAACAAATATTATCATTTTATTATGGTTAGGGTGGTCAGATAGGCACATACTTATTTTTTCCCTTAAATTTAAGTACTACTGCATTGTAATTTCAAATTTTCACCAATTAGATTTTTAAAAAATAAAATAAACATAGTAGTTTAGAAACTATATTCAATTTGCAACAGATTCTATTCTTACATATTTTTGAAATAATATAGATAACTTATTCAAATTTTTACGTCAAGTTGCCTAACTCTGATTTTCTGAATTTTATTACCACTTAAGGGCCTATTTTTTCCATGATGATACTGCACATACCCCTTCACCTAGAATAGAAAATCAAATATCTAAGAAAGCTAGTTACATGGAAAAATATTGGGTTGTTGAATATGCAAACCAAACAAGAGCAATGGTGGAAGAATTCTTATTCAAAGCTAAGGTTGAATTTCCTTGTTTTTCTACTAAGGTGAACCTATATGTAGCTCCCTTATGATCATATGATTTCATCCTAGGAATGAACTAGCTTTGGCAACATATAGCCAAAGTAGATTGTCATGTGAAAACTATAAAGTGCTTAGATGATCTAGGAAATTGGGTGATATTGCTAGGGACACCTAGGGAAGTCAAGTTGTGTCAAATCGTCGTAGTGCAATTACATAGGGTCAAGAAGAAAGGATGTAAGATCTATATAGTAAAAATGAAAAAATTAAAGGAATATGAGGAATTTATTTATCAAGTCAACCAAGAGGTAGAGGAAGGTAAAATGATGGAAAACAGAGAAATGGATATGGAAAAATATCCTATCCTTCAAAATTTTGCAGATGTATTTCCAAAGGAGCTACCTAGATTACCTCCCAAGAGGATATTTGATTTCTCTATTGACCTTGTACTAGGATCGGAGCCTATTTCAAAAGTGCCTTACTGGATGAAAAAAATAGAGTTAATGGAGCTTAAGGCACAATTGGAAGAGTTGACATCCAAAGAATTGATAAGACCAAGTGTTTCACCATGGGGAGAAACAATGATATTCGTAAATAAGAAGGATGGTACATTTTGTCTGTGCATAGATTATCAGATGCTTAATAAAGTTAGGATAAAGAACAAGTAACCATTGCCATGCATTGATGATCTCTTTGATCAAATGTAGGGAGTGGCTATTTTTCAAAAATTGATTCGAGGTTATGATACCACCAGCTAAGAATCAAGGATAACAAAATCTTCAAAACTACTTTCAGGACCAGATATGGGCATTATGAGTTTACATTCCTACCATTCAGACTTAATAATGCATTTGTAGAATTTATGAACCTAATGAACAACATAATTAGGGATTTTCTAGATAAGTTTATCTTGCTTTTCTTGGATGAAATTCTATTTTTTTCCAAGAATGAGGAGGACCATTCCAAGCATTTAGAGATAGTTTTTTAGTGGTTAAGAGAACATCAATTGTACATGAAACTTTCTAATTGTTCGTGTGCGCAACTGAAAATTCCCTAGACTAAAGTGCAAAATGAGAACAAAATGCAAGACAAACAGAAACACAACAACACCTCAAGATTGGCCTAGTTGAACTTGAACAAAATACAAGAAAATGAGTGATATTACCTTTTCCAAGTTGATTGATTGATTGGCCTTGTTGATCGTTTGATTTGTGTGCTCCTAGACTGATTTCAACAGCATAACGACTTGTAAATGCTTGATTTGGGTGCAAGAAGATGGTGGATTGAGTGCAATATTATGGTTGGAGATGAATGGCTTGAGATATTGAGATGGTGAGAGCTTAGATGTGGTAGATTTTGGTTCCTTGTGGTTAGGGTTGTGAAAATGGGAAAGTTTTAACCAGTTAGCATGGGAGAGATGAATGAATTGCTACGATTCATTCTTGGACAAGGACAAGAGATCAAGGGTGGAGATCAAAGGTTGACCAAAAGTAATTAAAATTTCCTTTTTTTAATATGCATGGGGAAGATAAAAGGAATAAAATATTCCTTGGATAACCTTGGGTGAATAAATGGAATTTAAAATTCCATTGGAAAGTACATAGGGATTGTAAATGGAATTAAAAATTCCATTAAGGGTGTTGGAAGAATAAAATGAAGTTAAAAATTCCATTGGGATTGATTAGATGAGGGTTAGGTGACTAATGATGATTAGGAGCTAGCTTGCAAAAGTTGGAGGATGTGACACCTTGTAATCATGGATTCAGAATGTGCACATCCCTAATGATGGGATTAGGAGATGAATTAGGATTAAGTTTGGATGGGACATAAAGGGAATTAAATAAGTGGGTTATTTAATTAATTCTTTGGAAGAAAGGGATAAAGGGGTAAGGTATTTAATTATTTAACTAAATACCTTAGATATTTAGAGGAATTTAAGGATGTTAATTAAATAATAGTAACATTATTTAACTAATGTGAATAAAGGATATTTAGATGATAAGGGTATATTTGACCAAATATAAGTGGTCAAATTTAGATGTCTACATTTTTGCCCTCTTTGAGATGCTGTTACGAAGTAGCATCATTTCACAGAAAATTAAAACATAGCACCTGGAAGAAGATGATTGGATTGTGAATTGTCCCAATCATTCAAAGAAGTGACTTGGAAGAAAGATGATGGGATTGAGTATGCCCCCTCAAGAGAACATGTGGGTTCAAGATAACATGACTATGCTCTTGAAATGGATGAGATTATAAAAGGGGAGAGGGGGAAGATGATGCAAAAGGATGGATAAGAGAGGATGAGAGAGAAGGGATTGGGGAAAGAAGATGAGAAGAAAGAAAGAAAAAAAGGATTCAAGGACAAATATGACGTTCCCCCAGTCAAGTTACAAGCTAGGATAGACTGATGATGGATGGACTGTTGTTGATGAGGGAATGATATATCTCAAAACAACACAAGGATAAAGGAAGGATACATCCTGATGATGATGATGAAAGTGTTGTTGATGAGGGAAGGATACATCCCGATAATGATGATGATGATAACGATTTGTTCAAGGCTTGTAGAAAGGTCAAGAACAAGACCAAGGATGTGATTAGATGATTTGTGCTAGATCGAATGGATTAGGATTGGATGGAGATGAGAGATTGTTAAAATGAATGAAGATGATGGAGGGAAAGATGCTTAGAATAAAAATTCTATATTATCCTAAGAAGACGGATTAAAAGATGCCTGGAATAATAAATCTCTATTTTCCTAAGAAGATTGGATGAAAAGATGTTTAGAATAACAAATCTCTATTATCCTAAGCAGATTGGATGAAAAGATGCTTAGAATAAAAAATCTCTATTATCCTAAGCAGATTGAAGAGATGATGAAAGCAGATAAAATGGATAGATGAGGGGGAGTGATGAAGAATGAATGGATGGGGGGGTTTGGATAGATGAATGGATAGTAACCAAATCAAGCAAGTTAATTGTGATGTGCTATGTTTCCATGTAATGAGAACTTAATTTGATATAGCATGAGATACTATGCACCAAGGTATGAGGAACCAAGCTGACATCATATCACATGCATATGACTGACATAACAAATAAAAGGTTAGTCCAACATCCCAAAGTCACAAGGGCTTTGGCTAGACCTAATGTTGAGATAACCACAAACATAAAGGATGCCCCAATGTAATACAAGACCACGAGAATCTTGGTGGGTACTATGCAGGAGAACCAAGAAGATAGAAGCATACAAAAGATCAAGATATGCCCCTATGTTTACCAGTCAAAGCACACCATGATATGATGGATCGTGGTGACCTTGAAGAGGTCTAATAGGAAGCTCAAATGATAAAAAAATGTCAAAAGCATCAAAAAATAACTATCAAATTTCAAGCGTTCTTTTCCATAGAATCAAAAGGGTAGATGGGATTGATGTTGTCTATTAGGAAGGATGTATCCTGTTGAGACCAAAGATGGAGACCAAACTAAAAGATCAAAATGATATAGGATATCCGAAACTAACTAAACCTCCTGATAGTAATGACCTTTTTTTGTAATTACCAGCTAGAATAGGGACGTACTTGATGAAATGACAAGAAAAAATGACAAAAATAAACAAGAAAAACATACCCTAAAGACCTAGGGGCTCAGGGGTTGATCAAAGATCGGCCTTGCCTACGTGAAAGCGTAGAGCCCTTATATTTTGACCAAAGACTAATGACTGACCATGGATAAAAGTGGAAAGAGGATGATGTAGACCATGATGGATGACAAAGATTAGATGGAAAAATGCCCTGGGGGTGGATCAAATGATCGACCTTGGCTATGTGAATGTGCATGGGAAACATAGTTTGACACAAGGAAAAAGGAATACAATGGACAAGGGATGATGAGATGAAAATGATAAGGAGATACTATGATGAAGCTGATATGATGATACAAGATAAACCTAATGGAATGGATGATGGGGATGGAGTGAAGCTCAAGGATGGGATAGTTATCCAAAGCATCAAAGAATGAATTGGGAGGATGATATGATGGATAGATGGGTGATGAAAAGGGATAGTAGATCATAAAGATATCATAAATAGATATGAGTGATGATAGTGAGATGAATGGAATTAGATTTCATGGGTGTAGCCTATAGCTAGATACCAATGACAAGGGATTATGAGATGAAAAGAGAAATAGAGGTAAATGGATGGATTGATAAAGATAGGGAGATAGAAAGATGCAAGGATGGATGGATAGAGGGATAACGATTTCGGAATACATAAGGGATTATTTGGATGATTGGATGGATGGAGAGATAAGGATGAAAAGATGGAAAAGGACTAGTGGATGGGTGGATAGGGAGATAAGGATTTGGAAGAGGAAATGGATTATTGGTATGGATGGATGGAAGATGTCGCCAAGGACTATGTCACAAAGAAGGAGATTCCCCACTCTAGATATGTCATGTGTCGTGAGGTAAGATGGATGAAAGATAGAAGGATGGGTGGAAAATAGAAAGATAGATGTTGATAGGAAGCATAGATAAGGAAAGTTGATGGGGAGGATAAGGGATACAACGACATATGGATGAGGGGAATGTATGCCAAGAGATGTCCAAAGCATGTATATATATGTGCCCCTATCTTCATCAAGATCACTAGGAAGATGGAGGGACTAGATACAAATGGGATATGATGGGTAGGATGTGGAAGATAGGTAGGCAAAGGAGATGGATGAAGGGGATGTGTAACATGAAGCTGCCCCCAAGTGTGGAAGATAGGTGGATGTAGGAGATGTAGGAGATGGAGGAAGGGGGATCTACACATGATGCATGTTTTCTAGGTTTTTATCATGGCACTTATTCAAGGCACTTGTTTACCAAGTTTTCACCATTCGATGGATTATTTCTCTTTACTATTTTTTTGGATTTTTTGACTTTTTTTTTTTTGGATAGAAATGCTGATGGAGATGGATAAGGATAGGGATGTGGATATGCGGATTTAGAAGATAGTTGATAAGTATATGGATGAAGGAATCAAGCATCAAGTTCCATACAAGGTAATAAGAGCCCATGTTTGAAGAGACTATGTTGATGCTGGTACAACCTTATTAGAATGTAAGGATTATGCAAGAGGATGGATTCAAGGGATTTGATGGGGGGATATGGGGGATAGTGGATGGGATGTTTGAAATTATATATATGGAATGATGGAGTGGATGTATGTTGGGGGAATGTGTTCAGGACCAACACTGGCACATGTGGTGGTGGACGTGTAAGGATAGAAGGATGAATGGATGAAGAGTGTGAGGGTAATAGTGGAGTTGAGATAATGAATTTTGGGACATATAGACCCAAACTAGATTTAGGAGATGGAGGATGTGAATTATTTTTTGAGTTGGATTAGCGACTTTGGATGTCATTATTATTATTTTTATTTGCAGGCATTGTATCTTTTTTCTTTGGGATCAACATGGTTTTGATTTTTTCTTTGGTGGGCCTTGGTGGCCTACGAGTTTGATTTGGCTTTTGGATTTTTTTTTATTTTCTTCAACATGTATTTTTAAGGGGACATGAGGAGCTTTTGATTCATGTGGAGATTTGGATTTATGCATTTTTACTTTGGCATCCAAAGTACTTTTAGGAGCAATGGGATGGGTATGAGGTGATGGATGATATGGAGGAGACATGGATGGAGTGATAGAGGTAGGATTGTGATGATGATGTGTGGGTGAAGGATGTGAGATGGAATGCATGGAGGGGTGCCTTTGTTGGTCCTGATTAGGGATTATGAATTTAGGATTTTATAAGGGGTGCTAGGGATAGGTGATGGATGGATGAAATGATAAATAAGATGAGATGGAGGGGGTGATGTTGGGATATAAGGGACCATAATGGACTTAGTATATGGAGGATGTGTGAGGGTTTATGGAGGGATATAATGACAATAGATGGAGGATGGACGATGGTGGATGGAGGGGCGTAAGGACCCAAAATGGATTTAGAGGATGAAGGAGGAAGATGGATGATTGCTTTGAGGTAATATGATGAAGGATGAGGGATTGCGACAAATGGTTTGGAGGAGCGATGAGAAGTGCCTCTTATTATTTTAGAAAAGGATTGTTGAGGATGTATGGAGGTTGTGCCAATATCTTTGGAGTGTGAGTCTTGGGAGATATATCCAAGACCTTGTGCACCTAGATGTTCTTTGACCTAGATGGGCTCTAAAATACCTTGCTCATGAAGGCCTAAACCATTTCCTTGATAGTTCATGTTCTTCAGCATGTGATGTATGGTAGGGTACGTATTCTTTTGGAAGCATGATGTGATTCCATTAGCAGGTGGAGGAGGAAGGGTGGTTCATATGCTTTGTTTTTCTTCTGCAAGAAGACAACCATGGATGAGTGTAATGTTACCAAGGTTATATAAAAGTGGTGTTGGGAGGGTAGAACTAGGCGGTGATGGAGATGAGGGGATAGTAGCATCTTGATTTGGAGGAGGAGGTGATAAGAGACCATGGGGTGAAGTGATTGGATCTTGATTGAAAAGGGGGTCAAGGGATGGAGACAATAAGCTAGTGTGATCTTGAGATGGGATAGATAGGATGGTAGGATCGTGATTTGGTTGAGGAAATGCATCATGAGATGGAATGGATGGGGGACTATGATATTGGGATGGAGAAGATAAGATGGAAAGATCTTGATTTGGAGGAGGGGATATATTTGTATGCTTTGGACCAATCTCTTGACATGGCTCATATTGTGTGGGAGGCTTGATGTTGGAGGAGTGTTGGAGGAACTCCTCGATTGGGGGAGATGGGAGGATGGAGGATTCATGAAGGTCAATGGATTGGATCTTAGTGATACCAAGACTAGGAGGAATGAATTGGATTTATTTGTCTTCACTGTTTTTAGTGGTTCTAGGAGTAGGAGATGGGGATTCAATGGATTTTTTGGGTTTGATGGTTGCAATAGTTTGGGTGGTGTTAGTAGTGGTAATAGGGGTGATAGGTGTGGGATGGAGACGGGCACCACCACTAGTGACAAAACATGATAGAGTGGGATTGTATGGATCCACAACATCCAAATGTGGATTTGGGGATATCTCCTTTGTCATGAGTCCTTGGATGACCTTAGGAATGGATGTAGGATTAGGTGGGGTGATGCAAATGGATGAAGGACTAGGATTAGGGATTGGTAAATAAGGATTAGATAAATAAATGTAATTAGATGGAGGACTAGGAGTAGGTGGAGGATTAATCTTGGCGATTGGATTGAGATTAAATGGAGGATTAAAATATAATGAAATTGGGATGGATAAGATAAGAGGGCATGATCTTTATTTGTATGCTTTGGACCAATCTCTTGACATGGCTCATATTGTGTGGCAGGCTTGATGTTGGAGGAGTGTTGGAGGAACTCCTCAATTGGGGGATATGGGAGGATGGAGGATTCATGAAGGTCAAGGGATTGGATCTTAGTGATACCAAGACTAGGAGGAACAGATTGGATTTGGTTGTCTTCATTGTTTTTAGTGGTTCTAGGAGTAGGAGATGGGGATTCAATGGATTTGGTGGGTTTGATGGTTGCGATAGTTTGGGTTGTGTTAGTAGTGGTAATAGGGGTGATAGGTGTGGGATGGAGAAGGGCATCACCACTAGTGATAGAAGATGATAGAGTGGGATGATATGGATCCACAACATCCAAATGTGGATCTAGGGATATCTCCTTTGTCATGAGTCCTTGGATGACCTCAAGAATGGATGTAGGTTAGGTGGGGTGATGGGAATGGATGAGGGACTAGGATTAGGGATTGGTAAATAAGGATTAGATAAGTGGATGGAATTGGATGGAGGACTAGGAGTAGGTGGAGGATTAATCTTGGTGATTGGATCAAGATTAGATGGAGGATTGAGGTAGGATGAATTGGTAGGAGGATTAAAATATAATGGAATGGAGTGGGGAGTGATACAAGAGGATGTGGATGCTAGATTAGGTTGGGAAGATTGGGATGGTGGATTAAGATAGGAGGGTTTGGAGGTTGAATTAAGATGGGAAGATTGAGATGATGGATCATGATAAGAGGACATGGGTGGTGGATTTGTGTAGGAGGATGTGGATGGAGGATTAGGATGGGAAGATTGAGACAGTGGATTATAGTAGGAATATCGGGATGGTTGATGATGATAAGGGTAGGAGTATGGAGACAATGGATTAATGTAGGAGGATATGGATGTTGGATAGGAGAAAAATGTAGCGGGAGGACATGATGAATATGTGGATGGTGAGGATATCAGATATCCCTTGTTAAGGATAGCATAAGGACTATTATTAGATATGGATGAAGGCATAGGGGGATAACTCATAGGAGTGGTTAGATTTTGGGAGTGGATCAGAAGAAGCTTGCTAGCAATGATAGCATCAAGGGAATCTATATTATATTCATCTTGGTCAACAAGAATTTTTTTATCATCATCAACGTAGTTGGGATTCTCCTTAACTACTATTATTGGTTGTGCAGGACAAGGATAAGGATTCATGATGTTAGATTAAATGGATAGGGATTGAAAAGATGGGATTTGATGATTAGAAGGAAAAATAGATGATGAAAGATAAATAGGATATATTGGAAGAACATGAGAGAAGAGATCTTAAGACTTTTTTCGATACAAGATCTCATATATAGATGGACTAAAGCTAGAATTGGGATTCAGGTTAAGCTCAGATTAGGATTAGATTAAATCTTAGATTAGGATTAGATGAAAGCTCACATTAGGATTAGATTAAAGCTCAGATTAGGATGAATGGATTAAATCTTATATTAGAATCATATTGGAGCTTAGATTAGGACAAGATTAAAGCTTAGATTATGGTCCAGAACAGTCCAGGGGTGATAGGATTGAGGAAAACCAAAAATTCAAATTTTCATTTTTTTTTAATTTTCCTATTTCATAGTAAATCACATTTTCAAAGGTCTTCAAAGAGAAATTTGGGGTTGAAACTTGCGTTAGTCCCTAAAATTAGGCTGGCTTTCTAACGGTGTAATGGTTTTGAATTTTGAGCACCTAGTAGAAAGTTATGACCCCAACAAGTCAAGGTAAATAAATTCCTCGTTTTTTTTTTAAAATTGGATGGTTTAGGGATGAACGGGAAGAGGAGGAATGATTGGATTATGATTTTGGATTGAGGAAGATGTAGGCTAATTGTGGCATGAAGGATTGACTCTTTGGATTTTTTATGAGAAGCGGATTCGCCTTTGAAGGTTGCAAGGTCACCTATCATGTTTACAAGTTTGCTTAACAATCTTGCAAGTTTGCATGTTCTGACTTGCAAGTTCGCCTATTTTGACTTGCAAGTTCACCTATTATGACTAGAAAATTCACCTATTATGACTAGAAAATTTTTATTTTTTTGGCTGGCGAATTCACTTGTTATGACTGGAAAATTTGCCTATTATGACTGGAAAATTCACCCAAGGACTAGCTAAAACAAGAAACAAGCGAACCTGCATGGAAAATTCGTTGAGGATGTAGGTTCTCCCAAGAAATTGAAAATTCACCCAAACAATTGTAGATTCACCCAAAAACATAGGCAATTTCTCCTGAACAACAAAGCACGATCACCCCTAAGAGAAAATTTTCCCAAATAGTTGAGAAAAATCTCCTAAGAGAGGTAAAAATTTGCCTGTTCTTAGGGAATGAGTGAATTTGACGCTTGAAAGACTCACCAAAGGGGTGGAAAAAATCACCTGTTCAAGAAAACATTTGAAAATGGGGTTGCCTAAGAGGGTAACCCATAGGAAAATTTTCCTCTAACAAAGGAAAATTCGCCTCTGAGAAAGGAAAATTCTCCTGTAACAAAGGCATATTCGCCCTAATAGCTGACCTACACTAGACCGAAAAGAGGAACTACGTCTGAAGGAAAGGGGGGCCTATGGAAAAGGATGACAAGCATGAAAAAATAACAAATAAAAGGCTGAACTGACTCAACTAAAAATAAAAGAACATGTATTGCATAGAGAAGACATGTCAGGCAACAAGATCCTAAGACTAGTGATAAGGATCTCTATCTAGGCTGAACAAGGCTATCTCATGAGTCCTTGGTATATGCATAGTATGTAGGGCATAATTGTGAACACCATCCCATCAGAAGCATGAGTTGGGAGCCCCAATGAGGTACTGGAAACTCATACCAACTCTTCATGTCTTATCTAGGTATCACCCTAGCTTCGGCGCTCCGCCAAACATAAAACACCAGATTGAGATACAACTTTTGCTCTCCCCCCTTTATATACCCCACTGGTAACACATGGTTGGGATCGTCCCCCGGGTGATGAAATTCCAGGAAGGTCCCACTTAGGGAAGTTTCGGTTGGTCCCCAGGCTCGCACGTAGCACAAGGGGAGAGCTTAGATGCACTAGCACCTCCTAGGTGGACTTAACAATACAAGAGTGGACTACATTTTCTCATCATCCAGGATTTCCAATTGGCATAAGGGGAGTGGATACGTCAACAACGCACTCAAAAGCATAAAAAACAAGTGTAAATTGACCCTTTAATTAAAGCTACATGTGCCTAAATCAGTGTAAAAAATGGTAGATAGAATAACTAAGGGTCTCAGACCAATCATTTTATAGAAGATGTGTTAGTAGTTTTAGACCATCGATTTTGGTTGAATGAGAAACAACTGCAAATATTGTTAGGTGGAACCAAGGACACTCACAAACAAATGAGTTAGCAGAGGTGGAAAAAATGACACTCACAAACATACGAGTTAGCAGATTAGTATATGAAAATGGAAGCGAAATGACACAGAAAATGGAAGATTAGGGTTTCAGATTTACCTCAGATTTGCCTCTGTGCGAGGCAAGTTCGCCCATTCTGCTGAGAAAATTCACCCCTTTGTAAATTCAACTTCACCCTTCTGTCAAGGTAGGTTCACCTGTTTGTTAAGGTAGGTTCGTCTATCTATTAAGGCAGGTTCTCCTGTCTGTTAAGGAAAGTTCTCTTATTTGTTAAGGCAAGTTTTCCTATCTGTTAAGTTAGGTTCACTTGTTTATTAAGGTAGGTTTTCTTGTCTTTGGGGGCCAAGAAGGTTCACCCCTGAGAGCAACTTCGCCCTTGTAATGTGCAGATTCGCCCTTCTGAAGAGGCAAATTCACCCCTAAAGGCAATTTTACTTGTCTATCTAGGAAAGTTCGCCCCTTTGTTGAGAAAGCTCACTTGTTAGGTTAGTTTCCCCTCTGAAACTTGCAAAAATTCAAACAAAAGAAAACATGAAAGGATAGACCTATGACATGGGTCCCATCGAGTGTGCGAGAAATGTGTGCAAGTGAAAATCCCCTAGCCTAAGTGCAAAACAAGAACGAAATGCAAGACAAAAGGAAACACAACAACACCTCAAGATTGGCCTAGTTGAACTTGAACAAAATACAAGAAAAAAAGTGATATTACCTTGTCCAAGTTAATCAGTTAATTGGCCTTGTTGATCATTTGATTTGTGTGCTCCTAGACTGATTTGGACAACTTAACGGCTTGTAAATTCTTGATTTGGGTGCAAGAATATGGTGGATTGAGTGCAAGATGATGGCTGGAGATGAATGGCTTGAGAGATTGAGGTGGTGAGAGCTTGGATGTGGTAGATTTTGGTTACTTGTGATTAGGGTTTTGAAAATGGCTAAGTGTAAGCCATTTAGCAAGGGAGAGATGAATGAATGGCTATGATTCATTCTTGGCCAAGGACAAGAGATCAAGGGTGGAGATCAAAGGTTGACCAAAAGGAATTAAAAGTTCTTTTTTTTAATAAGCATGAGGAAGACAAAAGGAATAAAATATTCCTTGGGAATCCTTGGGTGAATAAATTAAATTTAAAATTCCTTTGGAAAGTAGATAGGGATTGTAAATGGAACTAAAAATTCCATTGGGATGTGGGAGAGTTGACAAAAGGGGGTTGATTAGACTAGTTGATGAAGGAATAAAATAGGGTTAGGTGGCTAATGATGATTATGAGAAAACTTGCAAAAGTTGGAGGATGTGACACCTCCTAATCATGTATTAGGAATGTGAACATCCCTAATGATGGGATTAGGAGATGAATTAGGAATAAGTGTGGATGGGACATAAATGGAATTAAATAAGTGGATTATTTATTTAATTCTTTGGAAGAAAGGGATAAAGGGGTAAGGTATTTAATTATTTAACTAAATACCTTAGAGATTTAGAGGACTTTAGGGATGTTAATTAAATAATAGTAACATTATTTAACTAATGTGGATAAAGTATATTTAGACGAAAAGGATAAATTTGACCAAATATAAGTGGTCAAATTTAGATGTCTACAACATATTTTTTCAAAAGAAAGTGCAATACTTAGGCCACGTGACCTTGAATAATGGAACTTTAGTAGATCCAACCAAGATAAAGTTAGTGATAGATTGGTTGATACCTAAGAATGTAATCAAAGTCAAGAGTTTTATGGGTCTAGCTGGATATTATCAAAAGTTTGTGGAAAAAGTTTCTAGTATAGTCTTTCCTATTACTTCATTGCAAAGGAAAGGGAAAAAAATTTCATGGAGAAAAAAATTTCAAGTAGCATTTGACTTGCTCAAGGAGAAATTGACTACTGCTCCAATTTTGATGGTGCAAGATCTTGAAGGAATCTTCACTGTCATCATAGATGCATCAGGAGAAGGCTTGGGAGGAGTCTTCTTGCAAGAAGGGAAAGTTATAGCTTATGAATCAATAAAGTTAAATCCCTATGAGAAGTATTATGCATCACATGATTTAGAGCTAGTAGCAGTTGTTCATGCATTGCATATGTGGAGGCACTATTTTTTAGGAAAGCCTCTTGAGTTAAAAGCCGATCATCGCGGTTTGAAGTATCTATTCACCCAACCCAATATAAATGCACAACATAGAAGATGGGGATTTGATATCAGATTATGACTTCAATATAAAATACATAAAAGGGAAGGAAATTTTGGTTTTTGATGCCTTGAGTTTTAGATGACATATTACCTCAATATTCACAATTCAAACCGACTTTAAAAGTCAAGTTTTGTGAAAGTGAAAGGATGATGAGTACTATGAGAAAGTTAAGAAATAACTCACGAAAGATACACAAGATGTAAGGTACGAGGGATATTACTTTGAACCAAATGGATTACTAAGGTTTAAAGAAATAATATTTGTGCCCAACTCTGAAGAATTATGAAATCTTGTGTGGAGAAAAGTTCACAAATTACCATACTCTAGACATCCTAGAGTGACAAAGATGTTGGCTAATGTAAAGCCATTATATTTTTGGAAAGGGATGAAGGGAGATGCTGCAAGATTTGTGGTTATATGACTTGAATTCCAAAGAGTGAAGGTTGAACATCGTCACCTTGCAGAACTATTGTATCCACATGATGTTACCAAAAGTAAGTGCAAAGTCATTAGTATGGACTTTGTGCAAGGAATAGCATAATCCCATTATTTTGGTAGTGGACAAGATTACAAAGGTTTCATACTTGAGAATTTGATGGATGGAGCTTCTGTTATAGCTCACAAATTCATTCAATAAGTGTTTAGTTTTCATGGTATTCCTGAGAAGATTATCTCAAATAGGGATCCATGTGTGACTTCTAGGTTATGGAAAAACCTTATTTTCTGCACTTGGAACTTAGCTAAATATAAGTTTAGCATATCCTTCATAAATGGGTGGTCAAACGGAAAGAGGAAACCAAGTATTAGAGGACCTACTGCAAATGTATTGCATGGATCAACAATACAAGTGGGAAGATTATTTTCCTTTGGTGGAATTTTATTACAACAATTCCTATCATTCTACAATTAAGATAGCTCCTTTCAAAGCATTCTATGGTCGAAAGTGTCAAACCCCTATAAGTTGGGATAAAATTGAGGATAGGGTGAGTTTTGGGCCTGATATGTCAGAAATGGAGTAACAAGTTAGGGTTATTAAGAAAAGTCTAGATGAATCTAATGATAGGAAAAAAATCTACGTTGATTCTAAAAGGGTACCTAAGAACTTTGTTGTAGGTGAGAAAGTGTTGTTAAGGGTTAAGCCTCATAAAAGTGCTATCAAGTTTGGAAATTCATTTAAACTAGCTCTATGCTATGTAGGTCCTTTTGAGGTTCTTGAGGAAATAAATATTATTGCTTATCAAATTGTATTGCCACCAACTCTTTCTCAAATGCATAACATATTTCATCTCTCATACCTAAAGAAGTATATACTAGGTGATAATCATGTAATTGACTAGAATGATTTATAGGTACAAGACCTCAAAGTTGTAGCAATCAAGCCTCTCAAGGTGCTCAGAATGTGTAAGCTTCACTTGTGTAATAGGGAGGTTATGTAGTGCAAAGTCCAATGGGACTAATATGTAGAAGATTTTGCCACTTGGGAAGACTATGCAAAAATTGAGCAAAAGTTTCCACATGTCTTTCATGCTTTTGTTAATTCCTGAAAACAATGTTGTGTTTGTTTTTCTTATTCTATGTTTCTACATAAAATCATTGGGGATGATGATTCACAAGGGGGGGGGGGGGGGAGGGGGGATATGTTACACCCCACTGTGTGATTACCTATTTACTATTACTATGATTGGTTAAAACATTGAATATATGAGTGTGTTTGCAATTTTGATTAGAAATCATGTGCTTGTACTTTGTTCAATTGTATCATTTGGAAAGAAATGAATGAATGTTATATTGAAATATAGAAAGATTTTTTATTGAATTTGAAAAACTATATGATGCAAATGATGGTATTGTGAACGTCTAACTACTATTGAGAATGTGTTGAGTTGGATGTAGATGCAGGGATCAATACTATAGAAGGAGGGGAAGTATCACTCAGGTGAGGGATTGGGTCTAGAAATTCTTAACAAATACTAAACTAAACTCACACACACTCACATATAGAATGGCTAACTTTAGTCATAGTTTCAAAAATTGGTAAGTGAATCCATAGTATTTTTTTTTCATGTGTTAGATAGGTTGTGATCTCATTTGAGAATGTTTGGATTTGTGTTAATTCCTTGGTTGGTGAAATCTCTTTCTTATATGTTCTTTATGTAATCAATTAGAAATATATAAATAAAATGTATATATAAGTATACATATGCATGTCGATGATAAGCCCATGTACATGAGTTAATACATAAATGAGTATACGAAGGTAGACATACCTCCACATGCTCATGGATGAATTGATAATGGATATGAGGGTATCATATGGAAAAATAAGACATGTATACATCAAATGCAAAGATGACTAATCGATAGATTGTAAAATATATTTGAATGATCATATGAGATAATGTATATATGTGATATATGTATATATACATATATATACACATATTGACATACGTGTATGTATAGATGTAATGGGACACCCATAAATGTAAATCAATATATGCATATATATGTACATATGTATATAAGTACATACATATAATGTTTTTTTTAAATGGTATCATGGAAATATTAAGTCGAATATTAAATGACTTATTATTGATTGATGTTGACAAATATATATACATAAATATATATAAATATATATAATTTTATACATTGTATAAAGAATTTGATGAAGTACTATTTAAACATAGCACATGTATGCATATTAAACCCGTACGATGGAATAATGGATCCAACACCTGAAGCATAGCAAGTAAACATAGTATTAATGTAAATATATCACAAAAAAGTGTGTTATATGTATAATATGAGAAGAAGAACCCATGTAGGTTGACTAAGTCGATAGGCATGCATTAAATGGAGTCGACACTTTTTCTAAGTGTTGTATGAAAAACATAGACCAAGTCTAATATTTAAACACAAAAAAAAAGAATAAGACTTATTCTTCTATGTGAAGACAACGACCGAGTTAATAGGAAATGACGCATTTTGGTGGTGCCAAATTATAAAATTGCTTAAACCAAATAGAACTCTATTGCTACAAATCAATTTTCTATTGATAAATTTATAAAAATATGATCTAGTCAAACCATAGTTGGCTCAGTAGGAGGTCGATATATCGTTTCATTAGTTGAGTATTCACTTGAATCACTACCACCTTTCTACTAAAACTGCTGAGTCGAGGTATTATGCTATGTGTTGACGATTTTCTTACTATACCTATAGGAACCAATGTCTCACATTTCTGTATAAATATATGAGCTAATCTTCTCATTTGGGTGTCAATCATACTTGCATTTTGCTGCTTTTATATCAGAGTTATTCAATTTTAGAGTTGAGAGTGAATTGTAAGGTTAGAGTGATAGTTATTATGAGTTACTTCTTGGGAGGATTAGAGTATTGAAGAGAAGCTTAGCAGGTTATTTTTGCAAGGAATGAAGTAGAGAACCATTTTGGTCAGTTGGAATTAAGTGTTCATAGGAATGTGGTCTATTTTTTGTGTTTTTTGTTTGATAAGATTGAATGTTAATGTCTATTTTCTGTGGTAAATCCTAGATATGCTAGTGAAACCTTGAGAATAGTCACTCTATGTTTTGGGAGATAGAAAAAATAATTTCCTCCAAGTTTCACTCAAGGAAACCTTAGAGATCTCAATATAGGGATGGAAATGAGGGAAATATTTCTGCAATAAGGTGTCCTAGGGGTGTGATTAAAGAAGTAAATGGGGTTCACCACCAAGCAAGGGCTTGGAAAGACAAGAAATGTAAATGATACGCAAAACTTAAGTAAATGACCTAGAAATGAACTCAAATCATAATAGTAAACTGAGAAAGTATAGAGGTGTAGCTATAAATTGAAGAGGCTTGAATGAGGGTTTGAAGTTATAGAAATACTGATCTTTAATGCACACTGGGACTCATACGCCTATAGGGGTGATTTAGTCCTAGATTAGGGTTTCTGACAGAAATTGGAATTTGGAATTGGAAACTCAGGATCGGCTAGAAATGTCTATACTGGGACTCATACACCACAAGTGGTTATTTAGTCCAAGTATCAGGGTCAATATGAAAATCTAATATCCTCTTAGTTTCTCTTGTAGCTTCTCTCCTACCAAATTTTTGAGTCTGAAACACTGAATTGCAATTTCTAGGCGACTTTTCGTGATCTTGCAATGTAGATGATAACTTTGATAACTTGACAAATTTTCTCCAATAATTATCTTCAATGGATCTTCAACTTAAATCTTGAATGATTTCTTGAAATTTAAATCTGCAATCTAACATGAAGTGGCCATGGAGAATGTAGATCTTGATCTTGAATTAGATGTGGAACAATGATTAACTTGGATCTTGAATGCTACATCACAACACTTAGCTCAACAACATTCTTGATGCATTATGCCTTTGAAATGATGAAGGATCTTTAATTTATGCAATAAATCCTCTTCAAATCTAACCTTTGAATGCTCTTGTGAACTCTTGTGAAGGTTCTATTGATCTCTTATGAAGTTCTAAGATTTCTTAGATGAAACTATGTGAAATAAGCTTCACTTGTATAATCCCTTCGCAATACCACATCCATATTAAGGCTTTTACTCTGGCCTTCATGGGGATACAAGGAAAGTTTTAAATTACCTGCCCTCCTGCATACTTTTATCTTTCACAATAAATTTAATGTGGTGACTTTAATAAAAATTTCTTAAGTATAAAATATTCACCACTTTTTAATGCAATAAAATCATATCTTATCATTCCACTACAACACCGTACTATGTTTAGGGTTCATAGCTTGCTTTTTTGTGAGAGAAATTATTTGAATTACCGTGATACCATATCCATTTTAGGGTTTTCTACTTTCTTTGTGCGGGGGTGTGGGAAATTTATAGGATCATCTGTGCATTACCTTTTTACTATTCTCTTAGTGAATTTTCCACTGTCGCCATTCAATCCTCATCTCATCAATTGCTAATGCCAACCTTCCCACTATGTGTTGTCTGCAGCAAGCTATGACATATTTTTTCTTTCTGTAATGTTTATCTTTGTTCCATTTTTTCATTTCATGCTTCTCAAATTTTGTCTCCTCTCCAAAAAAATAGCAAACTATTGCCTTCTAGAATTGTTCCCCCTTCTCAAGATTTTAGAACTCTAGAAAGTGTGTGGGTCAATGATCCTCATGGTAAAAGTATTGAGGAATTCCTATCTTAGCTCCATACTTAATACTAGCCATGTGCTTGGCACCCATGAAACTGTAATTCCATGGACCATTGTCTAGAACCATATACAAGCCAACAAAGTAGTCACTCAAAGGAATTTGTACTTTTTCATAATGAGTGGGTAGATATTCATGTGGATTTATCCTAGTGTCTTTGTTAAACCATCCCCATTCATATCCTGTTGGCATGAATTTATATGCAGTTAAGAGCCAAGAGTGACGTTGCATGTTTGAATTATGCATTTCTCTCCATCCCATTGCTTATTATTTTCTAGAATTCAAGCATGACATGTTAAGTCTCGAGGTGATAACTAAGGAAGTTCATTTGGTTGTGTATGCATCCATCTGTGGATTTTATAGGGGATTTACACCATAGAGATGGCTTAGAATATGGGTTTTAAGGACTTTTATACAAATGAATTTCTTCATTATATTCTTAGGAATGATGTGTGTATGTCTAGTTTCCATGATATCATGTGATTTCACATGGATATGATTGACTCTGAGATAGAGGTCTATTGTATATATATCCCTGACTCCCCAACCTATTTTAGAACCAAAAGAAATATGCTCATAGGGATTCATGGTGGTAACAATCAAAACCTCACCATGCACATTTGTAGTTGTAGTTGTAGTTGTAAATGTAGTGAGTTGACTTGCTTCTTTTTCCTACTTTTCAATTTATGTAACCTATTGCCTTTGTTGACAAGGTTAGTTTATTTTGGCTCCACATATAATGTTCCTAATTTTTGATTGAGTTAATGTTGATGTATTAACTTATTCTTATTTGCATAGTCAAATAGGATAAGGTCTCTCAAATATACTTCCACCTTCATCCATTGATCATCAGAGAGGTTTGGCCAAATGTGATATGGTTCGATAACAATTGTTTGGTTAGGTTTCAACATCTTTGGTTTCTTGTTATTCATATGAAGGGAACGAAGTATCAATATTACATGATAAAATGTTGTGTATGAAGAGATAGTCTTTAACCTATCATCATAAATGTTGAAGAGAACCATTTGGGGATCAGTAACCTTTAGAATCAAATAGCCAAACTTTTCAAATTTCAAGCATGCACTTGTATGCCATTGCTTTCTCCAAATGATATCTCCTTTTGAACTGTCATACCATTATTTTCCTTACCATTTTCAATACCACTACCATTCGAATTATGTGAGTTCTTTTGAGGCTTGTAGGTGATTCCCTTTGGAAACCTTCTCTTTGGCCCTCCTCACCACACTCTTGGTGTATGATTATTACACATTATTATGCTTAACTTGTTGCCCATTTTTCATTGTGATACCTACCCTACCAAGAATCTATATCAACCTCAGGGCTTATTGGATGTGATTTGGGTAGATCAATGTGGGTGATGGATAAATAAATATAAAGAGACAACAAGAATTCTTCAAGATAATAATGAAATCTAATTTTCCCCTCTATCCTCGATGTTATGTTCTACTTGAACAAATTTCTCTGAACTTGCAACATGATTCTACACTTGTCTCTGATGATGGTGAAATATGTCTTTATTTTACCTTTGAATTTTCCTTTAAACCTTGTCATTTTTTAGTATTTTATGTTACTCCTGTCACCATTTTTCAATGAGCTGAAGATGTTTTATAAAATACAAGGAAATATGAAAACCTATGAATGTACAAAAATCCTTTTATTATTTATTGATTTTATCTATGATTTTGGTAGTAGGGGATGCTTAATGGATGAAGTGTGGATAATTGCATTGATGGAATGGAGTTGAATACTATTCAAGAGCCATTTGTCATTTTGGTTAAATGTGTGTTGAGTTGTGTTTATCTATTTAAAGTTTTTATGCCATTTTGAAATGATGGCAAAAGACCAAAGTATTTTTTATTATCTTTTAAGGTTGTTGGCCACAGGCTGAAACAACCAAGGAATCTTTTATTTTTTTATTTAGTAGTGGTTATAAGTTTGATCAATCTATGGTATCTATAAATATGTAAGCTAAGACTCGGCCGATATAGATGATAATAATATTATTGCTACAAATATATATTTCATGACTTAAAATATTGTAAAGTTATTACAATGAATGTTGGTTAGCATGGAGTAGCTTGTGTGTGTCAGATCCATCACTGATAGTTGAAGAAGGCGGGGCCCAGTTCATTGAATACTGGGTGATTACTACAGGAGGATTACATCGTCTGGTAATAAGTGTTTAGTCTTACATCTATCTCTTTGTGATCAAACTATTTTGAAATTATCTTTGTTTACTATTAATGTGTATGAGTTTCATTTTATACAATACATTCAATAAATAATAATTGGTGTGGTTATCAAACGTGCACGAATAAATTTTAGTGTGTTTCATTTCAATTTTATCTTTTTATTTTATTTTGTTCTACATGTGTAATAGGAATATTGTTTATTTTTTTCTGTTAATCCTTTTTTGTTGTAGACTGTATGAATATAGGCTCCTATCACATAATTGATAGGAGGTCTAAAAACCATATTATAGTAAAAATGCAATTTGTGTGTAGTTGCATTCATCCCCACTTAGCTTTCTAGGTTTAGCTCTTAGGCAAACATCCCCAATATCTTTCACAAGCCTACGCTCTCGGATTGACATTGAGGAGTAAATTGAGGAAATTTCAAAATGATTGAAGATTGATCTCAATCCATTGATCAAATTAAGATTAAATTACAAGGATAGTTTTACCCAGAATATCAACCATAGTTTAATCCAATCATTTTGGCTCCATTGTCAGGGAAAGATATTAAAGGCCTAGAATCATAGCAAGTTGAGTTAGGAATAGTATGTCAAGAGGAAAGCCTATACAATTGTTGACCTTTCTAAGGTTAATACTCTTGATTTGTGCTGATATAAGTCATTTAGGTGCATGAATCGTAGTAGGGATAGTAGAGGTATATTTATTAGAAAATGAAAGGGAAGTAGTTCACAACCCGAAAAACTCAAAAACAAATTAAAATCATTCATTGAGGGACCATAACCTAAAGAATCACAAAATAGGTCAAAACCATCCATTGAAGGAAGTAGTTCAACATGAGAAAAATTGAAAACTAAGTTGCATCCATTAGAGTTACCTGAACCTAATATTGAGAAGTGTGTTATTGAGACCACTATTATTGAGACACTTGTAGGTACCCGTCCAAGGTCTTTTGAAGTATTTTGGAAAAATGTTGAAAAAATCTTCCAAGAACCTTACAGGTCTGAAGTGGGTGCATTTTCAGAGACCCAAAATCCATTTGAAACCTATTTTACTCCTTGGGCATCTCAAGTCATGGAAAATTTTAACAATAACAACAACATCAACAAAAACAACACCATCAACAATAACAATGATAATTATAATAGAGAATTGGCCAACAATAATATGATCACCTTTGAGTTTCCAATTACACATCCTAATGAAGATTCCCTGATGAAGAACATTCATCATTTTGCATTACCTATTTTTTTTGGTCTTTCTATTGAGGATACTAACATGTTCTTATTTGAGTTTGATGTGTTGTGTCATAGATATGATTATCAGAGTGACGTGTAGAAGCTCAAATTGTTCCCAACCACATTAAAAGATATAGCCTTACATTGGTTGATGAAACCCATAAATATTAGAACGTGGGAAGTCACGAAGGAATTATTTTTGACCAAGTACTAAGAGTATTGTAAGACAAAAAAGGTGTGGGATAAAATATTCCACATGACACAAAAAGAAGATGAGTTTGTGGAAGATTACCTCGAATCCTTTATGTTCAGTCTTCAATGATCATGAAAACAAGGGCTAACTCTTGATGTTTTTAAAATGTTGTTTCTTAGAGGCATAAGAGATGATACTATGAAAGCAGTAAATTTAATAGATAAAGGGAACATTTCTTAAATGGAATTTGAAAATATTTGTGACATTTGTAGGAATTATTCAAGGTCTCAACGTTTGCAAAGGAACTATCCAAGTAGGCCTTATGCTCCAAGTAATGCAACAAGTAAAACAAAGCGTGAAATAGGAAATTTACTTGAGGATATTAAAACTAATTTATTAAATCATATGGGTAAATAGATAAACACTCTTTATACTTGTAGGAAGAAAGAGGAAGCTGAAAAGGCCTTGGTCGTGTTTTGTTTGACTTGTTGCAAAAGAAACAATAGTGAGAATTTCTCGTACAATAGGATAAACATTTCATCCTTAGAAGAATTCAGTAGAAATTATACTTTAAGGCCTCTTCTTGTAGGTGTTCCTGATATGGAATATTATGAGGAACCTATCTACTACATGTCCCCTAGGCGACCTTTTCCACCTTGAGTGATGCACCCTGACATTAAAAATAATTATCTTGCTCTTGGACCTAGCCAACCCAATTAACCTAGATGGTATGGGGTTTGGAAACAACCCTCGTCATACCCTCAATGGATGCCACAATATCATTGTGCTTCATAGTCGTGGTAATAGCCATGGAGGCAACAATCGCCACAACCCACACTGTACCAACAACCATATCCATCACAACCACAATTCTTGCCTCCTCCCATAATCAACCCATGCCAGTAGCCACAATAATTTCTACTGCCCATACCATCATCATCTACTCAGTCAGTCAATCCCACATAGTCACCGAAGCCTACACCAATGCCAGCCCAACTATTCACCCAAATCCCAATAATAAGGAAATACAACCCATGTATAATAATGAGGCAACATGTTAATTAAATTATCTTGTAAATAAAGTAGAATTATATGGAGTTCAATTAATATTAGGAAAGGCTCTTCAGGGGCCCACCATCACAGAGATCAATGAAGAACCTGAAGAAGATCTAGTCAAAGAACCCCCTTTCCCAACCGATTTCAGTCTAAACCTAAATTTGATTTTATCAATGAGTTAGATAATGTTAACATCTAGTTTCCTTTGTTGCAAGCTATCAATGATATTCCTTTCTATATAAAAATAGGTTGGGATCTATGTACTTAGAAGAAAGACTCAAAGAACATCCAAGTTATTGGACAATTGGAAAACCTTATGCTCAAGAACATAACTATTCCTAAGTACTCGGATCTAGGGAGTCCTTTCATCAAGGTATCTATTGGTAAAGTAAGTATTGGTAATACCTTTGTTGATTTGGGTGCTGCAATTAATGTTATGAAAAATTAAATAAAGGAAAGATTGTCACTAGAGGGACTTAGGCATACTCCACAATTATCCAAATGGTAGAACGTTCTTTGGTCAAACCAAAGGGTATGATTGAAGATGTAATCCTTTATATTGGTTCATGGGAATACCCAACTGACTTTATGGTATTGTTGCTAAATATTAAAATGGGGGGATACCCCTTGATTTTGGGACAACTGTGGTTAGCAGCTGTGGATTCATTCATCAATTGTTGATCGAGAAACATGGTCATTTCTAATGGTGAGCACGAGAAACAATTGAATTTATACCTGCCAGCGCAACCCTTGTTGGAGATAGAGAATCCAGTATGGGTTGATAGTGACTTGGATGATTCATTTCCCATCTTGACTACCGATCAGGCATTAGACATGGAAGAAACTACTGAGGATAATATTCTTTTTAATTTTCTTTAGAATAGATATACATCTAATGAATATTTTGAAAGGATGTTTCTCCATTCAGGTATAAATACTCCTTGCCATGTTGGAAAATTTCCATTGGTAGGTAGCTCATGATCTATTCAACACTTTGTCACATTGCATTAGTTTCTACCTCATAATTGTTTATTCAGTTCATTTTTATCTTCTAGAAATTCTAGTGATATGGAATCCACCTCCCAAGTACTAGCCATTAACTCACCTCTACAATCAGAAGCTATGGAAATTTTTCCTAATCGTACACTTAATATTAATCCACATTTAACCACTGAGAAAATCCAAGACCTTATTTCCATGCTTAGAGTGAATAAAGATGCATTTTCTTGGGAACACCAAGATATGTGTGGCATTCATCCTCACACATGCATCCACCATATCTACATTGTAGAAGGTAGTTATACAGTTAGGCAACCACAGTGATGAATCAACATCGTCTTGTGTGAAATAGTTAATGAGGAGTTACCAAAATTGTTAAATTTTGGGTTTATATATCCTATTTTAGATAGTCAATGGGTCTCTCCTCTAGTCGTGGTTCCCAAGAAAAATGGTAACTAGAGAATTTGTGTTGATTACAAAGCACTAAATAAAGCTACTAAAAAGGATCACTTCCATTTCCATTTATTTATCAAGTGTTGGAGACTCTTGCAGGTAAAAATTTCTTCTCTTTCCTAGATGGGTTCAATGGCTACAACTAGATTTGCATAGAGCCTGAAGACCAGGACAAGACTACTTTCACTTTTCCTTGGGGATATTTTTCCTATAATGTTTTTCCATTTGGTTTATGTAATGCCCCTAACACCTTTCAAAGGGTAGTCTTGAGAATTTTGTAGATCTTGTAAATGATTGTGTTGAGTTATATATGGATTTTTTTTATTGTCCATGGTAATACTTATGAAGAGGCTAAAGAAAATTTAGAAAAAGGTACTTAGACATTGTATGGACACTAATTTATCATTAAGTCATGAAAAGTGTCATATTCTTATGGCAAAAGGGATAGTACTTGGTCATTATATTTCTTCTAAGGGTATTCAAGTTGATCCCAAAAAGATACATATTATTTAGGACTTGCCTACACCCACTAGCCAAAAGGATGTGTGTAGTTTTATAGGCCATGTAGGGTACGATAGGAGGTTTATCACAAATTTTAGTAATATTGCCTCCCCCTTGTTTCCTTTGCTAGAAAAATATGTCATTTTATCCTAGACATTTGAGTGTCGAGAGGCTTTTAAAACCATTAAGAACAAGTTGGTCACACACCAGTAATCAAACGTCCAAACTAGGAACTACCTTTTCATATTCACACTGATGCCTCACATTGTTCTATAGGGGTTTTCCTTGGAAAAAAAGAAGACAATCTCTTCTACTCTATTTACTACATCAGTAAGAATTTCATAGGGGCTAGGGTAAATTATACGATAACTGAAAAAGGATTTTTTAGTTTTTGTTTATGCAATTAATAAGTTTTGTCATTATATTACTAGATATAAAGTGTTTGTTCATACTGGTCATTCTACAATTTGATTTCTAATGAATAAACCTATTGTGATTGGTAGAGTTATTAGATGGTTACTTTTACTTCAATAATTTGACATTACTATACTTGATAAGCTTGGTCATGAGAATGTGGTTGCAGAATTTTTGTCCAGGTTACAACAATGAGATGATGTGATCATTCTAGTTTATGATACCTTTCTAGATTAACATCTCTTTGCTATATTAAAAAAGATCCCATGGTACATTAACATGGAAAACTACCTGGTTACTTGCAAGTTTCCACCCCATTTCTCCTTGAGGGAATGCCAAAAGCTGGTTGGACTCAATGGTGATTATACTTGGATCGATGGATTCCTCTTCTACCATGGCCTTGAAAATATCATTCGCCCATGGGTGTCTGAGGATGATGTCTTTGAAATACTTCACGCATGCCACACAAAACCCTATGAAGGACATTTTCCGCTCAAAGGACTACTTAGAAGATCTTAAATACATGTTATTATTGGCCTACACTCCACAAGGATTGTAAATTCTATGTTCAACAATGTGATAAATGTTAGCGTATGGGCCACACCATGTGCTCAAATGAAATCCCCTTGCATCCTCAGTTGTCCATTGAACCTTCTAAAAAATGGGGACTTGATTCTGTTGGACCTATCAACTTGCCATCTTAGAACAAGGAATACATACTTATGTGTACATATCATGCAACAAATTGGGTTGAAGTTTTTGCTTTGAAGCATGCCAGGGACACCAAAGTAGTTGAATTTCTGTATTCCGAGATTTTTACCCGATTTGGTGTTCTGCGTGAGATAGTTACAGATCAGGGTCCACAATTCACATCTAACCTCATTTTTTCTTTGGTTTGTGAATATGTGATTTGACATCACAAGTCTTCACCTTATCATCGCCAGGCTAATGGTCAGGTCGAATTCACCAACCGAGAACTTGAAAATATTCTTACCAAGACAATTTCCCTCCACAAGAGAGACTAGGCTGCGTGAATTCTTGAAGTCGTGTGGGCCTACTGCACTACATGGAAACACACTAATAGTTTGACACCTTACAAGATTGCCTATGGTAAGAGGTTTTTTATTCCTATCAACGTGAAAATTGGATTCTCGATACATCTAGGTTGTGATAGGGTGAAAACTAGGTTACTCGTGGTCTATCATCGAGATTAAAATATTAAAAAATATAAAGAAAAAGAAAAAAGGAAAAAAGAAAATATCTATCTATCCTGCATAATTCTACTAGGTATACAACTCTGCCTTCCTGTCACTTCTATGTCAAGGACTGCTTTCATCCCTAAGTTGTAGTTGTTCGTTGATGGAGTAGTGATGAGTCTATAGTTGTAACCTAGTTAGGGGGATAAAATCTCCTGTTATTTGATGAAGTTACAACAAAATTTGATATTATATGCTGACACTTTTACTTAGTGTCTCTCAGTCATAAGACATTTGGGACTAATTTCATTTTTGTTGGTTTTAATGACATTTACCTATTATGTGGACCATCTATATTTATCTTCCATGTGATTGATGAATGTTGTTTAAGGTAGTTATGATTATGAAATTATTATGTATACTAACATCATTTTGCAGACATGATTGAAATACTAAGTTAAGAAATGCAGCCACCAACCGGTCAGGTTGAGAAGTCATGTGAAGGTCAACTGAAGATGACAACAAAATATTCCTGTGTCATCTGCATGTAACCACCTTGTACGGATCTTTAATGGCATTGAGCATTGTGGTATTTATTGCAGTGTTCAAGTCCAGGTTTGGGTATGCAGTCCGAACAGATTCCCCTACATGCATAACCGCTCCTTCCACTTTCTTCTTGATTTACCTAAATGGAATTTTCTTAGTTAGTGGGAGTTGATGGCCCTATTTATTTAGCTTAAATAAGGCTCAAATCCTCCTTCCTCGAGCTATCGATTTAGTGAGTCAAACACCAAGGTATTGTACAAGCTAATAATTAGCCATACTTTTGTAATTGCATTTTCTAATGAATGAAATAATATTATAAGTTGAGTATTTGACTTTTCATTAGTTTAGAGGATACTCATCCAAGCGCGCCCACTTGGTGAGTAATCTATTCATTTAGTTTAGTTAGATTAGTGTTAGTTTTTGTTCAGTGCTTAGTTAAGATTCTAGCATTTACTGTTCCTGCAGCCAAAATGGGCGGAGTAGTTTCCTATTGGATGCTTAGATTTTCCTTCCTATTATGCATTATCAACTTAGATTTGATTGAGTGATGTTCAAAATTTTCTTTTTTTCCTTCCATGCAATTTACTTTCAGCATTAAGTCTTTCTTAGTTGTAGAATGAAGATGACTACTGTATTGACCCATTTCAAGTTCACGTCCCTGGGTTGAAAATTTATATGTACCTTCATGGTGGTTAAGATAGCTATTCAGGTAATATGTCCAATGTCTGAATCATGGTTTTAAGGGATTAGTTATTAAAATTATTATAGGAGGCCGAAATGTTTGGCATGATTGTTGGGGATGGTGTCAAACTAGGAAATCCTTTGGAGGCATTGATAGTTTTTCTGCTGTAGTATTTCTAGAATTTTCTCTTAGTGATAGAATTTATGATCCACTATTTTTCCCCACCCATTCTTTGTGTGAGTTGGCTGATACTAGGTTGATAGCGCATGCATAGAAGAAGAAGAGATTATTATGGGATATTCCTTCCTAATGATCTTGAGCCATTTTAGCTAGTAGAGCTTCCAAAGCTTCCTAGAGATGAAGAGAGACACAACCCTTTGCTGATATATTCCCTGTCTTGACAAGTTCTGAATTTTCCCTTGAAGATCAAAATCCTATTGAAGAACCCTTTATTCTATAATTTCATCAAGTAGGCATGGCTGATACAAATGGAGATAGGCCTAACAAGCAGAACCAACCAGATTTCTCTTTTCCCATTGCTGAACTGAATGAAGTAGATAACCTTCAGTCCTTCCTAAATTCTATTGGCATGTTACAAAAGATCTTGATACCTTCTTGTTTGATTTTGATATACTCTGCAGAAGCTATGACTATACCAATGATGCCCATAGACTTAAAGCTATTTCCTACTACTTTTAAAGAAGATGCATTAGGAAGGTTTATGAGCCTTGGAAGAAACACTATGTGAACTTGGGAAGATATGAAGAAAAATTTTCTTGAGAAATACAAGGAATATTGTAGGGGTAGTGACATGAGAGGAGGTGACATTTTTCAAAATGCAGCAAAAGGAAGATGAGATCTTGGAAGACTTCATTTCAAGGTTTTAGTTTTTTCTGTAGAAATATCCACTTCATACACTTAATGAAGACTCACAATAGTTTTGTTTCCTGAGAGGAATTAATGAAAGCTACACTGATGCCTTGGACCTAATGGTAGGAGGAGATATCACTCAAGTTCCTTGGGAGGATATCAAGAAGATATGGAAAAACTATTCTAGGGCAGCTTCAAAGAAAGAAAGAGCCTACCAATCCTCTATGGGTAAGACATCCAATAGTGGAGTCTCAAGGATGGAGATTACTAATTTTTTGTTAGATTTAAAGCAAGATATAATCAACAATCTAGCTACTCAGTTGGATACACTTTAGGCTAAGAAGAAACATGAGGAGGTAGAGGAAATACTAATAGAATATTACCCTCAGTGTAGACAGAAGAAGAGGGACTGCAGATGCAAGGTGATAGCTAACATTGATGGTAAACAGATTCCCCCTGAGTTCAAACCAATCCAGACTGAGGAAGACCAAGTCTACTTTGTTGCATAAAAAAGGCCATGGGCTTCAAGACAAGGTATGCAACCAGATCCATTATCTTTTGCTGGATGATATTTTAATTCTTATTCATCTGGTAACTAGTGGTAGCCACTTTGTTCATCCAACTATGGAGGATAACCACCCAATACTTGGTCCAATTATCAAAATGTGTCACCTCAATCACAAAAAACTCATGGTAATTGGCAACAGTTTCAGGGACCTTGGCAACAACCTCCAGAATACTTACAACAAACATCTTAATGGAGAGGTGGCCAACAATGGCCAAACCAAATCGCCAACTATATGAAACCATCTTCTTAAACCAAACAACCTACTATAATGCCCCTTGCTGCTAATCCAAGTTAAAATATACCTAAACCTACCTAGTTACCAGCCCAACCCACACCCAACCCAAATAATAAACCACAACAATAGCCGGTATATTCTACTAATTGAAATCAAGTTCATGCATATGCTGTGAGTTTAAGTGGCATCTGTCTATATTCAAGAACAACTTTGTCAGCTCCTTCAACCCCCATTATCACTGAGCTCCTTGTGGAAGAGAAATAAGAATATTTGACTAATTCCATTCAATCTTGTGCAACTAAGATTCCTGAACCAACTCCAACAAAGCAGACAACAAAAGAACCATTGTTCCCTTAGAGATTAGAAGCTGTCAAGAAAAAAGAAGATAGGGAGGAAACTAGTTTTTGATATCCTAGATCAACTAAAGCATATATGTGTCTAGATATCTCTATTCCAGGCTATAAAATATGTCCCTATCTATGGAGAAGTGATCAAGGAAGCATGCCTCAAGAAATTGGGTAGGAAAAAGAAGGACCCCACTATAGTCCATGTAGTAGGATAACTTCCTGACATCATGCTTGGAAAAGTAACTATTCCTAAGTACAGTGATCCAGGTAGCCCTGTAGTTGAAGTTGTCATAAATGGAATGAACATAAAAAATGCTTTGATTGACTTGGGTGCAACAATCAATGTGATGACTAAAGACATCCTATAGCAATTGAATATTGCAAACATGAGATCCACTCCTACAATCCTGCAACTTTCTGATAGTTCCATTGTCATGCCTAATGGCATAGTATAAGACCTTTTGGTGATCCTAGACTCCTGGGAATATCCAGCCAACTTCATGGTTCTTTCCCCTAAATCCACACTAGGAGGATATCCACTTATGCTTGGTCGGCCATGGTTAGCAACTATAGACACATATATTGGATTTCGGTCTGGTGACATGACCATTTTGGATGGCATGAACACTAAAACTATTTTATGTATCCTCCTGCTCAGCCATCCCACAATGAAGAAAAATTAGTATGGGCACATATTGGAGAAGAGGCTAAAGAAGTCAACTCTGTGGTGCAACTCATGATGCTCAGAAGAATTCCTTTCCTATAGCTTCAAGATGAAGATGAGGTTTTATCTAGTATCATTCACAACTAGTTTCAAATAGAGGAAGCATGATCCACTCACGTGCCTGGCTCCACAAACATTGAACAAACACTTATTTCAGTTCTGCATGATCTTCCTGCAACAACTCCTCTAAAAGATAGACTTCCTACAGCCACTGTCTCTACAGACAAACTTCCTACAGCCACTCTTCCGGCATACAAAATTCTTGCAACAATAGGTATGTTTCACACAATGTTGCCACTTGAACTTAAGTTACCTTGTATTTATGAAGAAGCTATGATAAAACTAGTCACACAAGTACAGGTGTTTGAAGGACGATATCTAAAAATCAATAGTAAATTGAATGAGGGACAACAGTTGACATTGACACAATTATTGAAAGTCCATCAAAAAACATTTTCCTAGGATTATCATGACATGAAGGGATTAGATCCAGAACTTTGCACTCATAGAATATATATCAAAGATGAGTGTACACCTATTAGGAAGCCACAATAGAGAATCAACCTTTCCTTGAGAGAAATTTTCAAAATAGAACTACAAAATTTGCTAGATGTGGGATTTATCTACCCTATTTCAGACAACCAATGGGTATCTCAATTGGTGATTGTGCTGAAAAAGGAGGGAAATGGAAAGTTTGCGTTGACTATAGGGAACTCAATGCTACCAATAAGAAGGATCATTTTCCCTTGCCTTTTGTAGATCAAGTCCTAGAATCTCTTGTAGGAAAATAGTACTTCTCTTTTCTTGATGGATTTTGTGGATATAATCAGATTCAAATTGGACCAGAAGACTAAGAGAAGACTGCATTTACATGTTCTTGGGGGACATATGCCTATTCTGTACTTCCCTTTGGGTTATGCAATGTACTTACCACTTTCTAGTGAGTAGTCATCAACATATTCTAAGATATGTCCCTTCACTATATGGAGATCTATATGGACGATTTTACTACCTATGGTGCCACCTTTGATGAAGCATTGGATAATTTGAAGAAAGTTCTACAAAGATGTGAAGACAAAAAATTGTCATTAAACAGTGAAAAGTGCTTCCTGATGATGGAGGAAGGTATAGTTCTTGGCCACTACATTTCCCACCATGGAGTTCAAGTTGATCCTACAAAAATTGAGGTAATAAAAAATCTTCCTATACCTACAAAACAAAAGGATATTAGGAGTTTCTTAGGTCATGTAGTCTACTATAGATGTTTCATCAAAGATTTTAGCAAAATAGCAGCCCTAGTGTATATTCTTCTTACTAAAGATGTTGAGTTCCAATGGTTAGAAAGTTGTGATAAAGCATTTTCTGATTTAAAGACAACTCTAACTCATGCTTTTTGTACTTAAGGGACCAAATTGTGAAATCCCTTTCCACATCCATATTGATGCATCAAATTATGCAATAGGAGTAGTCCTAGGACAAAAAGCAGGAGCTATTGAAAATGTCATTTATTTTATCTGTAAAAACTTGTAGGGAGCTGAATTCAATTACACAGTCACAAAGAAATAAATTTTGGTAGTAATTTATGCCTTGAACAAATTCAAGCACTATATAACAGGTTATCAGATTTTTGTACACACTAATCATGCAACCATTAGATACCTCATGAAAAAACCCCTAATCTCAAGAATATTAGCCATATGGTTTTTATTAATGCAAGAATTCAACATAACTATTGTAGACAAACTAGGGAAGGCAAACGTGGTTGCATATTTTCTTTCAAGGCTGACCACATCAAATTATAGTTAAGCCATATATAACTCCTTTCCTGATGAACATCTATTCTCCATTAGTGTGCACACAACCTAGTATGCTGACATAGCCAATTATCTTGTGATAGGGAGAGTTTCTCCTAGTTTCTCCCCAAAAGAGAGAAGAGTGTTGATTGAAAAATCATTCCCTTTTTCATGGATAGCTAGATGCCTATTTTATACTGGACCAGACCACATTATGAGACGGTGTGTGAGGGAAGATGAGACCTATGAAATTCTGCATGTATGTTCAAATGAACCCTGTGGAGGCCAATTTGCAGCTAAAAGGACAAAAATGAAAATCCTGAACACATGATACTATTGGCCTACATTACACAAAGATGCAGGAAGGTATAAAAGGAAATGTGATAGATGCCAAAGAATGAGCATGCCAAAAACGTCAAATGAGATGTCGCCCTTTCCACAAGTGGTAGTCACTCCATTTGACAAGTGGGATCTAGACTTTGTGAGACCCATTGATCCTCCATCCAATGGTAAGTCCTATATTCTAGTGTGTACTAAATATGTAACAAAGTGGGTAGAATTCAAAGCCATGAAGCATGCAAGAGACAACAAAGTTGCAAAATTTCTTTATGAAGAAATTTTCACACCGTATGGAGTACCAAGAAAAATAGTAACTGATCAAGGAAATCAGTTTACATCAGCCCTTGTTACAACATTAGTTAATGAATATAACATTAGGCACAAGAAATCCATTCCTTACCACCTCAAGGAAATGGAGAAGTCGATGTGACAAATAGAGAGATTGAGGCCATCCTCACCAAAATAGTGCATATTCATTGAAAGGATTAGGAAAATAGATTATCCGAAGTAGTTTGGGCTTACAAAACCACCTAGAAGACAACTACAGGCTTCACCCCATTTGCGCTTCTATATGGGAAAACAACCATGATGCCTATAGAATTTGAGCACAAGACTCTCAAAACTACTATGGAGTTAGGGATGGAAATTTCCAGGACACAACAAGAATGAATTATGTAGCTAAATGAATTGGAAGAGATGAGGAAATCTGCACTGCACTATACTGAACTTGTGCAAAGTCAAAGAGTCAACTAGCATGACAAATTTATCAAAGAAAAGAAATTTTATCCACGTGAGTGGGCATTACTTTATGATTCATGGTACAAAGATAATGAAGGTAAATTGATGACAAGGTGGCTAGGGCCATATGAAGTTTTAGAGGTATTTCCTAATGGATCTATGCAACTCATGACCATTGACCCTGTGAAATTCAAACTACTGGTGAATGGGCGCCGTCTCAAATTATATCATAGACTAGATTCAAAAGAAGAGTTCATGCAATAGTTTATCCAACACACAACATTTGAGCACAATTCCTGCAACCAAGAAGCTCCTACAGCCGAAGGCAGTGGACCTAGTGTCCCTCCCTCCAACTAAATGAGGTACATACTTGTCATAATAAATATTTATACTTTTGTAGAAATCCATTTCTTCACCCATCCGCCCATCTGTACCACCTTTCTCTCTCTTCCATCATTTATTTTCACCTCACAACATTCCACCTCATCGTCATTAATTTCTCAACAACACAAGCAGTACTTCCTCCCCGATCATTGCAATGAATTCTCTACAATCATGTTTTTACACACTCAAGTGCATGCACATTAATTGCATTCTTAATTATCCTTTCGAGCATTTCATTTAATCACTGTAAAATAATATGGATGTTCACATAATTTCCTTAAATCCCCTATAAAATCACTCTTTCCATCTCCCATGTGTGGACACATGTCAAAATTTAGGTTGAGGGGAGGGGTAAGAAAGATGCAACAATATTGCCACATGTCGATACATGATTGTCTGCATCAACAAATATTGTTGAGCTGATTCAAAATTTAAAATGAAATATGGCTCACATGTGTGATGTGACACTAAACTACAACCACCATTTCCTCTCATTATGATTCCTTTTATTACCATTTCTTGCTATAATTAACTCTGTCATAATTTTGAAATTCAAGTGGTAATTGCTAAAAAGAAAGTCAAGGAAATTCAAAGGACAACTCACCCAAAAAGCAAATAGGAAAGAATCTGAGAGTTACAGAGGTAATTTTGTAGAGTGAAAATTTTATTATAGATAATGGGAGGAGGACTCATTTGAAATGAACCCTCAGCTCATGATGCTTTGTTACAGGACACAACATGCTTAACCTAATTTCAGAATTGTGGTTGGTTAGATTATTTTCTGAAGTTGAATGGTTTTGACAAGGGTATTGCATTGGAGTTTGCTCAAACATTTTTAGATGGAAAGGCCATAGTGAAATGATTGGAGGTCATAGCGACTGAAGAATGAATTCCAGAAGTTTTAGGGTTGCTAGCTGATAGTGAACCTTACCCTATTTTTAAGGATGCTAGGACAACCACGGCTATATTCACAATACATGGTGACCCTCCACTCACAATTGACAAGAAGGGTGCTAAGAGACTCTCTCTAACTAAGCCATGGAAACAGGAAACCATACACATCATTAGATATATCACTTGCAAAGGTTGACTATTGAACCTACATTCGGTGCACTTTAAATTACTGAGCCATCTGAGGCACGAGAGAAAGATGAACGTGCCCAATGTCCTATACAACCTTCTCTACATTATGGTAGTGGAAACTCAAAAAGGTAGGGAGAACTCTATATCCCACCATTGTCTATTTACATTGCTAGTTATAAGATCTCTTCTTGACACAACCCCTAAAATGGCCTGGGATGATTTTGTGAACATTGAGTAGTATAGGCCTAAGCTATCTCAGCCTAGGGTTTCACCTCAACCACGTAGGTCTAGCAGAAAATTGAGCACGACTCTATGGGAAGCAGCCATCTATGAAAATACTGTTAGGAATCCATAACCCTCCTGATTTTTTGTTTAGTACATACAAATATTCTAAATCTATGGAAGGAAATACATATAAGAGAGGAGGAATGGAAGGAGGAGAAAAAAGGGTTGAAAAAGGAAATCCAAGTGAGGGATGAGATTATCAAAGAAAAGAATGACGAAATTGTCTTCCTGAAGGAAAGGGTAAGCGACATTGCAACTCTGGTGCCACAAATCTTGGAATGCAAAACCCCTCCTAGGGTTTATGCTTTGCACTTGAAGGATAAATGAATTTATTTTAGAATGTAAAGAATCGTCTCAGGTTTGAACCCCTACATTGAAAATCCTGCCAAATTTTTCAATGCCTACATAGTTGCTTCCCCTAAAATAAAAAATTTGTTATGTGAATTTTATTTACACAACTTTTTTGTCCCAGAAGACCAGGACTGGAACCCACTGCCTTATGTTGGAGACATAAAATTGAGAGAATTCATGTCTTGGGTATAGAATGATATCGGCTGGGGTGAACAACACAATGCTTACAAGAAGAAGGAATCCAGTACTCCCCTAGCCATCAGAGCTGAATCGAAGAAACCCAAAGAAATTTATGCAGATTGGAATAGATTTCTCTTTAGATGAAGCTATGGTAATAGAATTATGGCTTGGATTAAAGTTATTTACAATGAGTATGAAGTAAAAACTGTAGAAAAAGAAGATACTATAAGGAGATGTCTATCCTAGAGATGGAACCTACTGACTAATGAGCTAAAACAGGCTGAGCCACATTTTGTCCACAACTATGCTACTGCACTAAAGATAATTGAAAGATACATCCAGCTTGGGATAACCAAGGGGTGAGAATGGCTTCCCTTGACCTTTCAGTCGCTTACCCTCCTATGGCTTATGCCTAAATTCATATTCTACATGTAAGAGGAACAACATCAATGGAGGAGACTTGATAAGTTGGGGGGATTTTACTAGAATCCTGATTCACCCATGGTAGACACTGACATTAAAAAACTATCAGTCGTAGACTTCAGGGCCTTAACAAAGTAGAAGAATAACTCTTCCCTTTCTAGAGGACCAACAAAATTTTAGGTTGGGGGGAGTGTTGAGTCTAGATTTTGGCTTAGTTAGGGGGATAGAATCTCTTGTTATTTGATGAAGTTACCAAGACTTTGATATTGTATGCTGACAATTTTACTTAGTTTCTCTCAGTCATAAGACATTTGAACCTAATTTCATTTATGTTGGTTTTAATGATATTTACCTATTATGTGGACCATCTATATTTATCTTGCATGTGATTTATGAATGTTCTTTAAGTGGTTATAATTGTGCAATTATTATGTGTACTAACATCATTCTATAGACATGATTGAAATACTAAGTTAAGAAATGCAACCACTAGCCAGTCAAGTTGAGGAGTCGCATGAAGGTCAACTGAAGACGATGGTGAAATATTACCATGTCAACTACATGTAACCACCTTGTATCGATCTTTAATGGAATTGAAAATTTTGAGCATTACTACAATGGTCGAGTACACATTTGGGCATGCATAACCACTCCTTCCACTTTCTTCTCAATTTCCCTAAATGGTATCCTCTTAGTTGGTGGGAGTTGATGACTCTATTTAGTTGGCTTAAATAAGGATTGAATCCTCCTTCCTTGAGATAGTGAGTTATTGAGTCAATCACCAAGTTATTATACAAGCTAATAATCAACCATACTTTTGTAATTGCATTTTATGATGAATGAAATAAGATTTTGAGTTGAGTATTTGAGTTTGCATTATTTTAGAGGATACTCATCCAAGGGGCCCCACTTGTTCAGTAATCCATTCCTTTATTTTAGTTAGATTAGTGTTAGTTTATGTTCAGTACTTAGTTAAGATTTTGGTATTGACTATTCCTACAACCACTAGAATTCCATTCTATGACTGCGCCTGCAGCCAAAATGGGCAGAGTAGTTTCTTGTTGGATGCTTAGATTTTCCTTCCTGTTATGCATTATTATTTTAGATTTGATTGAGTGATGTTCAACATTTTCTTTGTTTCCTTTCATGCACTTTACTTTCAACATTAAGTCTTTCTTAGTTGTAGAACGAAGATGACTACTTTGAAATTCCTAGTACACATACTGTGCTCACCCATTTCAAGTTCATGTCCTTGGGTTGAAAATTTAAATGTACCTTCATGGTGGTTAAGATAGATATTCAGGTCATATTTTTAATCTTTGAATCATGGCTATAACGGATTAGTTATTAAAATCATTGTAGGAGGCCGACAGGTAGGACCAACAAAATTTTATCTCATCATTTTTGGGTTACTCCTACCTTCCTCACGACCACTGCCCTTTTTGGATTGCCCCTACCTTCCTCATGGCCACCGCCCTTTAAAGGTTGTCCCTACCTTCCTCATATCCACCACCATTTTTGAGTTGCTCCCACCCTCAGTAAAACCACCTACACACCCCTAGTTCCTATCTTTTTCAGGACAAGATCCTTTGTCACTTATTTCCATCTGGTGGTGTTTGCTTCCTTAGTCATTTTTCCGGTCCCTCCTAACATCTTGCACTATGATTAGTATTCACGGTTTTTTCACATGATCTTTTTGCCTACCTGTCAAGGTATTATGTGTTTTTGGTCATTACCTCGTCATGCTCATCTCTACCCGTGGAAATTTGCCAAATGTACTTCACCTAGGTTATGATGGTCACGGTTCACCTGATGTCTTTTATGCTACACTATCTTCTCGATCCTAGGCGACACCTTCAGTTTCAACACTAACATTTCCAGGCTAGCAGATCCACGTCAACACTGACACCATCTCCACTCTTCAGTCATCGTCCTTTCTTTCACGTAACCATTATGTACTGTCGATAATCATTAGTATTGGTATATTTTGGTTTTTTTTCTTTTCCTTGTTCTTTTATTAAATATTCAAGTCTTTTTGTTTAATGAGTAGTGATTTCACCTAAGGATGGGTCACATGATAAGCTAGGGGGAGTTGTCTTGTCACATGTTGTGTCTTCAACCATCACATTGTATCTTCATCGTATCCTTTTTTAGCATGCCAAAATCCATTATTTCTTGATTTTTATTAGTTAATACCATTATTACTATTATTTACTAGAATAATTGTAATTTTTATGATGACATCGGTGTAGAACAATATTTTCAAACATTGCAACCCACTTTCCAAATTTAATTACTCATTAACCACTCATCACTTAAGTTACAGTCAATAACTGATTACTATTCCCAAGACATATTTTCAGTTGTGATTTTTGCATCTTCTAGTGACTTTCATTTGTATAGTTCTTTTGGTTGTGGAGACCTCGTGGTAGTGTCATGGAAAGAGAACGTCATCATCATTTTGAGCCTCCAACTATGGAAGAATTGGGGACACCAGAAGCTGTCGAGGCTTATACAATATTCAAACAAGTAGGATGTGATGCATATTTTAAATGGTTAAGAGGGTATGATGAAAATATTGTGCAGGATTTTGCAATGACCTACCACAAAAAGGAGGCAAAAGTCCACAGTTTAACAGTTCCTCTCTTAGTTGAAGTCGTAGCTGATGTATCCAAGTTTCCCCTCTCATGGGAGAACTAATTTCTAAATAAATCTAAATGTACCATGGACCTCAAACCTCTACACAAGAATTTCTTGGCATGAGGGAAGTCTATTGAAATCATCTTTGGAGAGGGCACAAAGTTAATATCACTTATGCGGCCCTGGGACAATGTAGCAAAATTTATCATTCAGTATATAACCTATGAAGGTAGGTATGTATATGTTTATGCTAAGAAATTTTGACTTATGAATCACTTGAGATGGGGAATTCTTTTGAACATGCCATATTTTCTTTACTCCTTTGTAAACCAAATGCGGAAAGCAGTTCAAAAGGGGCATGAAAACTTGTTAGCTCGCCATGGCTTCATTAAATTGTTGATTATAAGGGAATTGAAAAAATCTCTCCTCCATGGGATTGGGATTCACTTCTTGGTGGAGACACCCCAGATAACCTCATAGAGGAGGATTGTGTTGTCAACCCACCTAATTCTTCTAAAACAGAGGAGTTTGTAGGCACAAAATCAAAACAGGGTAGTAATAATGAAAGTTATTTAGAAGAACATAGTGAAGACTTGGGGACAAAAGAAATTTATGGTGATTCCCCTAAACCTACGAAGAAGAGGGTTTCCAAGAAGGGTATAAAGAAAACCCTATCCTTAAGTAGAAAACTAGCTAAGAGCTCTCGTGTCACCCCTACTAGTAGCAAGTCTATCAAAACTAGCACACCAAACTAAGAAACTGGGGGTAAGTGAAAAAGGCATAGAAAGACATCCTCAACCTCCCTTGGCTCTTCAAAGAAACAAGCTTTGACTACTCCCGGTGACAAAGATAAATCAATCACTAAGGAAAAATCACCAACTAAAGAGAAGTCACCTGCTTCTATAATTGAAAAATTAGAGAATCTAGAAAATATAGCTAGCAATGTACAATCAAAAGAAGTGGATGATCTCACAATCATAGGTGTTGTGTATCATAGAACTAGAAGGTCAGTAAATGTTTCTAGGGAGATACAAAGGAGCAATAGAACCAAGATAAGAGAATCACCTTTGACTACTAATGAAAATGAAACTAGGTGTGAACAAGAAACCCAACTCCTTCAATCCCATCCTTCAGTTTTAGAGGGAGTAGTGATAGCCACAAAAGAAGGAAAAATAATGGAACCCTTTGATGAAAATGCATAGGTTACGGAGGAAAGGTTTGTGTTACATGAGGAGAATATTAATACTAATACTAATATTAAAGACTTTCACGTTGAACTGGCACCTAAAGCCACTGTCAACCCTGCAAAACAAAGGACCACTGAATTATCTCCCCAAATATAAAATTAGGAGTTGAATTTGTTAGTTGAAAATGAGCAAGAACCTACGGAGACACCGCAACTGGAAATCAAGAAGTAGAGGAAGAATTCGATAAGGGGAATCCTTTGTTAAAAAATGAGGCAATTTGTGACCTACAAAACTTGGTAACTAAATTGACACATGAGAATCCTCTGTCAGCAAAAGAAGAGATACAAAGTTTGCAAGATTTGGTAGCCAAGTTAAAGGAGGAAAATCAAGCATTGAAAGATTCATTGGCTAGGATGACTAAGGAAAATGAGGCCCTTTAGAGACATGTGCAGGATGCGTGCTCTCTTAATTCTTCATAGATAGAAGAAATTTGAAAACTCAAGGCAACACTTCAACAAAAAAATGCCTCTAGAGCATCCCTCATGACCATTCAAGAACATGAAAATTAGATGCAAGAATTATGCTTGTCATGGGTTAAGGAAGTCATTCACACAATGCAGAAACTAGCCCCTTTTTCTCTTGGTCTGTACCTTATACTCTTTTGCATGAGGACATACAAAACCCTAAGCTAAGGGGAATGATGAGGGTGAAATATGTCTTTATTTTACTTTTGAATTTTCCTTTAAACCTTGTCCTTTTGTAGTATTTTTTGTTGCTCCTATCACCATTTGTTAATGAGTTGAAGATTTTTTATAAAATACAAGGAAAACTGAAAACATATGAATGTACCAAAATCCTTTGAATATTTATTGATTTTCTCTATGATTTTGGTAGCAGGGGATGCTAAATGGATGGTGCATGGATAAGGGAATCCGGAGAATGGAGTTGAAGACCATTCAAGAGCTCTTTTTCATTTTGGTAAAATGTGTGATGAGTTGTGTTTATCTATTTTAATTTTTTATGTCATTTTGAAATGATGGTAAAAGACTCTGAACTATTTTTGATTATATTTTAAGGTTGTTGGCTATAGGTCAAAACAACCAAGGACTCTTATATATTTTTATTTATTAGTGGTTATAATTTTGATCGGTCTATGGTATCTAAAAATATGTAAGCTAAGACTCAATTGATATAGATGATAATAATATTATTGCTATAGATCTCTATTTTTTGACTTAAAATAGTGTAAAGTTATTTCAATGAACATTGGTTAACGAGGAGTATCTTGTGTGCGTGAGATCCATCAATGATAGTTGAAGAAGGCAGATCCCACTTCATCGATTACCCAGTCATTACTACAGTAGGATTTCATCATGTGGTAATTAGTGTTTAGTCTTAGATCTATCTCTTTGTGATCAAACTAGTTTGCAATTATCTTTGTATACTATTAATGTGTATGAGTTTCATTCGATAAATATTAATTGGTGTGGTTATCAAATTTGCACGAATAAAGTTTAGTGTGTTTCATTTTAGCTATGTATCTTTAGTATATTATGTTCTTCATGTGTATTAGTAATACTGTTTACTATTTTCTAATAATTAGTTTCTATTGCAGATTGTGTGAATATAGGCTCCTCTCATAGAATTGACAGGAGGTATGAAAACTAGATTATAGTACAAATGCAATTTGTGTGCAGTTGCAATCATCCCCACTTGAATTTCTAGGTTCAACCCTTAGGCAGACATCCCCAATATCTTTCACAAGCCTACACTCCTAGATTGACATTGAGGAGTAAACTGAGGAAATTTCAAAATTTGGTAAGATTGATCTCAATCCATTCATCAATTTAAGATACAATTACAAGGGCACTTTTACCTAGAATATCAACCATATTTTAATCCAATCAGTCTCAACATCCTTGTTTCCTCGATCTCCCTTGAATGTTATTTCACTTGAACCCTCTTACAATTATTCCATCAAATATCCACAATAAATCCAAAACTTGAGTGGGAAGTCATCAATTTTTTTTTTTAACACCTTGCACTATGACCAAAATAAGTCAAGTAGCTTCCAAAATCACCTTGGAAAATTGATCAAACATTCACCTAGAGCCATGAAAATGCACCAACATGTTGATTGATGATATGGGAGAAAGCTTGCAAAATGGATTTGCATGAAGCCATTAGGATTGCAAAATATTAATTCTCAAAGTAGCTAATACGACCTTTTTTGAAACTGCACCTGTCAAAAACCATCTGGAATCCACCAACTCCCCTTGCAAAAATACTAGATCTCTTCCTGAGAAGGTGTCACTTGGAGAATTATTCCACTTAATTCATACGGACATGTGTGTAGAAGGGATTTGCAAATGGATATGGGAGTATACGATCATGGGGAAAATTTGAAACACTAATTGGTTTGTCATGAAAATCATCCAACTCATAAATATTGGCCTCCAAAGTTGACCTCCTTGGCATATCTAACAAAGTATAGACAACAAAATCTTCTAGAACTATCCAACTTGGTACTTCAAAACCCTGTCAAATCTGATAATAGGAGGCTAAAATCATATGTACACACTTACATATGACAGATGAGTGTTCTTGTCAAGTGATTTGGTATGAATTTGAACAGGTTTCTAGTTGTAATCCTCCAAAGTAGGCTACTAGGGTAGATTTCAAAGGTGCATTTTTGAGTGTTGTTATCAAAATTTTCATCATTGGCACCTCAAATTTTTCCAAAATTTGAAGGTTCCAACAGACCCAATACCTAACCAAGTTCTAATAGTTATGAGGGTTCTTGTCATATTTTTGTCCATTAATAGAACATGTGTAGACTAATACTTGAACATTAAAATATAAAATTTTATACATTTGTGTGTTAATGACTAAAATATAATTAATCATTTTAAATCTACTTTATATATATCATTGAATTATTAATATTTCAACAGCTAACCATTAAGTAATAAAAATAAGAAACCGTTTTCATTAATTACATATTGAGTATAGAACCAAAAAAAACGTTTTCCAAAAAACTTCAAATTACTTCTAAAAATGTAAGAAAACTAATATAAAATATTATATTCCAATTTGTATAATTTTATAATATATTGGTCCAGACACATAGACCAAATAGTCAAATCATTACATAGTTGATGTATATCAAATAAGCTAAATTGTTCAACTTTCAGTTCCCAACATGCCATCAATAAAATAATGTATTTCATGTCACTCATCCCATCCCTCCTAAATTCTAAGGTGTACATTCTTAGCCTACAGACTTCAACCACCTAGCCTACAAAATTCAACCGCCTACCTTACAAACTTCAACCACCTAGCTTGTAGACTTCAACCACCCAATTTCTTGTACATGCAAATATGAAATACATAGATATGAGTCTCACCATTTGAATTAAATCAAGCAATAAAAATGCAAAGATGTAAAATTTCCTCCATGAATCCACCCCATCACCTCTTTGTCCAATTAAAATATAGGATTTCAAATCCATGGATCAAACAATTTTTAAAATTTTGGAGGGATACAAATATGAAGGGAAGAAAACTATAAGAATAAAATATCATGCAAGAAATCCATTTACATTTTCATTGTAGAAAATTAAGACTTGTCTACCATATCAGACGAGACATTCCTGCATTTTTCAACAATTACTTCTTCTCTGCATCTATTTATCAGACCGCACAAACCATTCTCTACTATTTTATGTTAAGGTATTTTTTTTTTCCTTCGATATATTTTAACATAATTTTAAAGTTCATTTTTTTCCTTCAATATATTTTAACACAATTTTACAATCATTCCTTTTTATTGCAAGAACTAAATAGTTACAAGCTATGAGCATATATTGTTTTTTTGAAGTTATGATTTAGCTCCCTGTGTAAATAAATATGAAATTTTGTTTCAAAATTGAATTAGTATTGCAGTTTAGGTTCTCACATGGTATTTAAAATTTTCTTATATGTTTCATGCATAACAAAGATAAATTTAGTTTTCTAATTTAGAACATGGAAGTTATGGTTTGTTATAATTATTCTTATTTGCAATGTTGTACAAAGTGGAATGTTTGAGTTTTATAAATTCCACTTCATTCCAAAAATAAATAGTTTCATGATACCGGTAGTGAGGGAAGAGAGTGGTCTTTGATTTCTTGTTTTCAAAAATCTTACCATCTCACGTTCTATATGGATTTCTTACACCCCTTTTATAAGTTTTGGATTAAGTGGGTGTTTTAACATTTCCCAGGATATTCCTAATAGTTTTTATTTTCTTAATGAGTTTATTCGTGGTTCCTTGAACATACTTGATAAATAAGTTATTTTCAATTCTTTGTTCACTTTTTATTCCAAATGTCTCCTTCATTTCTTGGCTTCTCTATAATGCCAATATTGGTAACCATTTCTCTTCAGAACGTTGTTAAGATGTTTTTATTCTTTAATGAAATATTCTAGATATAATACCACATTTATTGAATCTATACCATACGCTCAGTGCACATTTATGATGTCTACCATAAATTGATACCACAATTTTAGTTTCAATTTGGATTACTAAATAACATTTTCCTTCTTAAATTTTGGATTATGTTATCACTTTTAAGACATTCCAATGCATTATATATATATATATATATATATATATATATATATATATATTAACATAAATTTGTATATATAAACATACACCTATATGTAATATGTTTATATATATACATACACACACATATATAAAAATATATGTCTTTGTTATATATATAAGCATACACACATGTGTGTGTATATATATGTACATATATGTGTGTGTGTAGTGATCCTTTTAGTTTCAGTTTTGATTACTTAATGTATTTTTCTCGAAATATGGATTATGTTATCGATTTTAGGAGGGTTTAATAGTTTTTATATATCTATTTATTGTAGCAAGAAAGAGAAAAAGTAAAAGAACGATCAAAAGACTGAGGACTCGTTATCCATGGGGAGTGAAATGTTGGAAAGAGACACTGCAAATGTTTTTTGGTGTTGTCATTGATGGCAACCCTAGTTGGTGATTTGATCCGCACATCATCATTTGATCATACCAACAATCAGATTGAAGACAGTCAAGGAAGAAAAAAGCATCTGGTAGTTTAATGTTCATCGATTCACACAAATATTTTCTATTATTATTTTGTGTTGCATATCTCAGGGAATTTTTTTTGGCATATGATCTCTATTGATATTGAATCTTAGTGGCTCGTATCAATCCTTTTGTGAGTTAGAAGATCCAGTTGGTTAATTCTTTGATTATCAGTACTGAAGCCGACGTGTTGAATGTAATATGTTGCAGATACTTGGAAAGTAGTTGTTTAAGTATTTTTGTGTTCATACATGCTGATTTTGATCATTTCTATGCTATAGCCGACTTTGGTTGGTGCACATTAAAAATTACTCATGGATTGAGCCGATAGTTTGCAAATGTTTTCATATCTTGTTGAAGCCAACATATGGGTGATTAATCTTTAGTCGCGAATATATATAATTGATTGATTATATAATTTTTATATATGAAGAGTGTGTGTGAAGTGTGTGGATGCAAGTTGTGAATCCAAGCAGAGCAGAAGAGAAATAATGCACAGTTTCACTTGTGCATAAAGGATTTGTATTGCAAATTCAAGCAAAGAAGAGCATAAGCACATAATCAGTCAGAAGGACAAAAGATCAATTGTTGAGCCTAACCAAAACTATAATCAAGCATATGTAGATGCTAATCTATTAGTTCATATTATCAGATGGGTTTAATCTGATTATCTTTGTAAGACAATGAGTCTTCCTTTGAGTAGTGAGCTCTAGGTAGTGCACTTGAATGTAAGTGCATTCCCATATTGTAAACTTAATTTTGAGTATAATCAAATCATATTGTGGATTGGCCATCCACTGTGGTTTTCCCCTAACAAGGTTTCCATGTAAATATCCTTGTGTTATGGTGTAATGGTTGTTTTTTTTATGTTCATGCATATTCCTTTTGATTGAATGTTATGAATGCTTGAAGGGTTAGATTAATAAAGTTAAAAATTGTAGAAAATTGATTCACCCCCCTCTCAATGTTGCTTGTTTCCAATAATTGGTATCAAAGCTAGTTCCTTGAAAGAGTTCTAATAACTTGGGGAGATCTTGGAAAGTGTTTCAATGGATTCAAGTAGTCTTCAACAACAACTTTTGGTGGCCCTAGATGATCTTGATCAGTCAAAATCTAAAGTTCAAAAATTGCAAAAAAACCTCATGGATGCTGAGAAATTCATTGAATCATTGAAAGATAAAATCAATAACTCTAGGGAGAAAATAAAGGAACTTTGTGATCAGATTAAGCAGAATAACAATAAAAGAATTAAAGATGAGCAATTGAGTGAAGCTCTAAAGGAAAAGATAGAAGTATGTGAAAAGCTTACCAGAGATAATATAGTCCTAAAGCATGAGATGGAATCTATCATGATGAGGATGACCAAGGAGATTGAAGACGTAAAGAAGAATGAAGAGAAGCTTGCACAGTCCTTGAAATAAAAATATGAATTACGCAACCATTTGGACAATGAATTGGAACAATCTAAAAATAATGAGGAAGTGTTTGAAAAACATATTGATGATCTTAGAGATGAACTTGCTACTACAAATGAGTACAAAGAGAAGTTCAAAGTTAGCTCAACCAAGCTTGATGAAATGATCAAAAGTTAGAGGACTAATGATGACGAGCGAGGTCTTGGTTATGAAGAAGGAGAAAGTTCCAAATTTGGACATAGGAGATTTAGGAAAGGAAATCAAATAAATAGAGTTGGAAGGAATCTAGTAAGATAACCTAACAGTCAAAAAATCAATGGTTACTATTTTAACTGCAATAATTTTGGTCATATGGCTTCTTAGTGTAGAATTAGGATGAATCCAAGTGGTCCATCATTCTCAAGTCAGTTCTTTAATTTCAATAAGTTTGATCATAAGTCAAATGAATGTAGAAATGTGATGACCAACTTTCATAGATATGTCAGATGTTATACATGCAATACATTTGGCCATATTGTTAACCAGTGCACATCAAGAGAAAATTAGTGGAATAACTGGTCTAGACAAAGAAATGTTGTGTGCAATAACTACAAAAAATTTGGTCACATTGCTAGATTTTGTTGGAATAGAAAAGGTCTGCTAAATCAAAGGAGAAACATGCAGAAGGATGAAAAAGGAAAATTCACTACAGATGTGATCAGGAAGAAAATGTAGAAGATATGGGAGGAGAAAAGTCCCTCTACTGAAGAAAATACGCGAGCACCAGAACCTACTTCTGGTAATTCCTTTGGGAATTAGTTTTAGGCCTTTGGCCTAGGGGGAGTTGTCAACAAAATATCTTAACCCCCTACCGGTAACTGACACCAAGATGTGGATACATCCAGTAAGCACATAGATGCTCTACAAATATTGTTGAATCTATTGGAGAAAGTATTATGTAGTATTAGAGGTCCATAGAAGAATTATCTTTCACAGTGCATGGAAACAACATAACCAGATGAGTTAGGGTAAAAGGAATTTATTGCGACAAAAGGGTTAAGTGTGCGAGTGATAAAAGGTCATTTATATCTTTCATTTTCCATTTTTCTTTTTGAAGAAAAGAAGTTTGGAGATCTCTGAAGTGAAATTTGGTGAATTGAGGCAAAGTTCAAGTGTGAAAGATCTTTCAGCAATCAAAATGTGATCTGACGAAAAGGTATTTATCAGAAAAGCCTTTGAATTTGTGAATTGGTGAAAAATGGCTACTCCATTGGTAGTCAAAGTCAAGGATAACACCCATCCCAAAATAAAATGGCATCCTTTCAAGTCTGTTGAGATCGAGCCTTTACGACCATTTTAATTTGTTTTGTATGATGTCTTGCATAGTGAAGACATTAGGGCATATATTCATGCAAACATTGAAGAGTTAGGAAGCTCACAACTATTGAATTTTTACACCAATCATATAATTGGAGAGGATTTATGTGTCAAGCTGGAATTCAAAACCCTAGAAGAGAATAAATTTACATAGATTATTAAATTTCCCATTTTTGAAGAGAGCGAATGGGTTCGGTATATCTTGAGTCGAGTTCATGATGAATTTATGTGGTTGAATATACCCTTTAAGATTACAAAGGAGGCTATAAGTGTTGTTACAAGTTTAAATTCCTCTGATGGATTTCCAATTTTGAAATCCATAAAGAATCAGACGATTACTGATGCAAAAGGTTCAACGTATGACAAAAGAGCCATGAATATCAAAGATATCATTGAAGTGGATGTGAAATTTACCTCTTTGATCATTGGTTACATGATTTATCACTCAACTCGGGATAATTCGATATCTGGTACAACCATTTATGCAGATTACCAAATGGTAAAGGAGAATGTAGACTATGATCTGTGTGAACTACTCAAGAGTCAATTCATGGAGAATCTTGGTAAGATCAAGAAAGACAAGAAAAATTCATTTAAGTATGGAAATATGATACTGTATTTTTCATCAATGAAGTTTTGGGTGTTGGGAAAGTGCATTGGCAAGGTGGTCAGCCTGTAGCTATTCAAATTAGAGAGATGTTGTATGGAATTGGAAATAGTCAAGCTAGAAAAATTGCAATTTGGAGATACTTCAAGAACTTTCAGATTATGATGCATGCTAGAGAAAGAATTCCTAATTCTATTGTGGAGAAGTATAAGGACACAATTTATTTTATGGTAGAGATTGATCAATGCATGATGGAATTTTTTGAACCCAGGAACAATATGGATTATGCCAATGGGTTATGAAGTTGAAGAGTACATTCTGGAAATGTATGAACAACATCTAATTAATAAGCCTCTGGATCCGATAGAAGAGAGATTTAGTACTAATGTAGAGAAAGATATATAGGTGCACAATGAACTAAGGAAACCTATGATAGTTAGAAGAGTTAGAAGAGAAGTGGAAGCCTTTTTAGAGAGCATGGGTATATCTGCAGAAGCCATAAGAGAAGTCAAAAAAAGGAGAGAACAAGTTGAAGAAGAGAAAGAGCCAGCAAGAACTGAATCTTCTAGACCGACAACATCATCTACCTATACTAGGTCAACAAAGATATTTGCATCCCTATTTGCCCCTCCAGCGAAGCCAATTCCTATGCAAACTCAAACCAGGGCATCCAGTAAGAGGAAGAAGAAAAAGAGCACAAGAGTCTATGAAGTTGTCTCAAAAGATGAAGAGACTGAATCTGATGAATATGTGAGAGAAATAAATCACATGGGCACCCAGGAAACAAAGGTTACTAAAATAAATCCCTCTGGTGAAGAAGACAAAGCAAAGAAAAAGGTAAAAATTGATAAACCTGGTATGTCAGTAGAAGAGGTTGAGAAAGCTTTGGTCAAAGATGGAAATCTTAAGCCACTTTATAAATGGTATGAAACCTTTGATAAATTTGGCCAAAGAACTCTTGAGGATTTAAATATTTTCAATAAAGTTCTTATTGAAATAATGCCTAGTTTACCTAAAAGCTTGTATGAGATTTTAGAAATGAGAAGAGTAAATGCTAGAATAGAAGAAGAGAAAAAATGAGAGAATTATTGCAGAGTTATGTCCAATGATTTCTATGGAAGAAATGAAGGGAATCTTGAATAAAGATAAAAGGGAATTAAAGAGAAAAGAACTAGTGAACAAGCTTATGATCGGTGAAACTAAAAAATTTGCAGAAGAAACTGAACAAATTTTGAGATTTTTTTTGTTAAGTAATAGAATTGATGTTGTCTCTAAAGAAGCTTATGATAAAGATATCTCATCTGGTCTAGTAGAAGAAGAAGAAAAATAATATACAACCGAGGATACTCAGATTCCTCTTGAGGTGGATAATATAGAAGTACCTATGGAGATTGAAGCTCTTGAAATTGTATCGCTTGAGAAAGTTGAGAAAACTGAAGATAAGCAAGAATCCGCATCTAAGAAAACAATAGTTGAGGAAAATAAATTTGATCTAAAGTAATTTCCAATGGAAGGAAGAGACACTACAAAGGTAGTGAAGAAATTTATGGTAGAGCAACAGGGAGAATTTGACCTTGAATTGGTTGAAGGTTCTATCAACCTATCAACTTTGTCCCCAATTTAGAAAATGAAGGTTGCATCATTTGCCCAGGTGAAGGCTGGAGAAGAATATTTAAAGTATCACATTGAGGATAGTGAACTCTTAAATCTTGCATCTAGAGTTCTGGAGAAAATAATGCCTACTCATGTCAAGGATCCATCTGGTTCCTCCTCCGGTGAACTGAAGAAGATCATTAACTCTATAAGTACTCATTTTGAGTCCCTTGAGAAGTCAGCCATGGTTAAAGTTCAGAAAGAGTTTGATGCCAAAAGGTTAAATAGGTTGAAAGGAATGATAACTAAAAATAAAACTCTGTTAGCCACCTGTGTGAAGAATATTCAAAGTGCTCTATCTGAAGGTGGAAAGATCTATAAGTCACGTTTGTCTTTGTCTAAATTTACTGAGGCCAATGAGAAGAAGGTTAAGGATCTTGAAAATAGTTAGTTGGCGGTGTTGGAAAGCAAGAAGGTCAAGTGATATATCTACTTCAAAAAATAAGGATCTTGAAGCATGACAATGATAGAATTGTGGAAATAGCATGTGAGCTTAGAGGCGTAATTGGTCTAAAGATAGAAATAATGTCGAGTGCATTAAAGGAAGTTGAAGATGCTAAGGTAGTTGGTGATCCAATGAACCTTGAGTCTACAGAGAAATAATCTTACTTATTTTGTGGTCACATAACAATTTTGGAGAGTCTCAAAAGGGTTTGGGACACAAATTTGATCCTGTTGAAGAAATATTTTGTAGATATTTTCAAGTTTGTGTAAGTTGCAGAAGCATGCTTATACAGTGTGAAGATTTTTTTTAATTTTTGGTATGTGGTTTTCACAAATTTTTCCATTGATGTCAAAGGGGGGGAGTAGTAGAGTGAAAAATGTATAATCATCTCAAGGGGAGAGTTGTGTTTTTTAATTTTGAATTTGGCAGTGTAATTCATGTTGGTACTGATCCGACACATTCATTTTTCACTAAGTGTTGCCATCAAAGCCAAAGGGGGAGATTGTTGACAAGAGACACTGAAATTTTTTTCTGGTGTTGTCATTGATGGAAACCCTAGTCGGTGATTGGATCCGCACATCATCATTTGATCATACCGGAAGTTAGATTGAAGACAATCAAGGAAGAAAAAAGCATCCAAGAATTTTGTGTTCATCGATTCACACGAAGATTTTCTATTATTATTTTGTGTTGCGTATCTCAGTGAATGTTGTTTGGCATATGATCTTTGTTTCTATTGAATCTTAGTGGCTCGTATTGATCCTTGTGCAAATTAGAAGATCCGGTTGGTTAATTCTTTGATTTTCAATACAAAAGCCGACTTGGTGAATGTAATATGTTGTGGATAATTGAGAAGTAATTGTTTAAGTATTTGTGTGTTCGTACATGCTGATTTTGATCATTGCAATGCTATAGCTGAATTTGGTTGGTGTGCATTAAACATTACTCATGGATTGAGCAGATAGTTTGCAAATGTTTTCATATCTTGTTGAAGCCGACATATGAGCAATTAATTTTTAGTCGTGGATGTATATAAGTGATCGATTATATCATTTTGATATATGAAGAGTGTGTGTGAAGTTCGTGTCCATGAAAGTTGTGAATCCGAGTAGAGAAGAAGAGCGATAATGCACAATTTCAATTGTGCATAAAGGATTTGTGTTGTGAATCAGAGCACAATAGAGCAAAAACACAAAATCAGTCAGGATAAAAGATCGATTGTTGAGCCGATCTGGAATTGTAATCAAGAATATCTAGATGCTGATCTCTCAATTCATTTTATCAGATGGATTTAATCTAATTATCTTTGTAATATAGTGAGTCTTCCTTTTAGCAGCGAGCTCTAGGCAATGCATCTGAATGCAAGTGTATTCCCATATTGTGGATTGGCCATCCACTGTGGTTTTTCCCCTAACATGGTTTCCACATAAAAATCATCGTGTTATGGTGTTATGGTTATTTTCTTATGTTCATGTATATTCCTTTTGATTGAATGTTATAAATTCTTGAAGGGTTAGATTAATAAAGTTAAAAATTGGAGAACACTGATTCACCCCCCCTCTCAGTGTTGATTGTTTCCAACATGAAATTGCAAGTGGTTGACTTAGATGATAGAAACACTTCAACCAATCCACCTTAGGATAACATAGCTTACAATCTAGTTGACAATGTTATAGAAATAATGGATGTTGCTGAAAAATCTTGACATCATAGATAGAAGACTAAGTGCAATAGTGGAAAGTGGACACAAGAAGATATGGACCATGCCATCAATGATGTTGATGAATTTTATTTTTTGTAAGAGCAGCAGAAAAAAAATAGGGGAATCCATGCTAGTAGTTTAACATATTGGTTGTTAGGATTGACAACAACAAAAATAAAGGGACCACCAAAAATCCTTTCTATGGAAGAAGAGCTAGAAATATTTGACTTGGTACAAATACTTGGCTCAGGTTGGTTGTGGGCTGGAGTTTATTCAGTTGAAATCACATGTGGCTAATATTTTTCAAAGAAGGCCAAATCCATTCAAACATGGTTTACCAGGTAGATCATGGTGGATGGGTTTCCACAAATGTCATCCAAGATTGACCATAAGGATTGTAGAGGGTCTAGATAGGGATAGAGTAGTTATGTTACGACCAAGCATTGTCGCAGATTTCTATGATAACTTAGATAAGTTATATAATGCTAATGAGTATGGACCAACCGAGATATGAAATTATGATGAATTAGACGTACAAGCAGGCAAAAATTGTTGAATGTGAGTGATTGGAAAGTTGGGCAGTAGAAGCGTGCCATAAATTTTATCTAAAAGTAGAGAATGGATAACAATATTATGTTATATTAATGCAACAAGAAATAACATTCTAGAATTCTATCTTTTTAAGGCAAAAAGACAACTGGAAAATTATATTGCTAATTGTGAACCAGAAGCCTACATGGCAGCACAACCACATGCTTGGATGACCCAAGAGTTATTCTTGAATTGGATGCATCATTTTTCTAGATTAGTTCTATGTGGGGCTTCACCCACAAATAGACATATCCTTATTTTTGATGAGCACATAAGCCATATTTATTTTTGAAGAACTAGGATTTGGCCATTGAATAGAGATGCACTTTGTAATGATATGAGACCAAGTAAGTAATTCATTGTAGAAGATGATAATGAGCTTACAGGAATTGCAAGAATTTTAAGATTGGTTGGTTATGAAGAGACCGATGTAGAATGTAATGCTTGGAAAAAATAAAAATAGAATAATCAACAACAACAATAGACCTAGATGAAGGCATAATTTCACCAACTCATGTCAGCCAAACATAATATGAAAATGACTTGGATAATGACATGAGCTTACCGACACAAATTGACCCACCATATTGGGTTCAAGAAAGAGAAAAATAGTTAGGAGTACAAATTGATTTCAAAGGTGAAGAAACCTCATTATCCATGCCTTCTCCAACTCCACTGCCAAGGTCTGAAGTGATTCATTATTATGTATAGATACACTAGAGTGGGATACTAAAAATATGGAAACTAATGGATTTGAATATGATCAAGGTGGATACAATGAAGGCTCACAAATGAAATTTGAAGCTTTTGCAACAAATGAAGAGGTGATATGTAGTCAAGGATCCTTCAAAAAAAATTGAAGCTACTTATTGAAAGGGTTAAAAGGAGATCCACTACCTCTAATGACAATACACTCAGATTGGGCAGACAATCTCAAATTATCACTACAACTAATTACATAATATTGCAGGAGTAACAAGAAGTAAGGAAAGCTAAACTTGAATAACAGAAAGCAAGGAAGAAACAAAAGATGGAGGCAAAGAAACTTCATCAAATTGAACAAAGAAAAATGAATGAAGAGAAGAAAATTGAAAGGTAACTAATAAAACAAGGGAGAGAGGAAGAAATGCTACAAAAGTAAAAGGAGACAGAGTTGAAAAAGAAATAAAGGAAGATAGGTAAGAATAGGAATTCAACACATCCTTTAACTAGTTTAGGGGAGAGGAGTACTCCATCAACTCCCTTCCTTGAACATCATCAAACTGTAATAGATATGTACCAAATTTTAACCCTTGTATATTCTGCTCTTACTAACTTCTAAGTTATTTTAGATAAGAATCCAACACTAGACGCAAGAAGTGTAGGGTAACAAAGTACTCCAATAACCCCCCTAACTAAACATTATCAAAATTTCAGAGATATATACAACATTTTAACCCCTATCTATGTTTCCCTTAACAACTTCCAAATATCTACTAGCCATAGCCCCCCTCATTCCTCTATGAAACAATTTCAAATTTTTGGCCTTTTAGAAGAGCATATGTTTGGTCATCTCTCTCCTATTACACCTCATGTTGACTTATCTAATCCAAAAACACTAGAATAGATAGTCCTATGGAGGAGCCAGAACCATTCCCTAGCTTTCTGGTGAACTAGTCAATTCTACAATACCTATTTTACGTAATTTATGTTTGATTTGGAAAAACGTGTATTCTACAAAAGCTATAATTTTGTAGACAATGTAACTTTATTTTCAAACCATGCCTAATTTTCATTATCCATAGGCTGGTCATTTTGGAATGTTATTTACTAGATATCATGTAACCTTTTTTGTAGACCATGCCTACTTTGCAATATCTACAAGATGGTCATTTTGGAATGTTATAATTCTATAGATGATGTAGCCTTTTTTCCAGACCAAGGCTACTTTGAAATATATACAGGCTAGTAATTTTGTAATGTTTTAAAATTCTATATATTGTAACCCTTTTTGCAGACCATAACTACTTTGCAATGACCATAGGTTTCATCATTTTTTATTGTTTCAATTTTGCAGACAATGTAACATTTTTTGTAGACCATGCAATATCTACAAGCATGTCATCTTGTAAAGTTTCAATTTTCTAGACAATATAATTTTATTTTTCAAAGCACACCTACTTTGTAGTGTTTTAATTTTGCAAAGAATGTAAAATTCCAATAACTATTTATTTATTTGCTTATCATATGGAAGTTTGGAATAATCCAATTATCACTAGAAAATATTAATTAAACTTTAAAATGTGTGAGTTAGATTGACATATAAAATTATATATTAGCTTCTTAAGATCTTAGAAAACCCGTGCATGGAGCTGATTGGGTTGATAAAGTTGTATCAAGCATACAATCATCTATTAAAATTTCATAGAATCAGTAAATTTGCATTATGAGTGAATTGGTATAATAAGGTTTTGTAGAGTTTAAATTGATCATAAAAACCCTCAAAATAATGACAAAATTTTATGAATCTACACTTTAGGATAATTTGGAAGAAGTCTCTATAATAAATATTGAATTTATGTTTGTAAAGTTCTTGATTTTACAATAATTTTTTGAAGAACATTTGATTTTGAGCTTAGATTGAGCAGAGATTCGAGATATCATTGAAAATTGGTATTTTTGGATTCAATATTATCAATATTTCTTGAGCCTGCTATTGATTTGAATATAAATTATTTCTATGTAAGAGGATGACTTGGTTCTCTCTTGTACTACATAATTTTTTTATAAAATAGATAGATTAATTATTCACATCTAGAAAGAGGTGGAAACTCGTTCTATAGAATAAAAATGCTAAATACAAATGATGGATCATACCAATTCAAAAGTGTTGATACTATGTGGTTTCATTTGCAAAACAAAAGACTCAAGGATGTTACCACAAAAAATTTCCCTCTATGGTATAGTCAATAAAACATTACTAAGAGGATGGATCTTTCAATTATGGAGCATCAAACATGCTAATCAAATTCAAGATTGTAGGAAGTAGTACTAGGCTTGGATGGATTCATATGCATGAGATGATTCAGTTATACACAAGGAAGAAGGGAAAAAATTTGGTTGTGAAAGCTATGTTCCAAGGAGTAGGTAGTAGAGGAAACATCACACTACATCTAGAGCACTTATGGGTAGCTTGTTTTTGTGCAAATATTTTCTACCCTGTTTTAGGTTTTTTTAGCATAACACAATATCACAAGATGATGATAAATTCAAGAAAAACCCTTAATGAAACATAAAATGGTAAAATTCCTCTGGAGAACTATATTATTCATATGGATAGTAGAAATTTCTACAAATTTTGAATCCTAACCAGATCCAAGCCAAAAAATTGTAGAGTACACAAAAAATCAGAAATTTCCATGAACCCAAAAATTGAAGCCGTTACATAGAAAGATCATAGAGAAATTTAAGAAACAAAAGAGAAAAGGTTCATAGTCTCAGTAAGGTCATAAAATAACTTACCAACTCCATAGATCCAAACTCTGATAGACAATCATAGAAATTTTTTTGGATGTCGTCCATTGAATACCCCTCCAAAAAATGAGTCATGCCCTTCACAACCAAAATGCACTGAGAAAATAAAAATAAATCTAAATAATGCAATTAAAAACCACATAATCCTTACTTTTTGGAAGTTCCCTTGAATGATTGCAGTTATATATCTATCTAGGTGACACGAAGTACTATGGAGGCAGCATAGAGCAACAATGGAGATCGAAGCAATATGGCGGTGACAACAATGAAACATCAATGTTTTAAGATATAGATATTAGGGTGTAAGTTTTAGGGTACAAAAATTAGGGTTAGGTATATTTTATTTATTCATTCGTATTTTACTATTAATTTTTAAATGTAAAATATATCAATTAGTATATAATATATATATATATATATATTTTAAAAGGTGCAATGCACCCATATTATTAGGGGTAAATGCTTTTGATCGGAGCTATGAACCGGGTACAAGAAACCACAAGAAACAATCAAACCCGCGAGCACATTGGCCCAACAAAGGCACAAGGCCTGCGAGCACTTTGGCCCAGCAGGGGTTTGAACCCTAGTGGCCGTCACTACAACTGAGCGACTTGACCACTATCGGCAATATATAATATATTATAGTTTTAAGATAATTAATAAATAAAATATTCTTATTTTTATTTAGTTATTAATATTAGGATGTGTATTTTATAATCTTTTTATTCATATTAGAGTGTATAGGTAATTTATTTTCATGAGAAATTGTTCAACTATTGGTGCAAGTGCATTTGAGGATCAAGGGTGGTAATTCACTAAGATGGGTAGGGGATTAGAAAAGTGGTGTTTTGGATACTTTGTATGATAATGCATAGTAAATCTATATAAAAATTGCTCATGACAACTTGAAACCTTAGTTATAAATAGTCAACTAGTTGAAGAAGATTGTATTAAATTTTTAGTCATCCAACTTTGAGAAGTTATATTTTGAGAGATATGAAGTTAGGGTGCACAACTAAATTGGCACACAAACCCTCTCTGGTCAGCTCCGGCTCCATTAATAATTTTAAAACCCTCCTATTTATAGAGGTGCATTGCATAATTAATGCAAATTGTATTCTCCACTCCCTAATAGAATTACCTCCATCAAATTTTGCACTCTACTGTACCCCCCACTTTTGCCAGCAATTTCCCAATTCGCCATTAACCCTATATGTAATACAACCCACTCCCGCCAGTACTTTACCAATGGGTATGTGCAAGATCATGATGGGCCAAAAAGTGGCGATATCTAGGTGATATGATGGCCCATGTGGCTAACGACTTTTTTTTTACCCAAAATTGATGAAACGAAAAGGGTTTTTAAAGGAGATTCTCATATTTCCACCAATATAAATTATTTTTTACTTTGAATTTAATAAATAATTATTATTCATTTTCTATTTGAATTACAACAAAAGTCCCGATTGATAGGCTAATTGAAAAAAATCTAGAGCTTTCAAACGGTATCACATTTTTTGAATCCAAAACATGCGTCACATTATATGCTTCACATACTATAGGATTAAAAAAAAAAAATGAATTTCATGAATTTTTGACCAAGTTAAGGTGGTCAGACATACGATTTTTTATATTTTTTAAAAGTTGTAATAAAAAATTCATAATTAATTATTTACTTGGAAAAAATTTAAAAAAAATATGCATCACATCGCGACATGAGTCCCCTACTTATATTTAAAATATTATTAAAAAATATTATCATTTTATTGTGGTTAGGGTGGTCAGAAAGACACCTACTTCTTATTTTTTCCTTGAAATTTAAGTACTCCTGCATTGAAATTTTAAATTTGCACCAAATAGATTTAAAAAAAAAAAAAAAAACCTAGTAGTTTAGAAACTACATTCCATTTTCTACAGATTCTATTCTTACATATTTTTGAAATAATATAAATAACTTATTCAAATTTTTATGTCAAGTTGCCTAACTTTGGTTTTCTAAATTTTATTGCCACTTAAGGGCCTGTTTTTTCCATGATGATCCTACACATACTCCAATTCAAAATATTTTTTTCAAATACCCACTTTAATAGATCATATTGTCTAATTTTTATTCAATTTTCACTAATTATTTATTCATTTTGATTTGTGTGATTAATTATTTAGTTGTGTGTTTTACCCGACGATCAAATTAGTCATTTATTTAGTCATTTACAGTTGTGTTGCAAAAAACAATAGAATTTAGTCATTTTTAGTTGTTGTGACTAAAATTTTTAGTCACGTAGTCATTTATTTGCCAAATTCTACTAGTGATCATAATTTTAAATGAAGGATTTAGGTGCAACTCGGTACCCTAGGAATGGAGATCAAAAGAGATAGAGCTAACATAAAGCTTTGGTTAATCTAGAGTAAGTATGTGAATTTAGTGTTGGAGAGATTCAATGTGACAACTTGCAGACATTTAATTGTTCCTGTAATACAAGGGACAAAGATTTTTGTGGAGGATTGTCCAAAGTCCCCTTCTGAGATGGAGGACATGAAAAAAGTAACCTATTCCAATGTTGTAAGAGTTTTGATGTATGTTATAATTTGTATGAGGGTAGATATTTCCCAAGTAGTGAGATTACTAAAAAATTTATGGCTAATCCTAGACGGGTGCATTGGGATTTAGTTAAGAGAGTGTTCATATACTTGTGGGGTACTTATGAGTATGCCCTATGTTTTCATGGTTATCTTATTGGACCTTAGCATTCAATTTGTATTCATGGGTTTGTTGATTCTGATTGGGTAGTTGATATTGATATCACAATATTCACCAGTGGATATGTATTCATGATTTTTGGTGGTGCAATTAGTTGGATGAGTAAGTGACATGATGTAGTTTTTCAACAGAATTAGAGTACATGGTAGCTAATCATTCTTGTAAGCAAGCCATTTTCCTTAAGAGGTTGTGTTTAGATGTTGGACTTCATGCAGAACATATCACTATTTGTTGTGACAGTTAGTGTGTCATTTTCTTGGCAAAGAATCCTACTTTCCCTACCAGAATAAAAAACATATTGATGTGTCATTTCATTTTTTTCACGATATGGTGGAAGATAGGAAGGTTAAATTGGAGATGTTTGATAGCTTGATGAATGTTGCAAATGCATTGACAAAGCTAGTGAGCACAGAGAGGTTTTAATGGTGTTCTACTTCAATGGGCCTCATGGTAGGGCTAATCATTTGATTACAAATGACTCTTGATAGGTCTTCGACAAGTGGTAGAATGCTAGGATTAATGTGTCTTAACCTTTGAGTCATACTAGTAAAAATAATAATTTAGGTGATCATTTAATTAATTCTTATATTTATTGCCTACCAAATTAGTTGTCACCTTTTCGGGCCTATTGATGAGGTGGCATCCTACATGGATTGTGACATGTAAAATTTGTAAGCTATTTTAGTGGAGGTGGGTGTCCCAATTTAGAGGTCCTATTTTTGGGGATAAAATTGCGGAAATTATCATAATTTTTTTTTTCATGATTATGACAAATTTCTATGACAAGATATGATAGCTATAAGAGTCTTATCTAACAGTTTCTATGTCACACTATGGCAATCAGGCTAAGTTTATGGGGGCACCCAAGTTTGCATGTGGTAGTTGTATGTTTTAAGGTTCCTTGCATATTGAGTGGAAACTATGTTTGTGGAGACAGGTGTTGAATCTAGAAGATTCTAGATAATTTATGGGTCCTTACCACAATAACATGTCAAAATGGACTCATGTTCACACCTTGGGCATATGATTTGGTTTTGGAAAGTTTTGGAACCTTGTATTCATGTTGAAGTATTATAAATACTTTGTGCCTTAGTGTATTTTGAAATGACAGGTTGAATAATTGTTGAGACATCAGTATGTTTTTTGAATCTCGTCAGATTCATTTTGTAGTGTGAGACTCTCAAAGAGCATTGTCCTGACACTATATTGTAACACTTACATTTCTCAATAATACAAATTGATCTATGAGTTTTGAGTGTGGGTTTTTTCCTGTAAGGGTTTTCCCAAGTATATCTAGTGTTATGTGGTTTTTTTATACCTTTATATTGTTAATATTTACCTATTATGTGCATCTTATTTATTGTAATTGAATAAGGGTTTGAAACATTAAAAATTTGTACATTTTCTCCTCTGATAGATTAGTGTTGGAATATTTTTCATGTACTTGGATTCTTTCATTATGATATAGATTTTATTTTGAGATCTCAAACTACGAAGTGGAACCTCTATTTCACATAAATGCACCTCTATAGCATATATGTGTACCTTTGTTTCACAATATGCACCTATATTCTATAAACTTGCACAACCATCACCTAGAACTACACTTCTATTTTTTACATTTGATTTGATCATTTAGGGCTTGAATTAGGATTTGATTGACCTTTTATTCCTTATTTTCTAGGATATCATCATTCTAACTCTCTATTTTTGTATATTTTTCAACTCTTTGATTGCAAAAAAATAGGGTTCTTAGGTTTCTCTAACTTAGAATTTCGTGCAAGATTTCTAGGAGATCTAGGGTTTGCATTATCTTGATATATTTTGAGCCTATTAACTAACCTATTCTTGAAAGATCTCTATGCTTTCTAACTTTTCCTAATCTTATCTTGCAATTTGTCAAGTTGATTGATAAAAAAAATTCATTTTAAAAATCTTGTAGCATATTTTGAGGCTTTATCTATGAAATTGTGCCTTTGTTTCACATAATGATTACTTTATCTCATAGATTTGTTCCTTTCCATTGGAAATATCCACTATGCATCTTAAATTTATGTCTGTGTTTGGTAAATCTATGCACTTCTATTTTAATTTTCTATTTCTTGGGTTTTTGAGATTGTTTGGGATTCTAACCATCATTTTTGGTCAATTAACAAGTGATGTAGCTTGGAAAATCATGTAAAATATCATTATTACCAAGATTACTAATGGTTTGATACATGTTAAGTTGGTCCCACATTTGATTTCTCACTAATCTAGGCATCTAAAATAGTTTAGTGGGTTAATGAACATTATTTGTCGTGTTTAGAGGAATGTGTAGATGTATTCTCCCTCCTTGCAGTTAGTGTGATCTTAGGCATAAAAAGCATCACATTCTTCATTTCTTTTATGTTATACATGTTATCCCAAGGCTTACTAGTTTGTATCATGTATGCTCTCCCCTTGTGCTTCATGTGATCTTGGGTGATAATAAACACTTAGTATAGTCTTTCCCATTAGGAGGCTTTCTCAGGGATTTCATTACCTCAATGGTTACCTTAATCATGTTTTCTAGTGGGGTATAAAAAGGGGGGCAATGAAATTTGTACCTTAAAGTGTGGCTAGCATCATTCAAGCCAAGTTGCAAGACCCTTGATCCACTGAAAATTCTTGATTCAATACCCTCGATCCATTGAAAATTATTTAGTGATGAGAGAAGGAGAGACCCTCATAATCTAGGGCACTATCAAATGAGCTCACTATTCACAGATCCACCAAACACCTTATATTTATAGTCCTTTAATACCATTCCATCATTTCTTAATATGGTGTAGGATAGATTATCATGCTCGAAGATACTCACCATGTATCTCTTTGAGTAGAGATAAAATTTCATTAGGAAAGATCAAGTAGTATATCCAAGGAAAGAGAAAAGGTGAGCCCTTATTCCACTAGATCTCTAGCTACTAACTCTTGAAAGAGAGGTGTTTCACATTAATCTTGAGGTATTAATCTTTAGTTGGTTGGCCCATTCTAAGTATACACACCTACTTTCAACTAAATATAAGATTGTGATACTATTCTTAACATGTTTTCATGTGAAAAGCTAGTGAAGTCATTTATCATTATCGCCTTAATAGTCAAGTTAGCCAATGTGTCTTTTTTATAAAAATATTTTGCTAAAAATCATTAAAAACCATCTCAACCATCAAATAATTATTTTGTTTCATCTCTCAATGATTGTGCATCATCTTGAGGTGCCCCTACATAGTCTTTTGTGAAATTGTGCTCTTGTTTTATAAAAATTCACCTTTATTTTATAGATCTTTATGTCTCTATTTCACAAAGTGGTGCCTCTATTCCATAAAGTTGTTCCTATGTAATTTCACCTTCATTTGACCATTTTTGAGCTTTAATCTATGAATTTGACCTTTTTAGACTTGCACTAGATAGAGGAGACCCTCCTTATCCCATCATTTCACCACCCCCCCCCCAAAAAAAAAACCATTTTCATCATATTCATCCAAAAACTATCATATTTCCTTCATCTCACCACTTTCATCCAACTTAATAACATAAGCATCATTATCATCATTTTTAGACCTTGGACCAATCAAAATCATATATTTATCATTATTCCACATTATTATCATTGCTTCCATCACTGATCATCTTATGTTCCAATCCAATCCCACCCTATTCTATCCTATCCAATCCATCATTTATCATCATCCATCTATCTTATCCTTCCTATCCATTATATTTAATCATTGAACAATCTTATCATCCAATCCTTATCACCATTGACCAATATTATCATCCAATCTAATCCTTATCATCATTGAACTATCTCATCATCCAATTCAAATCCATATCATATATCCATACAAAACTCAATTTTTGAAGCTCGTCTAATCTAGATCCTAATCATTTTTATCCACTAGCTTGTACATTGCTTGAGGAATTTCCTATCTTAATTAATACATTGAGTTAGCCTTTATCATTTTGGTTGTCCTATATTGGGAACTTATCTCCCCTAAGGTAGATATCAAAATCTTCAACCTACCATTGTCTAGGTAACTATCAACCCTAAGTAGTAAAATCATCCCCATCCAAGCCTTTCTTAGGTAATTGTCAATCCTAAGTAAGAAAATCATCCACCTGTATCCATCAAGGATCTATATTTTCTTATAAAAATATTGGTCATGTATCATTTCACACCTCTTGATTTTCCATAGCATGACCAAGCTATATCTATCATTACCCTTTCAATATATCAATATCCCATTTCCATCCATCATTATTCCCTTTCCATCCATCATTATCCCATTTCTATCCATAAGTATCCTTTCAAATCTAAGGTCTCGATCCTTTCATCTCCTTATTCCATCATCATTAATCACTCTCATCCAATCCCATCATTCCTAGGTCTCTTTCTTTGATGCCTATCACAAGGCCAAAATATAGAAAACAAATCATGGCCTCCCAAGAGTTCCCATTCACATCATTCAATGACACATTCTTTGAGGAAGTGGCCCATCTAGTTCTTATGGGCAACATACTCCCACATCAAACATGAGAATGATCAAATTTCAATTGATCAATATTTTCCCTCATCATTAGAGGAATTTTCTCAAGACACCCAAGCTATGGAATTAATGCATCAATATATCATGAAGCATCCTGATCAATACATCCTTATGTTAGCTAAGAAAGTTGATAAATTACCCCATGATTTTGACATGTCCCAAATAAAAATAACAAGCTCCTTCCACACCTCCAACTTCTAATAATCATCTTCCACCTTCTTCTAATTATCACAATCCTACACATCTTCCATCATCTTCTTCTAATCCTCATATCACCTCTCAAACCATCAATCCCACATCACACTTACACATCAAAATCCCATCAAACACTCAAAAAAATCATCACACATCGCACACCCTCAAGCTTCCATCCCTTCTCCTCACATTTCAACATCCATCCCATTAAACACAATATATCCCCTCCAAACCTTCAATCCAATTTTATCCACCTATAAACATCTCCATACCTCAAATCTCATCTCACCCGCCTATCAGAACTTCCACTCTTTGAGTCCTATTTAATCCACTCATCAATACCTTCACATATCATCCTCACAACATCCCATTTCCAACTATCAACCACCACCTCTCAATCTCATAAGTTCTTTGGCACAAGACATTAAAAAAATCAAGGACACCCTCAAGGAACTCCAACTAGGACATCAAAATAAAAGCTATACCATCCAAGAGTTATGTTCTTACACTTTTGATAAGTCCATCACAATGATCCCCTTTCCCCAAAACTTTGAGATGCCTAAATTTGATAAATACAAAGGAAAGTGAGATCCCACGGTTCAACAACTCAAATAATTCTACATTGCATGAAAAAATGTTTCTTATCTTTCAAAACATACCTCTTGAGACTATTCCCTATAATCTTCAGTGGGAAAGCCCTTGATTAGTTCACATACCTCCCTCCACAACATTTTTTGGGCTAGCCACAAAAATTTTCACTCATTTATCCTAAAAATTTGAATATGGCATCACCATGATGGACATTTTTAACACTAAACAAAATAATGGTGAAATATTTTCCTCTTTCTTACAAATATGGAGATATCTTACTAGTCATTTTGCATGAATCACACCTGAAAAACAATTTGTCATAATATTTGTCCAAAACTTGAATTCTAAAATGGGCCTCCATATAAAAATGCAATGTTCTCACTCCATTGATAAAATCACAGAGAAAGGAGTTTCCATGGAGAAAACACTTATAGCCAAAGGATTAGTCAAAATCTATAAAGAGAGAAAAGACAATAATCAATCTAGTGATAAATCTTATTTTTTAAATAGAAAAAACATAGTCAATGATGTTGTGACTTATTCTAAAAATGTCAAAAATATCCAAATACCTCCATCGTCGTCGTCTCAAAATAATATCTCTCCAACACAATGTAGTTATCCCTAAAGGTCAACCAAAAAGATATACTTGACATGAATACACTCCCTTGGGTGAACCTATCAAAGCCATCCTCCAAAAGCTAGTCCATGAAAACATGATCCAACTTCCAACTATCAAACTACTTGGTTTAGATGTGCCTAAGCCATCTTGGTATAAATAACACGAATTTTTTTACTACCATGGTGTCCATGGAAATAAAACATTCTCTTGCATGAGACTTAAGAACTTTATCCAAGATTTCATCGATCAAGTAGAAATCACCATTGAAGGCCAAAATTCCTCTAGTGAAAACTTGGGTATATACAAGCAACCTTTCCCTCAATATAATGATGGTAAATCTTTAATATCTTATGAAAAAACACCCTATACCTACAACAATAATATCTCATATGATTCTATCAACAACCACATTCAACAAAGTCCTTTCCAAATAGCCACTATAACTATCAAAGCAGCTAATTGTGTTGTTACTACCCAATGTGGTTGCATCACCATCCAAGGAGCCTCATCCTCATCCCAACCTAAAAAATAATATAGTATCCTTAACCACTTGTAAAAAACCCTAGAACAAGTCACATCAATTTCCTCCCTGAAAACATTGTTTCTTCGATGTTCATCTCCCCATCACTGGTATGAGAGGAAGATGAAGGTAAGTTACTCATAGAGTTGCATAAGGTAGGATGGAAAGTAAGGATGCCAAGTAGTGGTGAATTATGTCTAGACACTAGAGGAGCATAGAATGGGGCCTAATGGCTAAGATCCAAGGACACCAAGGGACTGAATGAAGACAACAAATGTGATGAGAAATGAGCATTTAAGATCAATAGTTGAATGGTGAAGGGTTGGATTGGGGGGAGGAGAAGAGTTGCAGAATTGGGGCTAGGAATGTCAAATATATTTAGAATGTATTCATAATAATATTTTGAGATTTTTATATTTCTCTTTATATCTTTTATATCTTTCAAATAACATTAAGTAGTAAATTGTCTTATTAAATGATATAATAATAATTTTATAACATTTTAAAATAACCTTAAGAAAAATGAAGTTTAATAGTATATAATTATTAAATAGTTATACTATTATTCTTATTGTTTGGTTGGGAAAAGGGACCTACGTCCTAAATCACACTTGTCCCAATTTTTGGAAGGATTGCAAGTGATCTCAAATCCACTTGACTCCAAACATGAATAAAGAGTCAAAATGGTGGATCAAGGTTCTAATCCTTGTTTTATTATTTTTTGTTTGTAGGGTGATTTATTTCATGATTGATAAATTGACTAATTTTGAAGATGCAATGGTGTTCCTCAGTAAAATATGAAAATGTAGCAATTTGTTATTATTTCTAAGAGATTGAATGCAATAAGGCAAAGATAAAATCCATAAACGCAGAAGGCAAACACAAAGGAATCTGGGTTATAAATTTGATGCAGATGTAGTTGGGCTAGAGTGTGATGTGCCCTATACTATCCTCATTTTTTGCAAGATTTGAAAACATAGGCCAAAGGTCCTTCGTCTATAGTTCCTATTCTCTCGAGGTCACTATCAAAACTTCATCTATTGATGAGAAAACCCAGTTTATGTGTTTTGAGAACCTGTAGGACTTGAAAGCATGAATAAGAAAATAATATTTTATCTTCCTCCAATTAGCTTCAGATATAAAAACGTACACACATGGAAGAGGGGGAAGGGTTAAGCAATATAGGGCCTTACCTAAGTCAAACCCCATTTTGGTATTTCTACCTCCACAATGGCTAATGATGATGTATGAAAGAGAGCTTACCCTCGGTTGGGTAGAGGATAAATGATAAACAAGGAATGAATTGAATAACACTAGAAATCACCACTCATACATGCATTCTTTGATGGAATGGAGTCATGTACTCATCACTTCAAAGAAAATTTAATTTCTTGATTGAAGTCTTGCAAGTGTTAGTACTCACAAAACAAATGAATACAAAACATGAATATACTTACATAAAATATGATTGAAAGTTGACATGATGCTTGGCATGAATAAATGTTGCAATAATATTGTTAATTCTACTCTTGATTGCTCCTGAATACTCAATTTTCTCAATGAATTTCCTTATGTGTGCTCCTAGGATTTCAAATGATAAAATCACTAGCATTTATATGCAATTCTTCTGATTTCTCAAAAATCAAATGTCAATAGCTCACAATTGGAATCAGAAATTCAAATAATAAAACATCAACATTTACATATTCAAATTGGAGCCAAAAAAGAGATGGTTGAGGGTGTGAGGCGCCCTAGAATAGACCCATTCTTTTTAGGGCCCAAAATATCGAGGGCAAATATTGAATGCTTATTTTTATTTCCCATTGTTTGATTTTTTGAGGATGTTTATTAAATGGGAAACTAAATGAATAATTAGGTCCAAGCACATAGGGGGAGCAAAACCTAGTGTGAATTGTTAAGGGTGATAGTTTTTGATGCTACACTTATTATTTTGTTTATTTTGAATTTTTAAGAAAATTAAAGTAAGACTTCTAAAAATCCAAGACCAAATTTCGCAAATATTAAATAATATAAAAATATATTAAGAAATCATAGATATTGAATAAAATATTTATATTATATCATATAAAGAAATAAAATATAGAACTTAATGTCGTCTAAAGTGTCCAACAAAATATTAAAATAATAAGTACAAATATAAGAAAACTCAAAGTAGAATATAGAATAACAAGAACCAAGGTTAGAAATATGTAACTATTATATTTATCATATGTAGTTATGTTATATACTCCCATAATAAATTATTAGATATTAATTTTTTCATCATTATTTGATAGAAACTTGTTACTATGTTGATCAACTTGTAATATATTATACAATCTTTTTATTTATTGATAGGTTTTAATCTATACCAATAAGGCTCAAAATTATTTTTAATACAATTTTTAAAATAAGTTAATATCTCTTTATTATTATAGCCTATTTTATTTATGTATTTTTTATTCATTTTTATATATTTTATCTATTGCTATCACATTTGGATATTTTATATTAATTTCATTTAATCTTATTTGGTTTATTTTGTTCCTTATTTTATTTAGATTTTCCATTATTTTCTCATCTTTGTAGTTTATTATCTAGTTATATATCTCTTCCCAATAAACTATATTTTTATTTCATTATTTGATATAATTAAACTCTTATTTTTGTATCTTATAATTTACTCTTTTTTCATAGTTTGTATTTTATTTCTTAGTTTTTTATTATTCATATATAATATAATTTATTGTTATTATTCTTATTGTTTGGAGATTTCTTATCACTCGAGATTTCATGATAGATTCCATAATAGTATTTAATATTATTATATTATACTATAATATTTTATTGTTAGGGGAATATAATTTTAATTAATTTATACAATGTGTTTATTTATTATGACTATAATAATATAATTGTCTTTAAAACATCAAGTCTCTTCAATAATATTATTTTCAATTATTTTCTAGTCTTTTAATAATATGATAGACTAGTATATTTATTTAATTTTTCATTATTAGAATTAAGTGAGTTTTTTGGTCTTGTTTTATAATTTTATTAGATTCTAATAATAACAAGAGATAAGAATAATATTAATACATTATTAATTTTAATTATTTTATCTTTTAATCTATTTTTCTATTTTATTTTCTTTCTATATCTATTGTCTTCTAGCTCTCCCAAACCCCTCATCTATTAATCCTTCCAAGTCTTCTACCACACTCTTTTATTCTTCTCTCTATCTACATTTCATCGTGATGATGGATTGTGGAGTATGATTCAAAACATGGATGTAATTTTTTTTTTCACAGTTTCAATCCAAAAATATTTCCTTTATTATTAGATGGACTATGAAAATTTCATACTTTAGTATCATTTTCTTGGTTTACTTTATGATTCATTTTAATACTTATTTTCTTTAAAACCTTAACTTTTGATTTTTTTATAATTTGTTAGATTTAGATTTAGATCAAAGGTAGTTTAGAAATAGAGTAAGATTATTATAGAGATAGAGTAGATAAATTTATTGAAGAACTAAAAGATTTATTTAAATTGCATAGATGTGAAAAATTAAATATAAAGAGTTATTTAGTTTGAGATTTATCCAGCATGCTTTCTTGTTAAAGAAATCACATAGACCACTGAACTTTGCAACAATATCAAGATCTGACATAAAAAGACCTTGAAATTGATCTATCCCTAAAATCTTTCATCTTTTCAAAAATAAAATCTATTTGAATATGTTGGTTAGGTCAAAACCATCATCAATAATTACCACTTAAGAATCTATCAATATTTATTTAAAAGAAAGCAATAAGAAAAGTAGAGCGCTTACCAATCCTATTCACCTTTTTACAACCTTCAACAAAACATCATTATGAAATATGAAAAGCAAAGAAGGGAATCACCCCAAAAAAAAAATGAAAATCAAATGTGAAGAGATTTTTGAGGGAGCAGTTGGGCTCAATTGATTACCAATATAAAATTTAATTTGTTGAGGTAATTGCAAACAAACACAACAAACCGGAACAATGGATGCCCAACTACCTTCCATCGGTTTCATGTAAAATGCTTTGCAGTTTCAATGTACACACTTTAAGTGCTCATTTCGATGTCAGATAGCAGAATTGAACGGTTTGGTTAAAGCTTTCCCTCCAGGGAAGTTAAAAAAAGTGTGTAAAGGACCCTGTAACGACCCTCAAGGGAAAGAAAGAAAGATTCTAAAGGACCCTGTAATGCATGCTTCCAGCTTGTGTGATTCAAAATATATTTTTATGTGCATTAGAAATAAATGTTTCTTTAAATTAATGCATTATAGATTACAAAGAAAGAAAACTGTGAATCTGAGAAACACAAAGTTAACCTTAAAAATATTATCTTACAGAGAATCACTAATATACAAAACATCTGCACCCACACGTTTATTTATTTATTGCTACTTAATAGACCATAATATGGTCACCACTACAATCACCCCAACATTCTAAATTTAACTGTGAATCCGAGAATTACAAGACTAGCCTTAATCCCAAATCATCACCACTGCAATCACTCCAGCCCCCAAAACAACCGCCATGTAATTGTAAAATGGTTTATCAAATGCAATCTCCTGCTTTTGAGAGTTATGGTGTTTGCTCCATCGGTTCAGGAGATGGTTTATGGCCACGTAAATGAAGACTCCGCAGGCGAAACCCATTGAAATTGCATAAATCCAATCGGCAACCCGTCCCTCTGTAGTTGCATCGATTAATATGCCTATTGCAATCCCAATCGGGGATGATATCGCAAACGCAAAGGAATAGGTTGCACATGACAAGAGTGGCCTGTTTGGAACAATCTGCAGCAGCGCTATGCCCATTGCAATTGCAGCAAATATCTTATGCAGACACACTGTCCACAATGCCCTCCACGCATCTGCCTTCGTTTCTGCGCCAAAAAGAGACGTTTTTTTAATATAAATAGCTGGCATGTGGTTTGTCCGCTGGAAAAAAAAAGATTATTCCTCAGACTTGAACCAGAGACCTATCTTTTACCAATCTAAATTATAACAACACTGGTCTAAATTGATTCAACATTTTGCTGATTTTATTTCGACCAAAGTCGAAATTACAACATATTGCATTTAATTGAGGATATCTGTTTCTGAAATATCGCATTTTTGCTTTTAGAATGTATGAGATTTAGAGCCCCATCTTTCTATGGCAATTTGATTAAAGCTTGATTTTTAAATTAAGATATAGAAACGTGCAGGGATAAAAGAATTTGCCTGCCACGCCAATGGCGATTCCTTCAAAGACAGAATGAAAGCACAGTGCCAATATCAGCAATAAAGTGTCCCCTACAGAAGCTGAACCAGTCAATGCAGCTTTCGCCTCCTGCCATGTTTGGATTGTTTTCTCGTAAATGATAGATTGTGAAAAAAACAATGAGGTCTAATAGATGAATTAAATTTCAGACGTTATTAACATACGGGTATTACTTTTCATTAAATTGAAAACATTTTGTCTTGCACTGTCTATCCACATATTGGATTCACATTTGATCGTTAATATCAATTAATTAGGATGCAGGCGAGAGCAATTTACTGTCAGCAATTCATTATCAGTAATTCATCTTCGAGACATATTTATCATTTATACATTTTACTGTCAGCAATTCATGGTCATGGTATATTCATCACATGGTCATGGTATATTCATCACGTATAAATTTTTTCATGATCAAGTGCATTTAAAAAAGGAAAAAGAAAAAATACAGATTCCACTAAATATAAAAAAGATGTACACAAGAATATATCATGACAATAAATTGCTAATTATTGACAGTGAATGATATACGCGATGAATATATCATGATGATGAATTGATTGCCATAAATTACTGAGATGAATTTTCCTAATAGCAATTAATTAATGTTTACTGTCAAATGAGAATTTTGTTTTGGTTGAGTTCAAAGATGAAATATCATGAAATTGCATTCATAACCAACTGACCTGAAAGCTCAATGTTGTGTCGCCATCGTGTGCACTGGATTGTCCTTCATCATCGATTCTTTGCAAAGGGACAGCATTCTGGACGGGGATAATTTCTGTATTCTTTGATTGCTTGGCATACACCCAGCTGACAACCAGGTCTCCCAGCATAGTAAGCAGATATCCCGCAGTGCACAGCATAAATGCGAAGGGATACGTTTTGTCCGTCAAGTCTGTAAAAGTCTGTGCGGAATCGCTGAGGAAATGCATCAAGGCCGTCCCCAAGAACACCCCTCCTGCGAATTGGGTGCCCAGCAAAAGAAACGTCCGATTCCATCTGAAAAAATAAGGAGATATTCCTCCGGCGAAGGTGCCAAAGAAAACAATGATGAGACACCAGATTTTTACCAGAATTAAAGATTTTGCTCTTAAGTTGGGCTTGGCATCACCATTCTGGTCAGCGGATGATCCACCGCCTCCTCCGTGGGCTACAATTAATGAAAGTAGTGAGCCCGCGAGAATAATAAGAAAGTGGCTTCTCCACATTGTTGCAGGCATGACTTCTCAGAGTTGTTGATTTCTAGGCATTTTCGTTCGCCAAGCGTGTATGTATAAACGAGGAGATTAACGATTGTAGTACATGTACTGTTTACTCCTCTGTACTACACAAGTATTTCATTGTTGTTTTAAATTAATTTGGTTGACCTTGGAATTCCCTGTACAAACGATCTTGCTGTGAATGATGGTGAAATAATGTATATGAGAAGAGTCGAGGGGTTCCAATTTTTCCGGCATTCTTGTGCTGTCAAATTAGACAAGTCAATCGGATATAGTACTATTTTTTTTGAGTAAACATCAAATTTTCAAACACCTCACCAAAGGTTGATAGGCATCCACATATCCGTTTATTAAAAATATTATATGAGATTAAAGATATAGTTTTCATTAAACACAACACTAACTATAAAAAGTCGCCTCTTTTTATTTTATATATATAGATAGATAGATGTTAAAGAATTTTTGTTTTTTTTTGGATGTTTTAATATTTTTAGATAGATATATTTCTTTTATCTATTATTAATAAAAAAATTATTTTCATATTTTAAATATATAATTATACTAATAATGTTAAAATGTTGTAAAATTTAATTATTTCAATTTGTTTCTTAAGATATATAACTTTTTTTAATTTATTTGAGAAGTTATTTTTCCATAAACTAAGGAGATTAAAGATTAAGCCAACAATTCACCATAATTGCTGGTGGTGAATTTTTCATGACGTGAATTTTCTGCACTGAATTGTTGGCGGTGAATTTTGCTAGAGCCGAAAATTATATGTATGTTAATATGGTAGAGAGTATGTGTTTGTGCATGCAAATTCTAGTGCATGTGGGTTGATTGAACAATTAATAATAAATGCTAAATGATGGAATAAAATAAACTTAGACAAATCAATTAATTATATCAATTTATAAAATTAAAAAAACTAATAACAAATATTTAGGCACTTCCATAGTTATAGCAATGCTCACAATGTTTTTGAATTTAATTGTATCAAAAAAATTGAGGAAAACTACATTGATATGAAAGGTTGATGTTGAAATCTTAACACAATTAAATCTAGAAACATTATAAGTATCTAGAAACTTGTCAATTAAAATCCATAAAAAATAATAGTAAGTAGAATAATATTTAAATGGTGGTGTGACTTATTATGAGTTGTGTCATTATGACATTTATAATATATTTGTGACATAATACATTCTTATATTATAATATAAAAATGTCATTATGAACAAAAGAGGGGTAAAAATTTATTCAAACCAAAAAAGAGCAATACAAAGCAAGAGCATTACACATCCCTGTCAATCTCCACTAATTGGTCCAAATTTTGTGACAAATTTGAGGGTAATTGTCCCCTTTCTACAATATTTCAGTCTTGTACATGATCAGAAGCCCATTTAGCCAAACAATCTGCAACCCCATTCCATTCACGAGGAATGTGACAGAAAGAAACAGAATCCAAGGAAGCACGAAGATGAAGAGTCTACTTAATAATAACTGCCAAATTCCAACTGACATCCTCTACCTATTGAACCTTTAGCATAGTCACCACCACCTGAGAATCAAATTCGCAAATGATTTGTCTCCACCCAAAAGCAAAACCATGCTCCAAAACACCTCCATCACATTGTTAGTATACCAACCCTTACAGACAGAGAAGATAAACTCGACCATCCTAGAACTAGTCCTCCCAACACCTTTAATACCAACATGACCAAGATTTCCCCGAGAAGAACCATTCGTGTTGATTTTCAACACTCGTTGAGGAAGAGGACACCAACACCCCTCCCTATTTATCTTCCGAAGGGGATGTCAATATCTATTTCTCATAATCTAACCAATCCTCTAAGAAGCACCCCTCTAAAGAGAAAGATTGAGGCGAGAGCAGTAGGAAACCTCTCCTAGATCCACCCCCTTAACCAAATCACACTTAACCGAAACAGTTTCTCTCAAAGAGTGAAGAATCATCCACCACACATGTTGAACACACAACTTCACATCTTGGAAAATCCTTTGATTCCTCTCCAGCCAAATATGTCAGATTATAAAAGTTGAGCCAAGAGCCCAAGTAACTTGAAGGAAAGAAGTCTTGACATGGGCCTTCCCCCATTCGGCAAAGAACTCGGCCAAAGAAGAGACATGCCAGCAAGCCTGGTCCCACACCGCCCACCAAAGGTGCCAAAACCTCATAGAAAAGGAAAAATGAGGGAAGAGATGAGAGACATTCTCTTCACTTTCACAACACAAAACACACATCGAGGGGCCCAGGAACCCTCTCTTGCCCAAGTTATCCCAAGTAAGACATAGATTTTGGACCACCAACCACAAAAAAAATTTGTACTTAGGCCAAGAATTTTTTTTCCACACTTGTTTCCACCAAGGAACCTCCATATCCCCCAGCACTTGTCGAACCAACTCACCATAGCCTACAAAAACAAAGTACTTACTAGATAAATCCCTATTGCTCCAAGCCAAATTCGCAAATGATCTGTCTCCACCCAAGAGAAAAACCATGCTCCACAACACCTCCATCACATTATTAGTATACCAACCCTTACAGATAGAGAAGATAAACTACACCATCCCATAACTAGTCCTCCCAACACCTCCAATACCATCATGACCAAGATTTCCCCAAGAAGAACCATCTATGTTGATTTTCAACACTCGTTGAGGAAGAGGACACGAACGCCCCTCCCTATTTATCTTCCGAAGGGGATGTCAATATCTATTTCTCATAATCTGACCAATCCTCTAAGAAGCACCCCTCTGAAGAGAAAGATTGAGGCGAGAGTAGTAGGAAACCTCTCCTATATCCACCCCCTTAGCCAAATCACACTTAACCGAAACAGTTTCTCTCAAAGAGTTAAGAATCATCCACCACACATGTTGAACACATAGCTTCACATCTTGGAAAATCCTTTGATTCCTCTCCAGCCAAATATGTCAGATTATAAAAGTTGAGCCAAGAGCCCAAGTAACTTGAAGGAAAGAAGTCTTAACATGGGTCTTCCCCCATCGGGCAAAGAACTCGGCCAAAGAAGAGACATGCCAACAAGCCTGGTTCCACACTGCCCACCAAAGGTGCCAAAACCTCATAGAAAAGGAAAAATGAAAGAAGAGATGAGAGACATTCTCTTCACTTTCACAACACAAAACACACATCGAGGGGCCCTGGAACCCTCTCTTGCATAAGTTATCCCAAGTAAGACATAGATTTTGGACCACCAACCACAAAAAAAATTGCACTTAGGCCAAGAATTTTTTTTCCACACTTCTTTCCACCAAGGAACCTCCATATCCCCCAGAACTTGTCGAACAACCTCACCATAGCCTGCAGAAACAAAGTACTTACTAGATAAATCCCTATTGCTACAAGCCAAATTCGCAAATGATATCTCCACCCAAGAGAAAAACCATGCTCCATAGCACCTCCATCACATTGTTAGTATACCAACCCTTATAGATAGAGAAGATAAACTCCACCATCCCAAAACTAGTTCTCCCAACACCTCCAATACAAGCATGACCAAGATTTCCCCGAGAAGAACCATCTGTGTTGATTTTCAACACTCGTTGAGGAAGAGAACACCAACACCCCTCCCTATTTATCTTCTGAAGGGGATGTCAATATCTATTTCTCATAATCTGACCAATCCTCTAAGAAGCACCCCTCTAAAGAGAAAGATTGAGGCGAGAGCAGTAGGAAACCTCTCCTAGATCCACCCCCTTAGCCAAATCACACTTAACCGAAACAATTTCTCTCAAAGAGTGAAGAATCATCCACCACACATGTTGAACACACAACTTCACATCTTGGAAAATCCTTTGATTCCTCTCCAGCCAAATATGTCAGATTATAAAAGTTGAGCCAAGAGCCCAAGTAACTTGAAGGAAAGAAGTCTTGACATGGGCCTTCCCCCATCGGGCAAAGAACTCGGCCAAAGAAGAGACATGCCAGCAAGCCTAGTTCCACACCACCCACCAAAGGTGCCAAAACCTCGTAGAAAAGGAAAAATGAAAGAAGAGATGAGAGACATTCTCTTCACTTTCACAACACAAAACACACATCGAGGGGCCCTGTAACCCTCTCTTGCCTAAGTTATCCCAAGTAAGACATAGATTTTGGACCACCAACCACAAAAAAAATTGCACTTAGGCCAAGAATTTTTTTTCCACACTTGTTTCCACCAAGGAACCTCCATAACCCCCAGAACTTGTTGAACAACCTCACCATAGCCTGCAAAAACAAAGTACTTACTAGATAAATCCCTATTGCTACAAGCCAAATTCGCAAATGATCTATCTCCACCCAAGAGAAAAGCCATGCTCCATAGCACCTCCATCACATTGTTAGTATACCAACCCTTATAGATAGAGAAGATAAACTCCACCATCCCAAAACTAACTCCACCATCCCAAAACTAGTTCTCCCAACACCTCCAATACAAGCATGACCAAGATTTCCCCGAGAAGAACCATCCATGTTGATTTTCAACACTCGTTGAGGAAGAGAACACCAACACCCCTCCCTATTTATCTTCCGAAGGGGATGTCAATATCTATTTCTCATAATCTAAACAATCCTCTGAGAAACACCCCTCTAAAGAGAAAGATTGAGGCAAGAGCAGTAGGAAACCTCTCCCAGATCCACCCCCTTAGCCAAATCACACTTAACCGAAATAGTTTCTCTCAAAGAGTGAAGAATCATCCACCACACATGTTGAACACACAAATTAACATCTTGGAAAATCCTTTGATTCCTCTCCAGCCAAATATGTCAAATTATAAAATTTGAGCCAAGAGCCCAAGTAACTTGAAGGAAAAAAGTCTTGACATGGGCCTTCCCCCATCGGGCAAAGAACTTGGCCAAAGAAGAGACATGCCAGAAAGCCTGGTCTCACACCGCCCACCAAAGGTGTCAAAACCTCGTAGAAAAGGAAAAATGAAAGAAGAGATGAGAGACATTCTATTCACTTTCACAACACAAAACACACATTGAGGGGCCCTAGAACCCTCTCTTGCCTAAGTTATCACAAGTAAGACACAGATTTTGGACCACCAACCACAAAAAAAAATTGCACTTAGGCCAAGAATTTTTTTTCCACACTTGTTTCCACCAAGTAACCTCCATATCCCCCAGCACTTGTCGAACCAACTCACCATAGCCTACAGAAACAAAGTACTTACTAGATAAATCCCTATTCCTCCAAGCCAAATTCGCAAATGATCTGTCTCCACCCAAGAGAAAAACCATGCTCCACAACACCTCCATCACATTGTTAGTATACCAACCCTTATAGATAGAGAAGATAAACTTGACCATCCCAGAACTAGTCCTCCCAACACCTCCAATACCAGCATGACCAATATTTCCCCGAGAAGAACCATCTGTGTTGATTTTCAACACTCGTTGAGGAAGAGGACACCAACACCCCTCCCTATTTATCTTTTGAAGGGGATGTCAATATCTATTTCTCATAATCTAAACAATCCTCTAAGAAACACCCCTCTAAAGAGAAAGATTGAGGCAAGAGCAGTAGGAAACCTCTCCTAGATCCACCCCCTTAGCCAAATCACACTTAACCGAAACAGTTTCTCTCAAAGAGTGAAGAATCATCCACCACACATGTTGAACACACAACTTCACCTCTTGGAAAATCCTTTAATTCCTCTCTAGCCAAATATGTCAGATTATAAAAGTTGAGCCAAGAGCCCAAGTAACTTGAAGGAAAGAAGTCTTGACATGGGCCTTCCCCCATCGGGCAAAGAACTCGACCAAAGAAAAGACATGCTAGCAAGCCTGGTTCCACACCGCCCACCAAAGGTGCCAAAACCTCATAGAAAAGGAAAAATGAAAGAAGAGATGAGAGACAATCTCTTCACTTTTGCAACACAAAACACACATCAAGGGGCCCTGGAACCCTCTCTTGCCCAAGTTATCCCAAGTAAGACACAAATTTTGGACCACCAACCACACAAAAAAATTGCACTTAGGCCAAGAATTTTTTTTCCACACTTGTTTCCACCAAGGAACCTCCATATCCCCCAGCACTTGTCGAACCAACTCACCATAGCCTGCAGAAACAAACTACTTACTAGATAAATCCCTATTGCTGCAAGCCAAAACATCCTACCCTGTCATGGAGTTGCATTCACGAGAAGCCATAATCTGAGTCAGCTCTTTCCTTTCCTCCTCTAACACTCCCGGTGGCCAATCCGAGGAATACTTCCATCTTAGGGTAGTAGCCAGTCCAATATTATGAACAAACTTATAATGCTCAACCGTATTCCAACCAGGAGCAGTAAAAGAATCAAAAAGAGATGGGAGATGGGGATAATTTAGAAGAAGAGGAGGATGACCATCCCAAGAGTCCCTCTAAAAGAGAGCCTTCGAACCCATATGAGATATCTAAAAATCCCCTTCTTAACCAATTGAGCCCCCGATTTAAGGGTATTCCATATCATAGATCCCCTTCCTTCCAAAGGGAAGTAGGGAACATCAGAAGTGTTAATATCCTCAAGATACTTGTAGGTAAGAATACGGTCCCAAAGCTGATGCTAACTAGTACACCATCGCCAATATAATTTGGCTACAAGAGCCTACCCATTCAAAATAGCAGAACGCAATCCAAGGCCCCCTTATTTCTATGGCCTACACACCATATCCCACTTAACAAGACTCCACTTCACCACCTGCAAGTTACCACTCGAAAAGAACTATTGAGAGATAGCATCAAATTCCCTTAGGAAATACAAAGGAGCCACTTGAACAAAACATGTGTAAATAGGAAGAGCCTGGATAACAGACTTCAAAAGAGTCACTCTTGCAGTAGTTGAAAGCCAACAATGAGTCCAATTATTGAATTTACTACGTAACTTAACAAGCAAGCTTTGCCAAGAAGACCTAGGCTGCCTACCAACAACAAGAGGAATTCCCAAAAAGACAAATGAAAGAGACCCAATATGAAACCTCAAAATATTAGCAATTCACCATTGAATAGCTTGAGGAGTATTAAAAAAGAAGATAGAAGACTTGTGCTCATTGAATTTATAACCAAAGGCGGCGAGGTAAATATCCAAAGCCTGCCTAAAAGAACCAACCTTCCAAAGGCAAGCCCTCCCCATTAGAGAAGTGGCATCCACAAACTGAAGATGAGAGAGTTGCTACAACCCACTCCCAACACCAGCCTTGAATCCTACCCTTGGAAACCCATGACTTAAGAAATCTACCATGGCCCTTAGCCATAATAATCAACAAATAAGGGGAGAGAGGGTCTCCTTGACGAAGGCCCCTAGAAGCCCCAAAAAGCTCAGAAGGTTCCCCATTCATAAGAATAGAAAAAGAGGCAAAGGTAACACAACTCATAGTCTAATGGACCCAGTTTGCACTAAAACCAAAGCTAAAGAGAATTTTTTGCAAAAAACTCCACTTAACTCTATCATAAGCTTTGGCCATATCTAATTTCATAAACATTGACTTGTCCTCAAAAGTTGCCATAGAGTGAATGACTTTAGAAGCAACCACCACCCCATTTAGGATCTGTCTACTAGCCACAAAACCTCCTTGCTCCTCAGAGATTACAAAAGGAAGATAAACTTTGAGCCTCTCTACAATTAGTTTAGTAATAGTTTTGTACACCACGTTATAGAGGGCAATATGATGAAAGAATTCAAGCTGATCAACACCTTCCTTTTTAGGAATGCAAACCAGAAAAGTAGAATTCAAGGCACGAAGCATATACTTACGGTGAAGAGATTCCCGAGCCACCTCCAACAAATCCAAACTTATAATATCCCAAAATTCTTGAAAAAACTCAACAAGAAAACCATCTAGACTAGGGGCTTTACCTTTATTCATCCCAAAAACAACCTCCTCTGATTCTGGCAAGGAAATCGGGTGAATGAGGAGATCAAGGAATGCAAGAAAGGATCAAATTCTCCTCAGCATCAATAGGTGAAGAATCCTCAGAAAAATAGTAGAATAAAACTATCAAGCCTCACGAGATAAGGCTGACAATGAAGAAATGTGAATCACATCAGCAGTGACCAGAGGTGAAATACAACACTTATTGTGATGGGCCTGAACAAAATGATGGAAAAAAGTAGTATTCTTGTCCCCTTCCTGAAGCTAATCAATTAGAGCCTTTTTCTTCAAGAAGATCTCCTCCCGAAGCTCTCACTCCTCCACAACTCTCACAGCCCGAGATTTCACTTGACCCAAAGCATTCGAGAAACCAATATCTTGAATTTGGTGATTAATCACATCAAGATGTGCCTAGGTATTCCTCTTCATAACCTTAAAGTTACCAAAGCTCATCCTATTCCATCTCTTAAGGTGAAATTTAACATACTAAATTTTATTAACAAAGGTGTACATAGTAGTACCATAAGCAGGCCTACCCTCACACCACCACTAGGCCATAAGATCATGCAAAGAAGACTCTCTAAATCACATAAGTTGAAACTTAAAGGGAGGATTTTTGGGAGTAGTGAAACAAGTAGCTAAAAGTTCAATCGACCAATGATCCGAACCCCTCCAGTCAAGAATCTCAGAACTAGTAACCAATCTACCCCCCATCCAAAAATAGGAAACCGAAAATCTATCCAACCTTTCAGAGATCGCTTCCTCTCCACCCCGTCTATAATTCCAAGTGAAAACCCCATTAGAAGGCTTAACATCAACTAAAGCAAGAAAATCCACATTCTCAGGAAAAAAATCAAAAGCAAGACCAAGGCAAGGCACCCCACCTCTTTCCTCCTCCAATCTCAACACAAAATTAAAATCACCAGCCAAAATCTAAGGAAGATAGGGGACACATGATCTAACATACCTTATATGATCCCATAACTGAATTTTTCCATGGATATCAACCGGGGCATAAACGTTAGTAACCAAAATGGTCTCACCAGTTTCCAAGGAAGAGGCAACCATGGAAATAGTAGAGTGGCAGAAATCCACCAAAGTGGGGCAACCTTCCTTGGATTTCAAAAAAGAGAAAAACCTCCCAAATTCCCCTGAGAATCAATGCACCGCCACTGACCAGAAAACCAAATACAAGAAGCACACAGAAGCATGGAATCAATAAATAGTTTAGTCTCCTGAACACACAAGATGTTTGGAGAATGAGCAACAACCAAATCATGAATAACCTTTTGACGGGGGGTGTTATTCAACCCCCTTACATTCCAAGAAAGAACAATCATGGGGGAGATGGAGAAAAGTGAGCATCAATGGGTTTAATAGACCTAAATTCCACTAGCAACTCGCTAGTATGCTTAATCTTCTCAAGGTCCTTGTTGCGGCCACTTTTAGAATACTGCTCAGACAAACCCTTTGAAATTGTGCATTGAAGCACCCCCAAGGCTAGAGAAGACCCCTTGCTCTTGCCAAAAGCTAGCTCCTCCTTTTCCAAATCCGCCAAGACAATATCATCTTCATCCTACATAGGAACCAATGGATTCTACCTACCCTATGATAAATGATCAACCTGGCCAGAGCCCTGTCCCTGCCCCTCTACACAACCCATACCAACCACAATAGGAGGCACATCTAGAAAAATTCCTTTCTCCAAGATAGAGGTGTCCAACACCTCAAACCGATAAAAGTCTTCATCACCCTTCCTATCCTTAAATGACCTCTTTTGACTCTGACCCTTAGCCTGAGGCATAATCAGTATAAAACCATCCTTATCCGTTTACCCTCTATCATGGAAAAGTTCTCATTATCCACTTTAGCATCATTTGGAACTGAAGCCGAAGGGGAGGAATTAGGAGGAGCCTTATTAATCCCAAGACATTTTTTTTGAAGATGTCCATACTCATGACAAATCTGATAATGAAAAGGAAGAGATTCATTGTCGATCAACCTTCATTTAGAAACAAAGGGAGAACAAATGCAATAAGTCTACTCACACTCGCAAGATGTTTTGTTCAATTTTAAGTACCCAAATCGAAATGTGGAGGCAATATTTTTGACAACTTAATATCACTAAAAGACTTTTGATTCTCAAGATCGCCATGAGGCACGAGAGAAGCCCATATGTCTTTTCAATGATATTACTTTGTGAAAAAAATTACAAAACACTGAATGCACATATTCATTTTAATTCCACAAAGCAATGATTTGATTCATTTTAAAACACCAAATTGAGATATGAAAATTTTCCTTGTTCAATTTCTAGAACCCAAATTGAAATTTAGTAGGTTTCTAATGTTCAATTTTAATCCAACTTTGAAAAGATCAAAAATTTAGTGATTGATTTTAGACCCAAATTGAAAAGTGACTTGGTTTAAAACGGAAAATGAGAGTAGAAAATGGATGCTCCAAACATTTAAAAATGCTTTATGAATTTCAAGTTTTAATGCTCGATTTTCTCTTTGACTCCAATCTCACTTCAAAGATTGTTTCTGATGCTTCAACGTTGTGAGCTCTTCGTGCAAACGAAAATCCCCCCCTCCTTTGTTTTTCCTTTTCCCTGCAAAGTTCAAGTTTTTCAATTAAATTCATCTTAAACATTAACTTGAACAATTTTTTAATGATCTTGGACTAATAAATGAATCATTAATAAGGATCCTGATTTTCAAAGCCTTTAAAGCAAGTTTTTACCAACAAAATAGAGAGTTTGCTTAGCAAAATTTCCTCTTGGAAATAGTTCAATCTTAATATAAGATTTTGTATAAAAGCTTTTCTAATGATATAAATGTGAAAGAATTTGTTTACCACCCTCTCGAGCAAATCAATTACTGAAAACAACAATATTAAATATAGGGACAGGCATTCAATTGATGGAAATGCTTTCAATAAAATGCAATCATGTCACAAAAATTATCAGCTTTCTCGAGACTCCCTCCAAACACAATCATCAGAAATAGTGCAATGCTTTAAAATATGAGTTGGTGGTTGGTCATACAAGTCAGATCAAAGAGTTTGGTCGATGGAACACACTTTAAAGAAGGTTGACTTTCAAAAATCTGGAACACTCTTACAGGAATAACAAACAAAACAAACAAAACTCAGGGAAACCTCCCACGCACCTGCAGTCTCATCTTGCACATAACATGAGACCTTATATCACTATCTCACGTATTTAATGGATTCATGTTGTAATATCACTCAACCAATTCATGATAAAGTGAAAAAAAAAAAGAAAAAGAAAATAAGAGCTATTCAATGATAAACAACAACAATCTTAACCTATCACTCCTCACAACTGTCAACAGTAAATGAGCTATTCATGTATTAATCTCCTACACATGGCTTGATATACACGCCTTCCCTTGTCATATTTGCCATGCCAAGCTTCTAGTTTTTTTTTTTTCATTTTAATGTATCTAAAACATAAGCAAGTAAAAAGGTCACCAAACTAAGAATCACAGTCCCATAGTGAAGAGAGGCAGCGCACAATGCAGCTTGTAATACCATTCAGGGAGCTACATAAATTTATAGTGAAGAGAGGCGGCACCAAAGTACAATAAATGTTGAGAGGCTTTCAAACAATTTAAAGGGGAATTTCCTACATACCCAGCCAAAGCTTCAAGTCCTCGCAAAATCTTTAAATCGTACAAAGATCATGCATTCAGAAGGTAGAATGCAACCTAGCCTCAACTTCAAACCGATTGAAGTATAGTGATAGCTTTTATATTTTATTACCTTAATAAAGATTCTAACAATCAAAGTATGAAGATATTGCGGTCATGATTTCGTTGCTGATATGTTTTTTTCAAAAGAACACAGATAAGAAACAAAACCGTGGTTTTTCAAGATTGGAACTTTGAACTTCAATCCTGACCTTTTTTTCTACCATCGACACATGGTGCTTATTTCAAAAGAAAGCAAACTAAGGTTACATGGCAGTCAGATTCATCAAACGTGAGGTGTAATGACATGGTCAATGCTATGGTATATCGACACTAGTGTACTTGCTGATCATATTGTCCCCAAATGAAACTCGAGTTCATATGAAATGAAACAACACCTGCAGAGTGAACATGTAACAAAACTAAGCCGAAAATAATAGAAAACCTTAGTTCTGTCCAGTCAGATTTCTTCCATAATTTAAATCTAGAATAATGATAGGCACAGGTAATGTGAATACTCAACTGTATTCGTTTCCCACTATTTGTAAGGCGTAATAGTTAAACATAAAAACATATCCTGACAGAATCAAGTTTTGGCAGCCAAGACTTGAAAGTTTTACCTACTCCACAGTCGATAATAAACAAACTTATGCCGAGAATCTCATTATATATTGTGGTCACCACACAAAGCCTTCATCGTTGAAAACATAGTGATATAGCCTTTGACACAGGGGTTGCGCTGTATTAGAACTTTGATTATATACATAGACGTATAACTTCCACAGTGGTATGGCATTTAAAAAGTGGTGTGGCCATAGACGTACAATCCCAACAACTTAATTGTGGCAGACCCTACGTTAGACTCTGAACATAGCGAAACATCTCAAGCTTAAATGCCCAACTCCTACAACTTCTTACCAACCTGTACCTTTGGAAAGCATCACGCCAAACAAGTCGAACAATGTATATTACAGCGAGCTTCTGAGAAACATGGGACTACTAACATCTGATCAGATTTTAACTACAAATTCTGACACTAAAAAAAATGGTGCATATTAATTCAAGGTACCTAGTGGTATGGTGTAAGAATTTTGCCTACACAATGGTGAGGATGGGTGCCATAGAAAATCATGATTCTCATCATTGAAGGCATAAAGAATTATTAATAATGAATACAGTCCCAACGATTATAAATCCCCAGCCATGGTATAAGACAATAATAAATCCATCGTTTATTAAATGCAAGTCCAAAACGACTAAACTTTCACCTTTCATCAATGCAAAAACAAGTTATAAACACATCTTCGTATTAAAGGATAGATTTACAGCAAACATAAATTGCAAACTATAATAGTTCAAAGGTTTCTATCCATGAAAGAAACCAGAATATTATATACGCTGCTATACCATTCAGCCCTCCTTCTAGTGCCAGTTTGTGAGCATGAAAATCTGCAAATGGCTTAAACCTCAACACTTGTTAGTATGGTAAGTTCAAAACCAAGCAAATAGACCAAAGCTCCTATGAAATGATGCATTAAACCTCATAAACAAGATAACCAAACAAACAAATTGAAAGCATAAAAGAAGCACAATGCATACCTATTCCATATTGGGCTAGTGCAACCTTGAGTATGTGAAGGAGCCCTTTCCCAACCCTAGATAAACTCAAATGATGAAAATATAATGTTATGATGAACAAAATTAGTTCTCAAATGAAAAGAATAACTTTGCATGAAATTGTGTTGTTTTTTTTTAAGGAGAGGAGCCTTGAATTTATAGTTGAGTTTGAAGAGAGGAGAGGCCAAGTTGGAGAATGTGGGACTAATCCCCAACAAATAGGAAAGAGCCACTTGTCACAATGTGATTGGCCCATGATTGTGCAAGTTTTGGCCAATGTGCCCATTTGAAATTTGAAAATGGTATTAAATGCATGTATTTGAAAGATTTGGGGGGGAATTTTGTTTGGACAAAAAATTCAAACAAGGGGAGTGATTGAGGGCATATTCCTTGGGAATATGCTTTATGAGGAAAATAGGGGTTTTAAATAAATCAAAATAAATGATTTATTGTGCAAGTGGGAAAAGCTAGAGGATGGGACATGAGTTAGGCTTAGCATTAATCATGGATTTGACTAATTAAACTAGTGATTAGTTGGTCTGACATTCGATTTAAATTTTTTGATTTGTTTTAAATCAAATGAGAGGAAAATGAATATTGACCATTTAATTAAATACATTTGATTTAACTAAATCAAAAGACTTTAGGAGATTGATTAATTAATTCGATTTAATTAATTAAGAAGAAAATGATCAACTATGATGTTAATCAATAATGTTAATTTTGCATGTCTACACAAACAAAAGAATACAACAAAATCTAACCCATCGGCCAACCAACAACCCCACACCTGTAAAAACCACCCTCGAAAGCAAGAAAACCAACCCCTACCCCTAAAGCAAAAGAAAAGAATAAAGCCCCACCTCGAACGAGCAAAAAAAGACCCCCACAAACACATAAAGCTCCCTACACCAGCACCCACGAACATGCAGAAGGATTGACCAACATGCAGAGCCCTCACGGGCCTTCATCAAGTGGTTGTAGCAGATATGCTCACCATAGTTCCTCCAACCATCGTCTGTCATTATAACTTGTAATAACAAAAAATTAATTTTTGATTCAATAAAAAATATATATATTTTAACATTTCTAATATTAAAATGATTGATTAAAAACTACAAATAATAATAACTATTTAATTTTTTTTCAAAAAATTAAAATAAAATAAATTTTGGTATGAATTTTTAAATCTATATCTACACTTGATTTGGGAGGCCCAAAGGTCACACCAAAATCTCTTCATATAAATATGTCACTGGTAGTGGTGATACCCAAAATAGGTTAATTTCATGCTTTGTGTTTGAGCAAATTCTATGGCTGATCTATTGCACTCAGTCATCCTCTTAGCAGAGAGACACAGAGTCCCTGAGCTCACAATGCCCTTCTTTTCCCTCAAAATCATCTTGCATCTAGTGTTGTGACTCCATAGCTATTACCGATGTCTTTTTTGCAAAATTTTTGTCAAGATCTTGGATAATGTTTGATTTTTTAACGAATCATGTATATCAATTTGTTTCACCAACCTTCTTGTGAGTATTTTGTGATAATTACCTTCAGATAATTGGCTATCTGTAAACATGCATACCTACCTCAACCTGTTAAAGAATAAACCTTGTTAAAATATAACGAGGAAAAAATGGGTAGAGTCTGTAGGAAAAAATATTGTAGAACCCTATCAATACAAAAATTTATGTGAAATGAAACATTGAATCCAACCTCCCTATCTGTCATTGGACCACCAACTAGCCATATGATGCATTAATTTTTTGCATCACAAGACAAACATATAAGGATTCAGTCAAATCTAAATGGAACAAAGCAATTATGAGATACAAACCCATAAATTTCCCCAAGACTTTGGATTCCATACATACCTCAACATTGAGGCCTTCGCAATCATCTTCCAAACCAAGAAATTCTAGAGAATTTTTCACACAATCAAAACTCGTCATTGCCAATGCCAATAAATGAATTCATCAAAAAATAGAGCATTCTCTAATCCCATCAATTGAGTACCCACTTACTATTTCGATCTAACCTAACAACCCAAATGCTTTGCGCGACTTAGGTTTCCAAATTAAAGAAGAACTAAATAATGCTTTTGTAGGTTGAAGAAAATTGGAGAGCATATAGGGGGGAGGGATTCATAGTGGAGCAACCTAACTTTGTGCTTCTCAAAATTCTATGTGGAAATTTCAAATCATTCCCAATTTTGTACAACAGTTTATTTGGCAACTCACGTTCTTCTATATTTTGTTTTAAGGCCACATCATCAAATATGATGCCAAATCAGCATGCTTTTTGTTGAGATATCCAAAAAGGCCCAAAAAAAGGTGAGACTGATAGTGGTGCACTAAGTCATATTTTATTGGTGTACTGATGTGGCATCACATGATTTGTTAGTTTGTGTACTTTATGGATAAAAATTATTTTGCAATTAGATATTAAGGTGCTCCATTATGGGGCCCACTAAGGACTACTTTTATCCCCACTATTGAACCCCGCTCCACTATGGACCCCTCTCCCCTAATTGATATTATATTTTCTAATTGTGAGATAAATGGATCCAAAGATTCATAAGTACATAAATGGATAGGTATGTTTCTTAATGTGACATGACTCTTCATAATTAAATGAAGTCTATATTTTAACACCCCCCATAAACTTAATTTTATAGACAACTTAACTAGATGATGGGGGCCACCAATAACAAATAGGTTTGTTAGCTACCCATACATACAAATAAAGAATATTTAACACAAATGCCTTCTTGAAAGTATAAAAACTTATCCTTCTCCTTTTGAATAGCCTTGATTAATTTTGTCCATCATTATCCATAGTAAGATATTCTCCATAATTATATTAGTAAAGAAAGTGATGCATTCCTTAATAATATTTATGATCAAGAACTTCACAGATTTAGAAATGATCTCTATGATCAACATCAACAACGATCTTTGCAATTAACTTCAACAATGATCTTTGTGATTTAATTCAACAACAATCTTTGCAATCGACTTCAACAATGATATTTGCAATTGACTTCAACAATGATCTTTGCGATTGAATTCAACAACGATCTTTTTGATTGACTTCAACAATGATCTTTTCAATTGATTTGAACAATGATCCTTTCAATCAAATTATTCAATAATTAGTAATGATCTTTTTGATTAACTTCAACAATTATCTTTGTGACCAAAGACTTCAATGATCTCTACAATCAATTTTAACAATGATCTTTGCGATCAAATCTTTCACAACTTCAGCAATGATCTTTGTGATCAACACTAGAACTATTCAACAATGATCGAGCCATGATTAATACTTTAATTTTTTAAGTTCAAAAATGATATTTGCGATCACAACCATTCATAAACAATCTTTACAATCAAGAGTATAACTTTTAGGTTCAATAGTGATCCTTTGAATCAACATTGCAACCATTCAACAAATTTGAGTGCTCCAAATTCTAATCTTGCACCAATGATTGGTTATTTTGTCTAACATGAGAATATTTATGCTTGTACAACACTCTGAACATATTTGTGACCTTTTTCCAATTTGATACACCAATCCATTCACACTCCATCTATATCGTATCTTTAAAAGATTTTTTCTTCCACTTTTTGTTCCAACACAATTTCTCAGAATAGTTCCTCAATCCACAAATACTACAAGGATGAAGATCCCAACACATCTCTCTTTTATGTCCATGCCTATGACAATTAGAACATTGTATGCATTGTAGTTCTTGAATTAATTTGTTTGAACTTGTAACATTATTTTTATCTCCATTAACATATCCATGGACTTCACTTTTTGGCCTTACTATTGACTCAATGGGCTAAAAAATTCCTTGTCCATATTTTCCCAAACCTTTTCCTTTGTATCCTATTCTTTTCATTATCTTAAACCTAATATTCTTTGAAGAACATGCTTTCTCATTATCATCACAACTAGCAAGATTAGTATATTAAATAATATTGTTGTCTTCCTTATAGTTTTCATCAAGAGAGGCTTTAGCTATATGAAAATTTTCAAGCAATTCATCTAATGAATAAAAAAAATCACGTGTATCACATGGCACATTACATAATGTAGGTTTAGACTTTAAACTTTGATTTTCCTTTACATAAGCTTCAAACTTTAGATTCTGATTTTCCTTTACATAAGCTTTAAGTAATTCATTGGAAAAAAGACTTTCTTCTCTTAATTTCAATATATCTTCCTCTTGTGACCTATTTTCTATTTTGAATTCTTCATTTTTCACTTTAACATTTTCCAATTCTTTTTCAAGATTTTGAGTTTCGCACAAATTTTTTTCCTTTGTTCTATGATATTTTCATGCTTGTTTAGTCGGATTCACAAACACCTATGAATAATCTTTTGGAGGTTGTTGTCTTAAAAAAACTACGATCTAACTTAACTTCTAATTTACTATATTTTATAACTTCTAATTTACTATATTTTATGGCAACAATTTGTTGGCTATGATTTTCTTTATATGAATTAGTAGTGACAAACTTGTTTTCCAATGGCTCCCTTTATTCTCCAAGGACTAGTATCCTTCTAATCAATACTTTCTTGACAATGGATCTCTTTGATAAACTTGGCGTTCACATGCAATCTCCCTTTGACTGTAGACTTTACCCAAAGGATGTGACTTCTTATCTTGACAAAAAAACAACTATCTCCAATTAATAGCATTAAACAAATATTCTCCTTTTAGGATGGTGATTTCTTTCTTTTCTACTACGATCCAAAATTTATATGGAAATTTACACCAAATCTGGTGCCTCACAAAAACAATGACTTGTCTCCTTTGTCTTGGCGGTAGTTGGACAAACTCTTAAAACCGTGATCTACTTTCACCTCTTCATGGTGATCTTTCTTTTCAATTGTCTTCAAACTCCTACAATATTATTTGTCTTATTCCTTTGTTATGGTTTTCCCTTGATCAACAGGTTCTCCTTCCTTCTCTTTCAAATTAATGGCTTCTTCTCTACAAACTACAATTATATGACAATGCCAATGGAGACAGATATATCCAGCCTGATAGGAAGATCTTTCTCGCTAAATTTTATAAACTTTCCAACTAAGTTTTTGCTTTACCTAGAGATTTAGAACATGCTCTTTTTTATTTCTTTGATTTGATTCTTCAAACTAGAGATGACTTAGAGTGTAAGCAACACAATCATGATCCGTAGTCGGTTAATATCAATGCTATTGCCAGGCGTGATGAATGCTCGATTCACATTGGTGCACATAATTAAAATTTGTGAGTATTTGCTTCACAATTATTCTGCGAGCGAATGGAGGAGTTAACGTTCATAGGCACAAGTCTACTTATACTCAACCACAAATTTCCTTGTTTTTCATGTCTCAATTTTCACTCAGCCAGGTAGCACAAAGGGGGAAATCTTATTTTAACATCTCTTCATTCCTCAGTACCATACAAATTCCTTTAGTAGCGATCCTCCTACTTGCTGGGAATTACATTCAAATCTGCTACATTCTGTGATCTCCTAGCTTTCATTTGTAGCGACTACAGTTACTTTTGATTTGTGTGATTCTTCTCATCATCTGCGACTTATATAGCGATCAACACTTCCTTTGGCTTGCTCCAATCTACCAACAATCGATTTCAACCTAGTCTGATATCATGTAGAAAATTGTTAGTAGATTTGAACCTACTCTGATATCATGTAGTAAATTAGAGAGCATATAATTGATATTATATTTTCTATTTATGAGAAAAATGGATCCAAAGATCCTTAAGTACAAAAATGGATAGGTATGTCTCTTAATGAGACATGAATCTTCATAATTAAATAAAGTTTATATATTAACATAGGTAAGAAGCAAATCAAGTTCCAAATTCTACTTCGTGTGGATGATGATGGTTGGGCTTAACTATCACACAGTAAGCTCTGACTTTCGGTCAAAAAATCATTTTTTTTCTTGTTTTCATTTCTATTTTCTTGTGCCATTGTTACGTGTTGGAAATAATTCCAACTTCAGCTATACCGCATTACCTCAGCTCACTTTTTGTCCCCCGCGGTTGGGTGGTTTACCACCATACCACCACTGTATCGTTCAATGCTCATGGTATCGTGGTGCTCACCGCGATACCACGACCTATTTTCCTACTGCCCACGGTGGTGCGGTTTACCGCTGCACCGCGGACTCTCCTCTTACCTCTATGGTTTGTCGGCTTCACATTTTCTCCTCGACAGTCTCTCGGTTCTCTCTCTTAGTCTTAGCACGGCACTGCCAGGTCTTCGGTCTTTGTCCGCGATTGTGCGGTTTCCTGGATTTCCGCCTGCTTCTCTCTTCTCACCGCATCCCCACGGGTTCTTCGTCAGCTCCTCGCGATAGCGCGGTAGCTCTCAGCTACACCGCGATACCGCGATTGTTCTTGGTGCCCCTCGCAGTAGAGCGGTACCCCGCGATACCGTTGGGCCTCCCATCTCCTTGCGCGGTATTATGGTAAAGCTCTTTTTGGTGGCATTTATCCAAGTGGAGTTCGAGTTGGCATATAATCAATTCAAAAGGACATACTTTTAATGTGTTTGGATGAAGACAACTTGGCCTCTCTTAAAGGCTTTTAATCTTGTAATTAATGTATATTAATCTGGCTGCTGTGTATATTATTTTTGATGTAATCTTTGAATTAAAAATGAAGTGATAAAGAAGGAAAAAAATAGAGCTCCCAAGAGTAGAGAAATATTGTATCAGAAGTTTAAGAATTATGTGTATTTAGCGGAGTGTAGAAGTGTGAAGATAATTTGGAGAAAGAAAGGAAGAAGAAAAGAGTAGCAACTCTGTGAGATGAATGTAAATTTTGAAGAATTAATATAATATTTAATTTTGTTGGGTTTGGTGTATATGTTTCATTTTGTTAATTTTCAGTGCTTAAAAATTTGAATTAAGTTGTGTTTTTTTCATTTTTTGCCTCCTATTTTCCAACAAAGTGGTATCAGAGCAGTGTCGGTTAGGCTCACTGGGAGTAGAGATTTATGGTGAATCTGTGTGAAGTGTCATTGTCTAGCCTGAGAAAAATCCATAGGGTTTCTAGGAGCATTATATCTGCAAAATATGAGAAGCTTATCTGGGTTTAGAAATTTGTGAAGAGAGTTAATAAAAAAAAGGAGTTGCTACATTAGGAAGCCACAAGTACTTTGTCGATAGGAAAAATTGTTTGTTCACTGTCTAAGTCATTGAGTAAGTGAGAATCCATTCCTAGAAAGGAAGATATCAGAAAGAGTTGAATGTTTGCAAAAGTTGAAGTTAGTTTAGCTGACAATGAGATGTAGAGTGTGTTTGAAGCTTTGAAAGAATTATTTTGAGCTAGTTGCTAAGAGAAGTAAATAGGAGGCTATGTATATCAGAAGAAAGAAGAAGAATGCTTGGAGAAAATTGTTGAGAAAAGCCAAAAGTGCTATATTTTGAAGACAAAGAAAAGAAATCACTAACACATGAGAAGTTGTGCAAAATCCCACAAGAAGAAGAAGTTGTTATAAGGAGGCTTTCAGATTTGAGAAGATAGTTGCTGAGAATTGTTAAAAAGAAGAAGTTGAGTTAAAGAAAAGGACTATGTAGAACACCAGTTTCCTAAACAAATGAAGAGTTGCAGACCCAGCTACTAAATTCCAGTCACGAGATTAAGTGAGGTAAGTTGAAACTTTCCTTTACAAATGGGGAAAATTGGAAAAGGGGTTAAAAAAGAAAATAAAAATTTGTCATCTGCAAAAGATGTTTTAGAGGAAGAATTATTTTTTCTTAAAGATGAACTGGGTATTCTTAAAAAGGATAATGGGTGTTTTATTGAAAGAATAAAAGAGCTATTGAAAGAGAAGTGTATACTGTTAGATGAAAATGATGATCTTGAGAAAGAACTGAGAAAAGTTAAAGCTAGAAATGGAGAGTTAGAAGAAAGGTTGAAATCCTTTGAAGAGACTAAGAAAAGAAATGGATAATTTGAAATGAGAGAAAAACAATTTGATGAAATAGAGAAAAAGTATGAAGATTTGGAAGAAATCTTGAAAAGGGTAGAAAAGAAAAACTGTTTACAACTAAAGGAAATCACAAAATTGAAAGAAGAAAATGATAAATTAGGTGCATATAATGATTGTGTGAAAAGAAAATTTTCATTTTGTGATGTCTCATGTGACACAACAAATTTGTGCTCTTCATTTGAAAAATCTAATTTTGTTGAAAATGCTAGTGATAAAAAATGTCAAGATGAACATGTTGATGAATTTGCAAATATGGCTAGCTGTGATAATGCGTTAGAACTTGCAAAAGATGATAATTGTTTTGAAGGGAATGCAGGGTTGAAAATCATGAAAATAATGGGTTATACAGGACAAGGTTTAGGTAAACAAGAACAAAGAATAAGAGAGCCAATTGAGGCTACAATGAGGCCAAAGTTTGAAGGTCTCAGATATGTCCTAGGAAAGGGAAACACTGCTACAAGTGCAGGTAAGTTTGTTAGAGAAATGAAGAGTAATGATTGTTCACATTGTCATAGGAAAGGACACACCAAGGAGAAGTGTTGGGATTTACACCCGTGCAGGGTTTGTGGTTCGAAAAATCATTGTGAAGAAATGTGCTGAAATAAAGTGTCAAAAAATGAAACTGTTTCAGAATGTATAAAAATGGACTATGGACGGATTTGTGAATTAGGTTGGCAGAAGCTAACTAGTGTGCTCAAGAGATTGTACAAGTGTTCATATGTGAAAGTTAATAAAAATTCTGAAAGGAATGAAAGTTCAAAAGTGATGGAAAATGTTGAGTGAAAAGAAATTGTTGTCTAATGAGACACTTTCAGATTGTGAAAATATAGAAAGTACCATGTTAATGTTTTGAAGAATTGATACAAAAGATGTTGAAACTGTTGTTGCAATTGAAAGATTCAAGAGAATAGTATCATTATTGAGAATTTAAAAAAAGGAGGTGTTTGATAGATTTGACAAGCTAGAAAACATTGATGAAGCCACAAGGGTTTCCAAGTTTGAGTATGCAAGGGGTCATATGCAGGTAGATGCAAAAAATCAGAAATGTAGCTGAAGCTACCACTACAAAATACAAGTTTGGTACATCAGTAGTTGTTAATGAACTAATCAAAGAAATATTCAAGGATATTTTTTTTTGAAAAGAAGTCATATGAAGTTGTCAAAGATGAAAAAGACAATAAAATTTGTTTGTACATTGGAGAGAAGTCATCATTACAAGAATGAAAAAAATAGAGGTCGCAACCGCAGCTATTAATGGTCATCATCTAGGGTTGAATTTGAAAGTCACAACCAAAAAGAACATGGACAGAGTCAAAGCCACAACTCTCAAAGTCATTCAACAAAGATTTGATTATGAAGAAAGTGATAATATGATAAATGATAGTTTGAAAGACTTAGAAATATAGAAATTGTTTTGATTAAGGAGAAGTTTGAAAACTTACAATAGTTAAACTGTGTCATGGTTTATATGGTAGCAGTCACAATTTGAAGAATTTCTTTTAGAAGAGAAGTCTTGTATATTTGGTCATTTTTAATGTCTGCAGGACAAAGAAAGCAAGAGGAGATTGAAGTTTTTTTTATAAAAAATGCTGATCTGATTTGTGGAACAAGGAGAAAGAGAATGCTAGAATTCATCTACTGCAATTGTAGGAAAGTGGAATAGGTTTTGGAGAAAGATATAACACAGTAAAATACAACAGCATTGTGTAGGCAAATATGAAGACAAAAGATGGAACCAATGATAGGATTCCCTAGCACTAGCAGAGTGCCACTATGGGAAGAGTTGAAAAAAAAATTCAAAAATAAGTCATTGAAGGGAATGGAACACTACATTTAGTTTGTGGTAATCTGAAACCACCTCCATGAGAATTAAATGACAGAAGAAAATTTGCAAAAGAATAATTTTCATGGCAGATTGAGGGAGACCAAATTTTATGGATGACTATTGAAAAGAGGCTGCAATCCTCAAGGAAATCAGAAATTTGATGATTGAAGAATCATATTGAAACAATGTTTTCTTGATAAATTAGTTGAAGAATAAACAAACGTCAAGGTAAGAGTAAGGTCAGAGAATTTCCAAAAAATGGATTGTTATCTGCCGCAGCTGATCAAGAAGATTTTGCAGTTAGTCAACAAAAAGATAGCATGGTGAATTATATCGACTCTCAAGAATCCAGAGTTGTAAAGAGAAAGGATATTAGAATGATTGTTAAAATGTAAGGAAGACAGTGATGGAAGAAGGAATGGAATGACAGCGCAAGGTTGTAGTTGATAAATTTTAAATCAGGGCAACTCAGAAACAACTTACAGGAGAATGATGACAAGAAGAAGAGGGCATTCAAATCACTGAAAGATAATGAGGAGAAGAAGAATGCCACAGCATTCGAGAATAAATTTTGGATGTGCATTGAAAAATTATTAAAAGAATTTGGTTGGGAATTGTACAAGAAGAAGTTGAAATTAAGGGGGAGTGTTGGAAATAATTCCAACTTCAGCTATATACCACATTACGTCGGCTCAGATTTTGTCCCCCGTGGTTGGGCGGTTTACCGCCATACCACCACCGTATCATTCAATGCTCGCGGTACCGCGGTGCTCACTGCAATACCGCGACCTATCTTCCTACCGCTCGCAGTGGCGCAGTTTATCGCTTCACCACAACCTCTCCTCTTACCTCTACGGTTTGGTGGCTTCACATTTTCTCCTCGACAATCTCTTAATTCTCTCTCTCAGTCTTATCGTGGCATCGCCAGGTCTTCAGTCTTTGACCGCAGTTGTGTGGTTTCTTGGATTTCTGCCTGCTTCTCTCTTCTCACCGCGTCCCCACAGCTTCATTGTCGGCTCCTCATAGTAGCGCAGTAGCTCTCGGCTACACCACGATACCATGGCTGTTCTTGGTGCCCCTCGTGGTAGAGCGGTACCCCGCGGTGCCGCTGGGCCTCCCATCTCGTTGCGTGGTATTACAGTAAAGCTCTTTTTGGTGACGTTTATCCAAGTGGAGTTCGAGCTGGCATATAATCAATTCAAAAGGACATAATTTTAATGTGTTTGGATGAAGACAACTTGGCCTCTCTTAAAGGCTTTTAATCTTGTAATTAATTTATATTAATTTAGTTGCCGTGTATATTATTTTTGATGTAATCTTTGAATTAAAAATGAAGTGATAGAGAAGGAAAAAAATAGAGCTCCCAAGAGCAGAGAAATATTGTATCAGAAGTTTAAGAATTATGTCTATCTAGAGGAGTGTAGAAGTGTGAAGATAATTTGGAGAAAGAAAGGAAGAAGAAAAGAGTAGCAGCTCTGTGAGATGAATGGAAATTTTAAAGAATTAATATAATATTTAATTTTGCTGGGTTTGGTGTATATGTTTCATTTTGTTAATTTTCAGTGCTTAAAAATTTGAATTAAGTTGTGTTTGTTCATTTTTTTCCTCCTGTTTTCCAACATTACGGTTAAGTTTTCAAGTTATCGAGCAAGTTTAGGTTACATCCATTTTTGCAAAACAAAATCCAATCTAGAGAATTTTTTTTCGTATGCAGGGAGCAATACTTAATGTCGAAGTGAAAGACTTCTGATTGAACATCCAATGAAGAGGCTTTTTCACGGATTTGATACTTTTTAAAATTTCAAGATTTTAAATATGATCTCAACGATCAAGCTCTCCAAAAAATTTCCCCCACTTGTGGTGTTGACCTTAACTTAAAGGTTTCCAATAACGTTGATTTTTCAAAGTAAGTTTTTCGTTAGTTAAGATGAGATTTTAATGATAAAGGATTCTTTCATGGAAGTAGTGGAAAGAAATTTGTCGATAAAAAGATTGTGGAGCATGCGGTGAAACGTGGGTTTTTTCTATTGAAATTTTTATATGTTTTTGGTAGTTTCCTAGAGGATCCCTATCTAAGAGGACACAATGCTAGTTTGAGTAGCATCTCCATGGTGATTTTATATTTAAATGAGCATATTGGTTTAGATAGTCTTTTAATTGTATTATTTTGAAATTTAAGTTATGTAATATTTGTGGGTAATTTGAATAATATTTTATAAAATTTGTGGACTAAAAACATCCTATATTTACATTTGTTTTTATTTTATTTTATTTAAATTTATTTATATTAGTAAATATTTTTGTTTTTAATTTTTTTCACTTTTAAAATTTTTAAAATCTAAAGATTTATATTATTTTTATTGTTTATATATATATATATATATATATATATATATTTTAAGTTTATTTATTTTAAGATGTAATTGGAAGAATAATTTATTTTTTACGAGAGCTCACTTGAATTTTTAAATGGTTTTTCATTTTTTCAATCAAGAGATTTTCATTAAGGTTATTTATAATGAGCTATTTATTTTTAATCATGATATATGTGGATAAATACGATTATTATTTTAGTAGATAATTACTTTTTGAGGAGCTTGTTAATGCCACACATAATTATCTACATTTTTTTATACTTTGTGGCTCAAGACTCTTATACGTGCATATATTCTTTATAATATTGGTACTATGATTGTCTCTTCTTTTTTGCATGGTGCATCTTATCTTTACCTAGTCAATCTTTCTCTTTCATTTTCCCTTCATTCTCTTATCTTCAAGTAGATTCTCCCATAGTTCCTACATCTCTTGTTGTTAATTCTAGTGTGACCCCTACCTCTTGTGTTCCTCTAGTGCCATTTCCACCTCTTCTCCTACAAGTGAACCACTTATCTCTAATCCCACTAGTTCCATTCCCTCTTTTGTGTCTTCTAGTATTCTACTGCTACTGTTATCCCCTCATCTCACTATGTTAGGTTTTCACCTTCCTCACCTTATAGTGTTGCTTATCATCCCTGTAATTTTGTATCATTACCTCTGTTTCTCATCTTCAAATTCCTTCCATTGTTACCCATGCTACTACTACTATCATCATCCCCACCTCTATGCTAGATGCACTAGTGCAAAAGTTAGATAGTGTTGATAAAAAAGTTTATTCTATTCCCAATAACCAAGATGCTATTACTTATACTTCAACACATAGCATACCTCTTATGTTTGAATTTGTTGCATATCCATTCCCTATTATTTTTGTGGTACCTTACTTTGATTTGTATCATGGTAAATATGACACAAGTACTCATAATTATTTAATACAATATTCCTAGACTATGTTTATGATGAAATTTTTGTCTAAGTTATTTTCTCGCACTCTTCATGTCTATGTTATTTAGTGGTTCTATATTATTCATTGGTTCTACTCATTTCCTTTTGGCTCCATTCATTCTTTTAATTAATTAGCTACAATAATGCTTGGTCATTTCCACATTAGTATGGACTTCAAACTTGTTGTTTCAAATTTATTAGAGTGTTCCCAAGGCTCTAATGAGCATATTGATGATTATGTCATTTGATTTAAACTACTTTATGGTAAAATGAATCATCAACTTCCTAATTACAAGTTGCAAGGGATTTTTAATAAGGGTTTATTATCTACCACATGTAATAGTTTTTTTTTTAAAATATGCTTCTTTCATGGAGTTTGTGCTCATGTCAAAGATGTTGAACTCAAATTATTTATTTCTAATGGTTTGAAATATGGGTCCTAACATATATCTTCTATACCTTCATACCCTTCCAAGTTGAATATGGTAATCATAAGAAAGAATCTAAACCTAACACTAACTATATGCCTACTACTTCTAACATTATTTTTTAAGCCTCAAATAAGTAGGAAAGTGATAAAATTGAGTGAAACTATAGATTATGTTCTTCAAACACCATTGAATGCTAATTTGATTACTCTTCCCTTTATTCATCCACTCAATCTATATATAGGGTTGCATGAGGAATGAAATGAGTGCACTTTTTAATTATTATATTGCCCAAAAAATTACCACAAACAAAACTCAATAAAACACAATCAATATATTTTTAAAAATAGAACATCACCATAACAATAGTGCAAAAAATTCATGATCAATGTTTTTATAATTTTGGATTGAAGCATAGAAGTGGAAATTCAAATAAGGTAGTTGATGTAATAAGTAGGAGACAATTTTTTTGATAGATATGATAATAAAGATACTTGGATTTAAAGAGTTGAAATATTTGTATGAAGTTAGGTTTAATTCTATGGAAGCATGCAGAGAATGTAATGAACCAAAAAATATAGATAGAAGTAAGCGACTTGATTATTATATTTAAAATGAGATGTTCTTGAAGGGTAATTAGTTATGCATTTGTAGAAGCTCAATGAGGGAGAATTTATCAAGGATAAGCATAGTGGTGGTTTATAATATCATTTTAGAGTATATAATTCTATGGAATTAGTGAATGACAACTATTTATGGTCTTAAATATAAGGAAATGAGAAAATTTATTCAAGATTGCAAGAATTGTCAAGTTACCAAGGGGGAAATTAAAATATAGGATTATAAAATCCTTACCATTTCTAGAGAGACCTTGGGAAGATATAAGTATAAGAAGATAAAAATAAATAATAATTCAATCAAAGGGAGAATGGGTGTCACACATCTCCATGCAATACACCTATCAAATTGATTTAAAGGCACTTTTCAAGGGCCAATACACCATGTAGTACTAAGAATATGGAAATGCTTGCAAACAACAATATAGGTGGATAATTACAAAAAAATTTACCAATATTTGTGTACTATAGGATGGAGTACACAAAATAAAATAAGATACTTCTCATGAGGTCCGTGCAAAAGAAAGAGAGTCAAAACTATGAAATAGTTTTGAGACACAAGCCCCCAATTTAGAGAACTCATGGAGGTCACTTTTGAAGACAAGGTCAATTTATTAGTTAATTTAGCATCTAAGGAGTTGTAGGCAGCTAGCAACTTACAAAATTTTACTAGTAGTGGTTAGATTTTGTGTCCTATTATTATTCTTATATTGTGCATTTGGCGGACCTATTATGACCAATTGGTTCTCTTTATTTTGTTTTTTTTATATTTCATATCTCATTAGAGTAGTTTCTCTAACATCTTGGTTGCTACAACATAAAAGGGACAAGGCCTAGTTCAATCCTATTTTCTTCAATATAAAAAATAATACTGGTGGAACCTATAAGACAATATCTAGGATTTGAGAGATAGATCCCTCTCTATCCTAAGCTAATATTAAATTTGGTGTGTGGGGGGTGAAAAGGAAGAGAGATTGCATAAAAAAATTTAAGCATAACAAAGATTCATGACACATTAATCAATAGAGAAATGTACAAAAATAGCTAAACATAAACAAAGATAAGATTTAAAATATTTAAGATAAGATAATTGCATACTATTAAGTTTTTTGATCAATTAACCATTTCACATATACGAGTCCTCTAAAAATATACATAGGGGATCCTCTATGTATAAGAAAAGAGAAAATATTAAGCTAGCACATCATGCTCAAATGTTCAACTATAACACTAGAATCTAAAAATTAACCTTAATTTCATGCTTGAATAAATTAGCTATACAAAGTGTTATCTTCTAGCCTAAGAATGGGTAAGGAAGTTCCTAAAAATTGGGGGCCAAATGGGGGTTAAAAGTGACCAATTTTTTTTATTGGAAACAACTAAAATTGAACTTAAATGAGTAATTTGAGATGTGTGCACTCAAAATTTAAAGATATAATAAGAATAAGAATTATAGTACTTTAGTCTAATTTTTAAACTACTAAATTTTTTTAAATGGTTAAGGTTAAGGAGATAAAATATAACATAGTGTTTGGTGTTCGCCCCCCCTATTTTTTTGGTATATTAAGTATTTTTAAGAACCATTTGGTAGAAATATAACCAATAGCGTGTTGGTTCCATAAATGATCGATCCACTTCCTAGAACATATTTTCACTTTCAAGGCCAGTGTTGTCATCATGAAAGTGAAACTTGCTCATTCACAAACATGGAGGGTTGAAGGCCGACTTTATGAAAGTGGGTTTACTCTCCTACTCTTTGAGCTTAACCTAGACTCAAGAGGGTATTCATAGAGATTTTGATTTAAAAATAAGTGGACAACAAAAAATGGTGATAGTTGAACCCAACCCATTGACTTGACTCTAGATATTAACACTACTCGCAAAGAAAAACTAGCTATCTTAAAACCTCTATATAGCTAATTTCATCACTTTTGTAATGAGTGTAAGGTAGAGGCAATCCACATAGACCACAAGGTAAAGTGAACTAGAATTATTAATATAATGATTTATTCTTTTTAGTTATTTTATGGAGTCAATACATTCCCAAATTGGTACCTATCAATACATGTATAGTGTCATAGTTAACGAGAAGGAATTTTAAAGACACTAAGCACAAAATAATTGATCAAAGCATTAAAATGTAATCAAGGTCTAAGTATTATAAATGAAAACATACTTAGTAATCTATTATTGAGCAATAAAAATCTCTTTGTGAATACTAAATGATCATTACAAAGATTGTAATAGTTTTAAAAATGTTTCCGCTTTTATAAAAATGTTGTCATAATATTAGGGCCTAAATTTGATAAGCAACCTTGGATATTAAGAAAATTATTTGTAAATTTTATTCATTTAAAGTTGTCTTTCAAATGCCATAGATAGATTTCACAATATTTGATCTCATTGCTAACTGGTAGATACTTATAAGAAAATCACCCATTTATTTCCTTTTCAAATGTTGCATTTTAAAATAAACACATTCCACATACCCTTATTCCACTTTCATGATGTCTATACTCACTTGGTCTAAACTTTGGTGATGAGCCCTGACATCTTCCCAATTGTATAAGGTTGACATATCCCTATCAAATTTAGAAAAGTAAAAAATTCCATAGATAAAGCATGTAAGTTGAAATATATTATTTTCATCCATCAAACAAAAAGAAAATAAAAAGAAAATAAATCCATCAAAATATAACATTCACTTTACTTGATTGATATTTTTCGCTTCTTTTCCCATTCCACTGATTTTCCCTACAAGTCGCTCTAGTTTCAAAATTTTGATCTAGAGTGCCTTCTATCCCTTTCAACTAGAAGTCTAACATGAAAATCTCACTCCAGAATCTCAACAATCAAGCTCTCTAAAATCACAAATATTGGTTTAATGGTGTACCCTTCCATAATGGTATCAAGAGGAGGTCTATATAAAGAAGGTGAATATTATTGTAAAGAAATATAAAGAGTATGCTATAAATTTTTGGGGTATCTTATTGCCTTTATTATATTTGGATATTATCAAATTGTCCTTTAATCTTAGATTAGAATTTCTACACACACATACACCAAAATCACAAATTCATCAATGACTCACAACCAAGTAACATCATCCAAATTCATCACAGTCCAAAGTTTGATAAGAATCTCAAGTTCGACCATACATAATTTTTAGAAAGATTCCACTATGGTAATTACTTATTATTTTGTTATATGTAACATTAGAAATAAAAATATTATTCATTTAGAACTCCAAAACTTGTATTTTCAAAAAAACTGTAATTTTTTTTTGGCGAAAGGCGATAGCCTATATATATATATTAATATAGAAGTAGGAAATTACAAAATATGAGTTTTAAGGATCTTAACCAAATGATTCAATTTACTAACTTGCATCTATCAAAATTTAGCATTTTTTGCCTACGAATCTAAACTTTGCCCTTACATAATGAATTTCGACTATAACTAGCCCAACAAAACCATAGACTAAGCTCAAAATTTGCTTGATAATCCCTTAGAAAAAAATCATTTAGCAAAACGTTTTGAACACCAACCCTTATTCCTCCATACCATCAACTTGTATTTCATTTTCCCCCTATTGTTCTTGGAATCCTTCTACATTATCTTGCACTGGAGGTGGAACATTCAAATTTAGAATATCCCCATACTGTGGATGAAGAGAGGAGATAGCATTGTCAGGATTTTTCCTTAACTGGAAGCCATGGTCAACTGGAACAAGATGAACATTAGCCATTTTCTGATGCTCTTGATCGACTGGAACAGGACAAACAATTGCATTTCTTGATGTTCACGGGAGATGAGATCCAATATAACATTGACCCTCCTCTTTATCACTTCCACCATGTCTTATCCCACCACCCCAGAATGTTTGTCCAAAGCTAATTGTAGGTACCTGAAACTTTGCATTTCTATAGTGTTTTTAATTGCATCCAAAAGAGAGATATAAACATTACCGCTCAACAAGAAGTGTCATGGGAATAAGCCACCAACTCGACCTTGACCCTTCCATAATTTGTAAGCCTACACTGCCTTCAAGAGTTTGATGTCCAACAAGAACACTTCCCTTATCACCTTGTGGGCAATTAATTGCAGCACTAGAAGTGAATGCACTAAATTAAAAGGATTTGATAGAAATATTGATATCAACTATGAAGGAAATATGATTCTTCTTGCCTAGGGATACAAAATCTCATTCCCCAGTACCCTCTTTACACTTTTATGAAACTAAAAAAAGTGCAAATTAAAAACCTGACCAAGCTCTACATCTCCTATTGAATCTAAGAAAGGCAATTCCCATTCTAGAACAAGAAACCACACCCTATAGTTATGTGGTAGATATTCCATGATAGCCTTTTGACACACTCTGAAAGCCAGCTAATTATACCTAACTTCACCTTCCTCCTCCAAAGAGGGTGCTCGATGCATATCAGCACTCATAAAACCCTCTAAAAATTTCGTTGAGCAATTGTTATATTATGAGGTGAATTTATCAATCCTTTCACACACATGAGGAGGATGACACAACACACATATGTCATCTCGTCCTTCTCCATCATTGGTTTCTACCAAGATCCTTCCCAAAAATTCATCTACCTACTTGTGAATTAATGCAACACCATTATTAGGCGAAATGTTTTGTACCTTTGTAAACTACAACCATAGAAAAAAACATTAGCTTTTTAAAACATAATCCTTTCCTTGCTTTCTTTCTATAATCCATTTTGTCTTGAGAGAAGTGCCCTTTATAGATTTCATGTACAAGGTGGCACAAAACCCCATTGGAACTCTTAAGGCCTCTGACATTTTCACACAGACTAAGCACATCAAATCACAATCCTTTAGATTACCATATCTAATATGAGAAACTATCATTTTAAAATGATGGGTGAGTAATCAAATATTATCCTTTTAATGATTATTCATTAAATCGATCAATCTTCAACTAAGAAAATTTCAATTATGCTCTGGAATAATCCCGACGCCTTCCTCCAAACTCTAGCTAGATTTATCAATTCTTTTGCTTCTTATTATTTCTACTAAATTTGGGAAAGCTTTTAATTTGTCATCAGTTTCCAAATTATGAATACCTCTTCCTTTTGGCAGCCCATATTTGTTAGTTGGTCTGCTAGCATGTTTCCCTGATGGTACATATGTGAAATCTGATAAGTATCAAATTCATCCAATAATTTCCAAATGTTTTGCATTACATATTTTATGTGCCAACTATAACACTCCCTTTCTTTGCATGCATTTACACCTATTAAGGATTCTCCTTCTATGTGGATTTTGTTGATTTGGAGTTGTCTTGCAAGCTATAGACCATAAAGAATAGCCATTGAATCCGCCATGTTATTTTTCCCTGGTGGTAAAACAATTGATCTGGTTGCCTTCACTATTCCCCTTGAGTCTTTGATACAAACCCCTACCCCTAAAATACTTGGATTCCCTCTGGCTCTCAATGCTCCATCAAAGTTCAATTTATAGAAACCTTTCATCGATGGATACCATTTGATTGTGCTCCTGTCCACCTTCGCTTTATAAGGAAACTTCATACTTCCTTTGAAAGGAAAACTTATGCCCTCTGAATTCTTTAAAATGCTATTATCCCATAATGTAAACATAGAACCAACATTCTTGTGATCTTGAACCCAAGAATTTACTGCCTCTATGATTGATTTTTCAATAACTACATGAACACTTTGACTTGAGGTAGAAAATTTTCTAAAAATGCGCTTGTTTTGCTCCCATCAAATAGACTATGTCTCTACTTCTGGGATTAAGCACCAAATGCATGCAAAGAAAGGTGACTTGTATAACACTGGCCATGAAGTAAAGAGATCCCATATTGAATTTCGTAATGGAGCATAATAACTCATTTTTTGTAATACAAATAACCAGCAACTTTGGGCAAAGGGGCACTACAAAAACAAATGATCAGGATCTTCCAAAGTATGATCACATAAAACACAATTGAAAGGATCTGCAATACCTAATTTGGCAAGTTGATTGAACTTGTAAGCACTCTTTTTCTCAACACTAGCCATGCAAAGCTACCTACTTTGGTAGAACCACACTATTCCAATAGAATGATTAATCCCTTTGGGTTTGTATTTGATCACCTTTATTAAGAATCACTTTATAACCCTGTTTGACTAAATAATTTACATTCTTAGATGGGGTGGGCCATATAATATGGCCAGTCTTCCCTGATAACATACTATGCTTCCTTCCAAGATCTGACGAAGACGTTCCTTTTAATATTTTATTATTTGTGTACCAAAAAAATCTTTCCAACACACCCTCCCTGATGAATTCTCCACTTAATTTACATAATCAAATAATTTGGTACCCCACAATTGAGATAACACTGGAATAGCTAACTATAGTTCTTGACAATCTTTCAATGGTGGATAACCATTCCAGGATTCATCCCAAAAACTAACTTCAACTCCCTTATTAACCTCCCAAGAAATATATGATGTGACCACCTTTCTGCAAGACATCATAAAATTCCACATGGCAGATCCTTTAGAAGGGTTAGAAATCATGAATTTTCTTGTCGAATTTTGACTATCTAAATACTTTTCCTACAGTATTGAACACCATTTTGAATCTAACTTGGTATACATTTTCCATATCATCTTTCTCCCAAAGGCCATATTGTACTTGGAAATATCATGTAATCCCACTCCACCTTTAAGTTTCTCCGAAGACTTACCATCCAAAGAAATTAAAGGGACTTTTTTATTGGGAATTAGAGTTCACGTAGGTGTTAGTAATTATGTAAATGTAGAAAGGTAATTTCTATTGTAATAGTGAAGTTGTTAATAAAAAACTCACTAATATAGGTTTGATGGTTAGTCGTATATATTGTTAAAATAATAATATAGTTAGTGGTTAGTGTGTTATACCCGTAAATGATATTCCGAGATATTTGTTATAACACCTCCCTATTAAATAGGAGGTTGTTTGGCTATGTAAGTGGCTATATATTAGCCATGTATTTAATTAAAATAGTGACATTTGAAGCCTATTATTCTGTGTGCAAAATATTTCTATGCTTCTTTAGTTTTTCCTAAAATCACTGAGATGGTATCAAAGCGGTATATATTGCCATCAATTCCGAATGGGTGCTCAATGTCCAAAGAATGACAAAAAAATTCATAGATCTATCATAAGATTTAATTGTAGATTGCTTGATGGCTTGTGGTTCAATCCACACGGGGTTGATTGTGAGGAAGAGCAACCAAAGTAGATTTGGTGTGATTGCAATGCTTGTGAAGATTTTGTATAAGTCATTGAAGACCCAATGATCGTGGCAGACATTCTGTGTACGCTAAGCAATTAGGTATTATTTCAGATTATCAGTCTCTCATTTTCTTGATATAGTTATGTCCATCAAAACTTATGATAATTGAGTCTGATCAAGTTCGATTAGAAATGTGTGGCAATTCTTGACGGTGGAAATTATTCTGCACCAGTCATTTTTCTCTATAGAAAGTTTCCTGATAGAAGGAAATCACGCCAATTTCATTAATGATCAGGAACTATTTATTGTGGTCGGGTCATTGAATGTTCATGTCTTGCACGCTTCCTAAGCTCTTTAGAAGAAAATATTTACAAGCTACTCCAGTTTCCCAGCCACTTGCCGTGAATCAAAGGCTCGAATTTTGTTGCTTTCACCCATCAAAGGTGACATCAAGCAACCACATGTATCTTCATTAGATCTTGGTTTGAGAGATCGGCATCCCATTGCAAGCTGATATATTTGAACCAGTCAACTCATGTTTGAAGATTTGAAGGTGCAAAGTGATTGTTGAAAGAGATCATTGTTATTTGTGATCTCACATATAAGAGGCCACCCTGGGCTGAAAAAGGGGATCAATTTATTTATTGAGCCATCAATAAGAAAGGATATGCAAAATAAAGAGTAACACTAGAATAGCTAACTATAGTTCTTGACAATCTTTCAATGGCAGATAACCATTGCAGGATTCATCCAAAAAACTAACTTCAACTCCCTTATTAACGTCCCAAGAAATATATGATGTGACCACCTTTTTGCAAGACATCATAAAATTCCACATGGCAGATCCTTTAGAAGGGTTAGAAATCATGAATTTTCTTGTCGAATTTTGACTATCTAAATACTTTTCCTGTAGTATTGAACACCATTTTGAATCTAACTTGGTATACATTTTCCATATCATCTTTCTCCCAAAGGCCATATTGCACTTGGAAATATCATGTAATCCCACTCCACCTTTAAGTTTCTCCGAAGACTTACTATCCAAAGAAATTAAAGGGACTTTTTTGTTGGGAATTAGAGTTCACCTAGGTGTTAGTAATTATGTAAATGTAGAAAGGTAATTTCTATTGTAATAGCGAAGTTGTTGATAAACAACTCACTAATATAGGTTTGATGGTTAGTCATATATATTGTTAAAATAATAATATAGTTAGTGGTTAGTGTGTTATACCCATGAATGGTATTCCGGGATATTTGATATAACACCTCCCTATTAAATAGGAGGTTGTTTGGCTATGTAAGTGCCTATATATTAGTCATGTATTGAATTAAAATAGTGACATTTGAAGCCTATTATTTTGTGTGTAAAATCTTTCTATGCTTCTATAGTTCTGCCTAAAATCTCTCAAATTTTTTATCATCATTCATATTTTTCTTCCATAGAAAACTCCTAATAATCTTCTCTATTTGATCAACTATTGTTTTAGGATCCTTAAGGACTGATATGAAATAATTAGGGATTGCTGCTAATACTATTTTTATTAGTAGAATATGACTTGATAATGACAACCAATGAGATTTCCAAGCACAAATTTTCAATTTAATTCTCTCTATAACTTTATCCCAAAATTACTCCTTATTTGACCCCATAAAAATAGTATTCCCAAATACATACATGGTAAATTTTCCTCTTGAAAACCTAACACCTGAATAATCTTTCTTTTGATAGCTTCTTTAGAATTGAAAACATAAACTTTTGATTTGTGCACATATATCTTTTTGCATGACAACACAAAATACTTATCCAATACCCATTTTATCTTCTTGGCTTCAACAATATTTTCCTTCCCATATAGCAAGGTATCATCCCCAAAAAGGTTATGAGTGATTGATATATTAGTTTGAGGAATACATATACCTTGCCACAAAACCTGATTGTGCTTCTCCTTTATTGTCCTACTCAATACCTCTACCATAATTATGAAAAGAAATGGGGAAAGAGGATCACCTTTCCTTATCCCTTGTGTCTCTCTAAAAAAACTCGAAGGTGAACCATTAATTATTACATAGAAGGATGCACCTAATGAACAAGATAAAATCCCTTTGCACCACTTACCTAGGAACCCAAATTTGGCCAAAACTTTCAATAAGAAGTTCCAATCAACCCTTTCATATGCTTTCATCATGTCAAGTTTTACAATAAATGATGAAAGATGATTGGTATTAACAGAATGAAGTACCTCATGCACTACCAAAGCCCCTTCTATTGTTTCTCTACCTAGAACAAATCCACCTTGTTCTTGCAAAATTATTTTTGGGAAATTAAATGCTGCAATATCTGATATATTGCCTTTGTGAATAATTTGTACGCTATATTGCATAAATAAATGGGTCTAAATTCTGCAAAGGTTTTTGGCTCCTTTTTTTTTGGCAATATAGAAATATTTGTAACATTAAAACCTAAGAGCAAGTCAAATCCCAATACATCCCAACATTTTTGAAGAAAAAGAATTGTGAAGCCATCTGGCCCTGGAGCCTTGTCCAAAGAAAGTGAAAAGACCACCTTTCTCAGCTCTTCTAATGTAAAGGGTTTCATTAAATCTTCATTATATTTATGAGAGATGATGCTTGGTATTGTACCCAACAACTCTTGATCATCTTGCCTTCCCTATGCTGAAGCAGGCTTTTATGGATCAAGAAGATTCTCAAAAACCTTTACTCCTTTCTAGATCTCCTTTGCACTTGTTAACTGCTTTCCTGTTACCACATCTAGGATTGAAATAAGTTTTTGCAGCTCTTTTTTGCTAGGCCGATGCATGGAAATATTTTTTGTTACAATACCCTTCTCTCAATCATAACTCTCTTGATTTTTGACGCCAATAAATTTCCACTCTTTCTCAACTCCTCCCATATCATTTGCAGATTTTTCTATTTTTCATATGTAAGATAATCCATTCCATGTTGAATTATATACTCATTGTTGAACATCCAGAATACTAAGAGGGGGGTGAATCAGTAAATTCCCTAAAACCATAATAAAATTCATCTTATCATTATCAAAAATTCTAAATGAATCAACAAGAAGTGAACATAAAAACAAATCAATGCAACCATACACATGAACACTGGGATTTTTACGTGGAAAACCCAAAAAGGGAAAAACCACGGTGATGGTTGTTAGATTAAAGGTCTTAACGTAATTATGTTGATTAATTTACCTTTATTCCCTTCTTAAGATTTCACGTTAGTTTGCATAATGTGACATTTAATAATTATATTAATTATTAAATGTTTTCCTATTAGGGCTTCTATTAAGGTTTTTCCTATTAGGGTTTTATTAGGGTTTGCATGATCTCCTTTTTATAAAGATTGATCCCATTGTATTTCATATCAATTCATTCTCTCATTCTCTCTGATATATACATTTTCAGTTTTCAGAGAACCTTTGCTTGTTTGTCTCCATCTCTTCTTTTGTGACAGGTTATTTGCATGCAGGTGATCTTCGATGTTTGTGGTGTTGTATTTTCTCAACTCCTACATGGTATCAAAGCTCCACACTTGCTGCTTCTTGTTCTTGTTTTGAAGATTTTTGGAGCTTCAAGGGTTTGGGGTTTGTTTTCTTGATCTAGGGCATACTTGCAATTTTGATGCATTTTCAGCTCAAACGGACCTCGCCATTGCATCTACAGCGGTCCAAAACCCCTGAATCGACTCTCCATTCGTCCATTTTGGACAAAGTCAAAATTTGAGGCAAATTTTTTTACCTGAGCGGCCATACGGCCCACCCAGGACCGGGTACGATTTTGTAGAATAAAAAATTATTTAATTTTTTATGTTCTGCATATTTATTCTTTTTGGGCTATTTACAAAATAAATATTGTATGGGCATATATTTTATTTCGGTGGCATTTTATTCGGTCGTTTGAATTTTATTTTTATTTTCAAAAAATAACCTACAGACTGTACATTACCTGGTACTATCGTACCAGTCCGCAGACTTGTCGACCCTGACAGCCGTCCCATCATCCGGCTTTTACAGCCGAAGATTCTTCCACCGGCATATTCTTCCCCGACCACCGCTTCTTTCGCCCGCCGGTCCATTTGTCCACCGACGGTCACCTGCTCGTCAGTTTCCCTAACCCCGAGCCCCCACTGTCCTCCACCCATGGTCATATGGCTACCACCGGGTGCTAGGTCGGGTGGTGGTGCCCCCGGCAGCGCCACCTCTTGCCACCTCTGCCCAGCCCGCCCGCCACCTGCCTGGTGGCGGGTTTCTTTTTTGCATTTGTGCAGCTCGCGGTCATATGGCCGACCGACGGCTAACGCCCAGGAGCTACCTTTTTGCCCCTGGTTAGCCTTTGATGCACCCCATAATGCCTTAATCAAGCTATTTTTTTCTTTTTGCCATATCTTTCTGCCACGGTGTCAAAAATTGGAAAACGAGATATCGTTGGAAAGCTGGTGATCCCAATTTTTTGATGGAGTAGTTATTTTTCAATGATTTTTCTATTGCTGCATTCTACAACCAGTTGAAGACAAAGGGGCTATTTTCAGTCTCAAGCTCATAACTTTTGATCAGTTTCTTCATTTTTCGCAATCTCAGCGGCGTTGGAACCTTATTTCTCAGCTCTTCAGTTTCATCCATGCTATTTTTCCAGATTTCACTCCAGGTATATTTTATTCAGTTATTTGTGTTTTCACACTTTGGTGGATTACCTAGACATATTTTCTCTTGGAAACTTTTTGTTCACATGGGATGCTTTGTTCTTGGCTGTTATTCATGTATTTCCAGCATTTTGTCCTTTTTGGACATTTTGAGCATCATTTGTAAGCTATCTTTTTATGTAAACGCACTGAGATAAAGTGCCACACTATTGTACATGCATCTTTTGGGGATTTTGCACATAAGGTTGTGCCATATTTTGTACTCGCACTAATATTATAAAGTGCCATGAGGGGTTGTGTAGTTTGCCTTTGTTTTTCCATCACATCTTTGTCCGGTGAGTGTCCCTCCACGACAACAATGGATCATATGATTCCAGCCTCATGCATGTGTGCTTTGTTTTGCACACGACTTTTTCAATTGCAGGTGCTTTTCTTATGCACTTTCAGATGTTCTTTCTTCTCCTTCATGCACTACAGGGTGTTTCACATCATTTCAGTGGATCTGTCAGGCTCTCCTAGTTCAGCATTATGGGGGGGTTATTATATTGTTCATGCTAATTCTTCCTTGGTTTCGCCTTGGAAGGAATCTTCCATTCTCAGTTGATTAGAGTTTCAGACTATTGGTTCTTGTGCCATTTGTATCTTCGTTCCAGATGTTTGCCTTTGTTTTCCATCTAATTCGAGTAGTGTCGTATGGGAACTTATGTAGATTATTGTCTTCTTGTTCCTAATCATCCTATCTTCAGCAAAGGTTCTTCAGCATCATAGCAGTCATCTTTCGACAGTTGTTTGCAGCTTCTTCTGCTTCAGTGATGTCTCTTCTTGGATTTCTTCTTCTCTTTTTGGAGTAGAACTTTTTCCCATGAGGTTTTCTCTATTTCTCCATTTTACAGAGATTTGGTTGTATTTGGGTACCTGATCTGGCCTAGTTGTCGGGACCCATGTTTTCCTTCTTGCATTATAGTTACCTTTGCTTTCTTGCATTTGTTTGTAGTTGCACTATTGTTCATCTTAAGGGGGGGTGTTAGAGTAAAGGTCTTAACTTAATTATGTTAATTAAGTTACCTTTATTCCCTTCTTAAGATTTAACGTTAGTTTGCATAATGTGACATTTAATAATTATATTAACTATTAAATGTTTTCCTATTAGGGCTTCTATTAGGGTTTTATTAGGGTTTGCATGATCTCCTTTTTATAAGGATTGATCCCATTGTATTTCATATCAATTCATTCTCTCATTCTCAATGATATATACATTTTCAATTTTCAGAGAACCCTCGCTTGTTTGTCTCCATCTCTTCTTTTGTGACAGGTTATTTGCATGCAGGTGATCTTCGGGGTTTGTGGTGTTGTATTTTCTCAACTCCTACAATGATTAACTCACAATATATTATATTTGGATACAAAATATTACATGGCTCACTGCTAGGACTCACTATCCTTAAAAAGGCTCACTCCCTAAGTACAAAAGATGGCTAACCGCCAAGATACAAAGATAATAGCTCACTGCCAAAAGATTGAATTGATGAAATACACCTTCAATGTGTAAGGTACAGTTCCAGTGAAGCTCAAAATATAAAGTGCTACCTCACATAGCAATCACTCAACAAATCTACATTGATCCACAACTGATAAAGCATTTAGGTTAGGACCTTTCTTCAACACACACTTTCATACACACACACACACACACAACTTCACGCTTGTTGGCCTCCTCTAATGGTTCAATAACTAAGCCCTTAAAGCTATAACTTAGAGATTAGATATCTGCACCAATTAATTATCTTTCTCATCATGAAGGTTCACTTTATTATCAACCCAAGGACATAAAGTTGAAATGGGTCAGCACTGTTTGTGCACTAGGACTCAATTGTAGTAATCTGTATCCTATAAATAGAGAGAAAATAGTACTGAAAGTGAAATTATTGAAGAGAATTAGCATAAGTACTGAGCATATTTATCAACAAATAAACTAAACTAAAATGAATTAAAGAAACAAAAGTCTTATTAAACAAACAAGAAGTTACTTTGTCTGCCTTGGATGCAGGAAAAAACATAGAATGAAATTCCAATGGTTGTAGGAACAGACAACTGCTAAGACTGGAACTAATTGTTGAACAAAAAAGTAACTACTGAATTCAATGGATGGAATTCTCACCAAGTGGGCCCCTTGAATGAGTCTTCCCAAAACTAACTCATATGTGGAAAATTAAAGTATCATTTTATTCATTGAAAACATTGCTACATAATAACAACATGATTGTACTCCTTGAAACTGAAGATGAAAATACAATATCAGAACATCCAACCTTGTGAAGAGGAACATCTGATCATTATTTATAGAAGAAAATATTTTAACTAACTCTAACTATCTAGGCAGTCGACTCCAACAGACTAGGACGATGCCATTTATTGAAAACATGAAAAAGAGGAAGGAGGTTATGCATGCACAAGATTTAGTCAAACCAGTCTTTCCTCAACAAGGATCCAACATAACAAAACATCCTAAATCTACTCAACTAATAGAGATGGCCATTTAAAGTTAAGTTATCACTTTCACACAATCTAGAAGTTTCCAACCATTGACCTCTTCATGTCCATCTCTTTTTGACTTTTTCAGCAACCGAATAGCTAGCATGAACTTCTTCCACCTTGCAAGCTCCATTTATATCTACATCTTAATTTGAACCTACATTCTGAAATTAGTGTGCACAAAAAAAATTATATCCATAATCACCTTAGAATAACATTCATCTAATCACATGTAAGATTAATATAGATATATCGCATAGCTGGTTAATACCATCAAAAGTTACAGGGATAATTTTATGTTCAAAGTTCATAATTTTAGAGTAATAGCATAGAAAGTATTAGTAACCAATTGCTAAAACCCCATAGTAATAATAACAAACATATGATGAATCCTAACAAAAAAGAGTCATTATTTCGACTCATCATATCCCCCCAACCTAATGATCTACTAGTCCTCCAGTACAGGGAACTCAATTTCTTTGCCTTACTAAAGCCCCGAAAACAATAATTTTTGTCTGCCCTTGATTAGTCCCTACAGTGTCTGAATTTTGATCCCAATAGAACCCCTACTTGCTTTCTAGTATGCCCCACCTTGGCCTCTCTACATCTACATCATACTGATAAATTCTATGTTCTGGTAATCGCCATAACAAAATAGGTGGCTAAACTATTAACAAGAGCCAATATTGTTGCTTTGTTCTCCCAAGATGTATATACCTGATGCTTCATTTGCAGAATGCATAATAATTTTGCAGGGAATGGGGTTCAACCTTTTTTAACTGATCTGGCAAATCATTCCATCTCTGTGATAAATATCCCAATACTATCCTTCCTATAATGGCAGCTACTTGTTCATATTCTAGGTATGCTTCTTCCCTAAATTGCATGATCCTCTCTTTATACTTTGGTTTGTAAAGAATTTTGTGCTATATGTAGTAGATATATTCAAGATTGTTTGATTCAACTCTAAGATATACCTGGGGTATGGAGCTCCTTTTCTCTATATAATTTGAATTGTTGCCCCTAGCTAATTTCATTTTGAGTCCATGACATCAATGCCCTCAAGTGAACATCCCCAATATATAGCAATGGATTCCATTCATGGTCATTGGGAACAACATATTTGTGCAAATACAGCTCACAGAACAAATTCTTAACTTCAGGAGGAGAGGACTAGTAAACTTGTAAAAATTCTTGTGGGGTTTCAATGGAAGAGCATAGACCACAATGACCTTTGAAAACTTAAAAGTGAGATAATGCTCCCTTAATTGCAATGCATACACCCTTGGGGGAGTCCTACATTCCATAATTTGTGGTAATAGAGCCACCACATTGTTTGCCTTATCTTTTAATGCAGTAATATCTGCATTCTTCTCCTCAATTTCTTCATTTTTCTTATTGATATGTTCCTACAGCCATTGGAACTTCATTCTATGTCTGTTCCTACAACCAAGGAAGATAGAGTAGCTTCCTATCTGTTTACTAAGACTTCTATTTCTATAATTCATTTCAACTGAATTCTAATCCCAATAGAACCCTTGCTTTCTTTCCAGTCTACCCCACCTTGGCCTCTCTACATCTACATCATATCGATAGATTTTGTGATCTGATACTGGCCATAATAAAATAGGTGGCTGAAATATTAATGGGAGCCAAAATTGTTGCTTTGTTCTCCCAAGATGTATATACCTAATGCTTTGTTTGCAAGCTACACAATAATTTTGCATGGAATGGGATTCAACCTATTTTAACTGATCTGGCAAATCATTCCATCTCAGTGATAAATATCCCAATATTATCTTTCCTATAGTGGCAGCTACCTTTTCATATTCTAGGTATGCTTCTTCCCTAAATTTCATGATCCTCTCTTTGTACTGTGGTTTGTAAAGAATTTTGTGCCATGTGTAGTAGATATATTCAAGATTGCTTGATTCATCTCTTAGATATAAGGGGTATGGAGCTCTTTTTCTCTGTATAATTTGAATTTTTTCCCCTATCTGATTTCATTTTGAGTCCATGACATCAATTCCCTCAAGTGAACATCCCTAATATATAGCAATGGATTCCATTCATGGTCATTCAGAATAACATAGTTGTGCAAATACAAATCACACGACAAATTCTAAACTTCAGGAGGAGAGGACTGGTAAACTTGGAAAAATTCTTGTGGGGTTTCAATGGAAGAGCTTAGACCGGAAATGACCCTTGACAGAATAAAATTGAGATGACACTCCCTTAAATGCAATGCATACACCCTTGGAGGAGTCCTACATTCCATAATTTGTGGTATTAGAGCCACCACATTGTTTACCTTATCTTTTAATGCAGTAATCTCTGCATTCTCCTCCTCAACTTCTTCATTTTTTTATTGATTTGTTCCTACATCCATTGGAACTTTGTTATGTGTCTGTTCTTGCAGCCAAGACACACAAGGTAACTTCCTATATGTTTACTGAGACTTATCTTTCTATAATTCATTTCAACTAAATTTTGATCCCAATAGAACCCCTACTTGCTTTCCAAAAAGCCCAACCTTGGCCTCTCTACATTTACATCATACTAATAGATTATGTGATCTCGTACTGGCCATAACAAAATAGGTGGCTGAAATATTAATGGGAGCCAATATTGTTGCTTTGTTCTCCCAAGATGTATATACCTAATGCTTCATTTAAAAGCTGCATAATAATTTTGCAAGGAATGGGGTTCAACTTGTTTTAATTGATCTGGAAAAACATTCCTTCTCTGTGATAAATATCCCAATACTATCCTTCCTGTAGTGGCAGCTACTTGTTCATATGATAGGAATGCTTCTTCCCTAAATTGCATGATCCTCTGTTTGTACTCTAGTTTGTAAAGAAGTTTGTGCCATTTTTAGTAGATATCTTCACGATTGCTTGATTCAGCTCTTAGGTATAGCGAGGTATGGAGCTCTTTTTCTCTATATAATTTGAATTGTTGCCTCTAGCTGATTTCATTTTTGAGTCCATGACATCAATGCCTTCAAGTGAACATCCCCAATATATATCAATGGATTCCATTCATGGTCATTGGGAACAACATAGTTGTTCAAATACAACTCACACAATAAATTCTTAACTTCAAGAGGACGGGACTGGTAAACTTGGAAAAAATCTTATGGGATTTCAATGGAGGAGATTATACCATAAATGACCCTTGACAACTTAAAATTGAGATGATTCTCCCTTAAATTAAATACATACACCCTTGGGGGAGTCCTACATTCCATATTTTTTGGTACTAGAGTCACCACATTGTTTACCTTATCTTTTAATGTAGTAATCTCTGCATTCTTCTCCTCAATTTCTTCATTTTTCTTATTGATCTCTTCTTGTAGCCTGAGTTTTTCTCTTTTTTATTCTTCTTCTTTCTCTTGCATTACTTTCCATAAATCCAAAGCTACTGATGCCCATCAAAAAGTGGGAGATATTTTCTTTCCTACTATGATCTTCCCCTGCACTGGTTCCTAATATTCAACTTTCTCTACAACAACAGCGAGTTCGACCAATCCTATATTTGCCTACTCCTCAGGAGTTTCCACATTCATTTCAGGTATCCCTCTAATTCTATGGCTCCTTCTTGGAGGCACATCAATAGTAGACTCAGTCAATTTTGATTTTCTTAGAGGACTTTTATTTTTCCCAGCAGCTACAGGATGCTCAATTTCTTTAGTTTTCTGCTTCCTCGGGCTAGGATTTACCTTTTCTAGTTTTTACTTCTTATCCTTCCCTTTTCTATTTTTTTCTTTTCTCATTTTTACTTCCTCCTTTTGAATAGTAGCCCTAGTGCGAACTATGGTTTTAGGGGGAAACATCAACATTGGGGTCTGAAGATGAACTATCTTCATCTGTATGCTCAGATTCAAAGGAAATATTTTCTACTACATGTTCTATTGTAGGAGGGTTTGTGCTAGGAATTTCCCCATAAGTTGAAGCTCCAGGAGTGAATTTAATAACCCCCTTATCCCCACTAACCCTATGAGTTAGGGGTCGACTTCTAGGACCCACATTTTCTAATCTGAACTTCTTAATGTTCAAAAATTCATCCCATGACATATTGGACACATCTTGCAAAGACTTTTCTACTAGCAATTTAATCAAACAATCATGGAAAACAGAGTTTTCCCTACCTTTCTATGTCTTAGCAGATATGATTGCAGTACATGGTGTTTCACACATTCATCCTCCTGCCATGTCTCATGTGACTTAAAATCTTGAAATGCACAGAATGAAGATAGGATTGGCGACCCTCATAGGTAATGTATTTGACAGTATAAACAACAACTTGCTTCCATGTTTCCGGAAAATAAAGTCTTCTTGTTCCTTGTTTACCTATAACAAGTGGAGGATCACTAGGCTTAGTGAATTCTGTTGTAGTTTGCCTAGCATCCTTAGAAAAAGGGTAGAGTTCTCCTTCAATAGTCAAACCTATTACTTCAGCAATCCTTTCTTCAGTGGCTATAACTTTTAATCTTTTCACCATTGCCTCACCATTTAAAAAAAATTGTGCAAATTCTACGGCAATGTCGTTATTAAAACTATTTAGCTTCAGAAAATAATCTAACCAACCACAATTCTTGTATTCAAGCTCACAGAGTGCATCCTGTAGGATTACCTGGTGAACTGTTGGTTCACTTCTGATTAGTTGACCTCCCATTGCCTCCACTCACACTTTGTAAAATGCCTCTACATAGACTTCTTTCATTTAATCCTTCAGCCAAAAACCCAATTTCTCTTCCACTTCTTGCAATTCTCACCAATACTAACACCAATGTCATATAACCTCTCAATTTTTCCTTTTTAGTGGCATTATGATTCTAACTAAGGCAGTAAACAAGACATAAAGGAGAGGTATTATCAAATAAAATGGTAGCGGCTTAATGTCATATCATGCATGCAAAACGTCACTTCAACTCATTATTTCAAATTTACTGCCATGCTGGTGCATGGAATTGGCTTAATGACATGTATGACACATAGGCTCACACCCCCCGCCCCCGCAATTGAAATAAAAGCATGTGTCTATGAAAATAGGAAATACTAACAAGATTTTCTATGTGAAATATCAATATTAAAGTACAGTAATCAAATAAATGCATGTAAGGTAATTAATATACATTAAGTGTTTATGCACATACCTGAAAAGATGGAATTTATTTTCCAAAAAGTGTGGAAGGACGCACTAGTCATCATAAAAGTATGGTTGAGAAATTAAATGAAGTGATGATGGAGTGACGTGAAAGAGAGAGATGGGTGAGATGAATGGGTGGGTAGTGATGATGGAGAAATTAATTCCCACAAGAAGTGCAAATTTTTATTATGATTGCGTACGTACCTTTGACTAGCCAGAAGGTTGAACACTAGGTTTGCTTCCTTCGATTGTAGGAACTTTGGAGTTCTCGTATTCGATGAATTTTTGCATGAACTCATATTTTGAGGTAGGCTTATGGCATAGCTTGAGATGATGACCATTGACCAAGAGCTTGAATCTGATAGGATCAATTGTTGTAAGTTGAACAACACCATTGGGGAAGACCTCTACAATCTCATATGGTCCCAACCATCAGGTTTGAAGTTTTCCTAAGTTGTCTTTTTACCTGGAATCATAAAGAAGTTCCCAATCACCTGGATGGAACTTCTTTTCTTTGATGTATTTATCATTCCATCTAACTCTCTAGTTCTGCACCATCTCAATATGGTGGAGAGCTAATTTCCCCATCTCATCTAAGGCATTTAATTGCATAACCCTATCCTTCTATGCCTCAGATATATCAATTCCAAGGTCTAGTATTGTTCTAAGATTTTTTTGTTCAAACTCTATAGGCATCATTGCTATTTTTCCATATAATAGTTCAAAGGAGTAAAACCAGTGGTGGTTTTCCAAGTGGTTCTATAGGCCCAAACAACTTATGGCAACCTATTTTCCCAATCTTTTTTGTGGATTTCTATTGTTTTGGTCAAAATAGATTCTATTTCCCTATTTTTTACCTCACACTAACCATTGGCTTGAGGGTGATAGGGTGTAGATTTCCTATGCCTGACATTATACTCATTCACCAATGTTGTGATAAGAGTGGATGTGAATTGAGCCCCTTGATCTGTGACTATCTCTCTAGGAACTCCATAGCGTGTGGAGATTTCTTCATAGAGGAATTCTGCAACTTTATTGTCCCTAGCATGTTTCATGGCTTTGACTTCAACCCATTTTTTCACATAATCAGTACAAACCAAGATGTAAGATTTTCCATTTGATGGTGGATCAATTGGACCTACAAAATCAAGTCCCCATTTATCAAATGGTGTGATAACTATTTGAGGTTATAGAGGAATCTTACTCTAATTTAGTCGGTCGACCCATCTTTTGACACCTATCACATTTCCTAGTGTACTTTCTTGCATCCTTATGAAGTGTAGGCCAATAATACCTTGTATTGAGAATCTTCATGGTTGTTCTCTTAGCCGCAAATTGTCCCCCACAGGGTTCATTATGGAATGCATGCAGTATATCATGAGTCTCATCCTCTCTTATGCATCTTCTCATCACATGATCTGGTCCAGTATAGAATAAACAACTTGCCATCCATGAGAATGGAAAAAAAAAAAATCAATAAGAAGTTAGAACCCTTCGCTCTTTTGGAGAGAAATGATGAGGAACTCTTCCTGTAACCAAATAATTGGTTGTATATGCATACCAAGGTGTGTGCACACTGATGGAGAATAAATGTTCATCAGGAAAGGATTCATCAATGACTTGAGTGTCCTTTGATATGGTCAATCTAGAGAGAAAATCTGCCACAACATTTTCCTTACCTGGCTTGTCTATAATGGTGATATCAAATTCTTGCATTAACAACAACCGCCTTACAAACCTTCCTATAATCAATGGCTTGTTCATAAGGTATTTTATGGCTGCATGGTTTGTATGGACAATGATCTGGTATCCTATGATGTAATTCCTGAATTTGTTGAGAGCATAAATGATTTTCAACATCTCCTTCTTTGTCGCTGTTTAGTTAAACTCAACCCCTTGTAGGTTCTTGCTGACAAAGTACATTGCATTCTCAAATACTCCCTCTTTTTGTCCTGAGAAAACCCCTATAGCATAATCAGATGCATTTGTGTGAATATGGAAAGGAAGTTCCCAATTAGGGCCTTTGAGGATAGGAGCAAGGGTTAATGTTGTTTTTAAATTAGAGAATGATTTATCAGAATCCACTGTCCATTAGAACTCGGCATCTTTAGTCAAAATATTATAAAGTGGTGTTTCCATCTTACTGAAATATTTTATGAAGCACCTATAGTATCCTACATGTCCCAGGAAAATTCTAACATCTTTTTTCTTGATAGGAATAGAAAGATTGGGAATTACCTCAATTTTGGTTGGGTCCACTTGAATTCCTTTCTGAGAGATATAATGGCCAAGGACCACTCCTTCCTATATCATCATAAATAATTTATCACTGTTCAAGGAGATATTATGGTCCTCACATCTTTTCAAAACCTTTTTGAGGTTTTCTAATGCTTTTGCAAAATCAGTACCATAAGTAGTGAAATCATCCATGTAGATCTCCATACAATCATGTGAAATATCAGAGAATATACTAATAACTACTCTTTGGAAGGTTGCAGGTGTATTGCATAGACCAAATGGGCTTGTACTGAATAGGCATAAGTCCCCCAAGGACAAGTGAAAGTTGTCTTGTCCTGATCTTCGGGTGCAATCTGTATCTGATTATAACCACTAAACCCATCTCAGAAAGAAAAATACTGCTTACCTACGAGTGAATCCAATACTTGGTCTATAAAAGGTAGGGGAAAGTGATCCTTTTTGGTGGAAGAGCTTAGTTGTCTATAATCAACACAAAATCTCCATTTACCTCCCTTTTTTGGCACAACTACCAAAGGGGACACCCATTGGCTATCCAAGATAGGGTATTGATAAACCCTACATCCAATAACTTATGTAGTTCTCCCTTCACAATCTCCCTCAATGCGGAGTTGATTCTCCTTTGTGGTTGCCTTATTGGTGTGCATTCATCTCTAATGTAGATCCTATGAGTACAGAGTTTGGGATCCAATCCTTTCATCTCAGGGTAATCCCATGCAAATTCTTGTGGATGCAACTTTAATAGGTTTGTCAGAGACAAATGTTTCTCTTGACTAATCTTGTTATTAATATTCAAATGTTTCCCCTCTGAAACTTGTACTTGTGTGATCAACTCAATCATGGTTGTTTTGCTGATCCTTAGCACTTTTAATTTATGTGGTAACAATGTATGAAGCAACTTTGTTGTTGCAGGAGATTCAGATGTAGTAGAAGCTGGCAGAAGTATCTACAATGGACATGCAAAACTAGATTCATGAGCAGGTGGTTCTTCATGCACTTCACAAAGGTTCTAAATTATATGGGATAATATTTCATCCTCTTCTTGAATCTACATAAGAGGACTTATGCCTATCATCATAAGTTGTAACATTGAATTGAACTCCTCGGCCTCTTATCCAACATGTGGCCAGATGGGGTGGTCCATATCATGGGATGGTTGATAAAGAGGATAAACGACAAGATTTTTAGTGTTTTTCCCATTAGAAATAGTCATGTCCCCTGACCGACATTCAATGTAAGTATTTGTTGTAGCTAACCATGACCTTCCCAAAATAATGGGATAACCTCTTAATGTAGATTTAGGGGAAACGATCATGAAGTCAGCTAGATATTCCCAAGAGTCTAGAATAACAAAAATATCTTCAACTATACCATTTGGTTTGACAGTGGAACTGTCAACAAGCTGTAGGACAATAGAAGTAGGTCTTAGATTTGTAACATTTAGTTGCTACAGGATATCCTTAGTCAACACATTGATAGCAGCTCCCAAGTCTATTAGAGCATTATTTACTTGGACTGCATTTATAATGACTCCAACTACGGGACTACCTAGGTTAGTATATTTAGGAACATTGACTTTCCCAAGCATGATATCAGCCAACTGCCCCATCACATGAATGGTGGTGGGGTCCTTCTTCTTCCTCCCTGGCTTTTTGAGACATGCTTCCTTAATTTCCTTACTATATATGGGAACATCTTTTATGGCCTGGAACAAAGGTATCTTGATACATATGTGTTTTAACTAGTCCATAATATCAAAGATTGTTTCTTCCTTTTGTTTAACAACTTCTAACCTTTGAGGAAATGTTGGGTCTAATTAGACTGTTGAACTGGTTCAGGATTCTTTGGCATACTTAATTGAGTCGGGATATCAAATGAATTTTGATGATCCTCTTCTTCCATAGGAAGCTCTATTATAATACGAGTGGAAGGAGATGAAAAAGTGGTTCGTGAACACAGATGAATATCACTCAAACTCACAACATATGCAGGGAATTGATTGGGATCTAAAGAGTAAACTGGCTGCTATTGTGGTTTGTTATTTAGGTTGGGTGTGGGTTGAGTTGGTAACTAATGAGGTCTAGGTGTGCTAGAATTTGAGTTAGGATGAGGCACTATGGAAAACTATTGAGGCTACTACATGTAACCAGTTGCCTAGTTTGGCCATTGATGTCCTCCCCTCCATTGAGATGTTTGTTTCCAATTTCCTTGAGGTTGTTTCCAAATCCCCTGGGGTTGCTACCACTGAGGTGGACTATTTTGGTAATTGGTCCAAGAATTTGGAGGGTTTTTCCAAGTATGAGGTGAATAAACTCAAAATTTTGATGGATATAGTGGTTGCCATTGATTACTAGATGCATAAGAAATCAAATAAGGTCCACTAAAAGATAATGGGTCTCGTGGCATACCTTGTATTGGAGCCCATGGACTTCTTTGTGAAATGTAGAAAACCTGATCATCATCACCCTCAATTGGCTTGAATTCTGGTGGAATTTGCTTACTGTCAATGTTGGCTACCATTTTACATTTTTAGTCCTTATTTTTCTTGCAATGAGGATAGTATTCAGCCAACATTGCCTCTACCTACTCATGTTTCTTCTTTGTTTGAAGTGTATCTAGCTAAGTAGCCATATTGTTTATGATATCCAGCTTGAAATCTGACAAGAAATGAGTGATTTCCATCCTTGAAACTCCATTAATGGATGATTTACCCATAGAAGATTGGTAACCTCTTCCTTTCTTTATAGCTACTCTGGAGTAATTCTTACATATCTTCTAAATATCATCTCAGGGAACTTGGGTGATATCTCCTCCTCCTATCAATTCTAAAGCATCAGTATAATTTTCATTGATCCCTCTAAGGAAGAGAAAATTTTGAGACTCTCCATTGAGTGCATGATGTGGAGATTTTTGCAGATAAAATAGGAACCTTGACACATAGTCCTCCAAACTCCCATCCTCCTTTTGTTGCATCCTGAAGATATCATCTCCTCTCATATCACTACCTCTACAATATTTTTTATACTTCTCAAGAAACTTTTCCTTAATAACATCCTAAGTATTCACAGTATTCCTACCTAAGCCCATAAACCATCTTAATGCAGCTTCCTTCAAGGTACTAGGAAACAATTTAAGCCTATGAGCATCAGTAGTGTAATCATAACTTTTGCAGAGGATATCAAAATCAAACAAGGAATTTTTTGGGTCCTCTATTACAAGCCCATTAAATTTAGGAAGAACTAAAGTAGGAATGTTCTTGAGGTTATCAACTTCATTTTTTTGAGGGATAGGGAATGGAAAGGTTGGTTGGTTAGGTCTATTTGGACTAGCCATAATTACTTGATGGATTATCAGAGAAAATGGATTCTCAATCAGGTTTTGGGAAGCTTCCTCTTCAAAGGAAGTTTCAGAACTGGTCAAATTGGAAAATGTGTCAGCGAAAGTATTTTCCTCTTCTTCTTCTTCTTCTCTTGGAAAAATTTGAAATTCAACTAGTTGGTTATTAGGGTCAGTAGGAAAGAAGACTCCCTAGAGCATCTCTTCTCCTGCCCTTGTGTATGTGGTATTAACTCAATATCAGCCAACTCACACAAAGAATTGGTGAAAGAATATTGGATCGTAACTTTATTTGAATGAAGAGTGTGCTAAAAAGAAACTTTAGAGATACAAAAACTCAAGAAAGAAACTAGAAATAACTCCAAAAAACTACCTAGTTTGACACCATCCCTAACAATGGTGCCAAAAATGTTGGACTCCTCTAATGGTTCAATAACTAAGCCCTTAAAGCTATAACTTAGAGATTAGATATTTGTACCAAGTAGTTATCTTTCTCATCATGAAGATTCATTTCATTATCAACCCAGGGATGTGAACTTGAAATTAGTCAGCACTGTTTGTGCACTAGGACTCAATTGCAGTCATCCTTAGCCTATAACAAGAGAGAAAATAGTATTGAAAGTGAAATACTTGAAAGGAATTAGCATAATTACTGAGAATAAATCAACAACTAAACTGAACTAAAATGAATTACAGAAACAAAAGTCTCAATAAACAGACAAAAAGTTACTTTGTTTGCCTTGGCTGCAAGAACAGACACTGAATGAAGTTCCAATGGCTACAGGAATAGAGAACTGCTAAGATTGTAACTAATTTTTGAACCAAAAAGTAACTACTGAACTGAATCGATGAAATTCTCACAAAGTGGGCCCCCTTGAATGAGTCTTCCCAAAACTAACTCAGATGCAGTAAATTAAAGTATCATTTTATTCATTGAAAACATTGTTACATAATAACAGCAACATGATTGTATTCCTTGGAACTGAAGATGAAAATACAATATCAGAACATCCAACCTTGTGAAGAGCAACATCTTATCATTATTTATATAAGGAAATATTCTAACTAACTCTAACTAACTGGGCAGTCGACTCCAACAGACTAGGAGGATGCCATTTATTGAAAACATGAAAAAGAGAAAGGAGGTTATGCATGCACAAGATTTAGTCAAACTAGTCCCACCTCAATGAGGATCCAGCATAACAACACCTCCTAAATCTACTCAACTAATAGACATGTCCATTTAAAGTTAAGTTATCACTTCCACACGAGCTGGAAGTTTCCAACCATTGACCTCTTCAATTTCCATCTCTTTTTTAATTTCTCAGCAACCAGATAGCTAGCATGAACTTCTTCCACCTTGCAAGCTCCATTTATATCTGCATCTTAGTTTGAACCTACATTATGACATTAGCATGCACACAAAAATTGTATATCCATAATAACCTTAGAATAACATTCATTCAATCACATGTAAGATTAATATATATATATATATATATATATATATATTACATAGCAGGTTAGTACCATCAAAATTTATAGGGATAAGTTTATGTTCAAATTTCATAAGTTTAGGGAAATAACATAGAAAGTATTAGTAACTAGGTGCTAAAACCCAATAGTAATAATAACAAACATGTGATGAATTCTAACAAAAATGAGTCATTATTTGGATTCATCAACGCTCCTCTTCTCTTTCTCATTCATCAAAGCATCTTATACAATGTAGCATAGGAAAATGCATACCCTTGCATTTTCACACTTGTTTGGGCCCACCTTGCTTTATTTATTTGTATTTATGGCTTAATTGGTCTATTTGAATCCACAAGCCTAATAAACTATATCTTTTTATGGATAATCCCAACAAAATCCAAAGGATAAATGATAATTTAATTATTTTGTCTGAGTGACCCTAATTTTTGGGTTGAGACTAAGATGCCACCTAGGCCGTCTTTTTCCCACAAAGGTCTTGGGACACTTATTTCAAGTGTTCCTTAATGGGCCCCTTTTTGGAGTCTGTGCCCCAAGTTTTTAGGACTTGGGACTAAGATGCCACCTAGGGCGTCTTAGTCCCCGTTAACCTTTTTTCATGATTTAATTTAAAATCTTGGTAGGATTTAGCCTCCTTTAATTAATGACTTCATATGTTAGCTTGTTATGTTGTAATTTCGGGATATTAAGAGTGAATAAGTATAAATACAAGGTTCATTCATTCATTTTAATCCAAGTCTTTTGTGAGATCATTCCATATAGCATAATTGAGTTCACAAGAGCATTCAAGAGAAATTCTTCAAGAATTTGGATCCATCATAAGGATTGAAGCTTCATATCAAAGATATTCTTGCATCATGTGTGTCTTTGAGCTAATATTTGTGATGTAGGGTTTTGATTCAAGCAAGTAATTCAAGTCAAGATCTATCAATCATTCATTGGATTCAAGATCTACATTCAAGCTAGCTATCTCACACAAGTTTGTAGACTTCATAACAAGGGTTTGGTGAGTTGAAACATATTTTTTTGTTCATTCATCATTTCCCTCCTTTATTTCATTTCATTTCAAGGTTTAATTACCAACAAGGGGTTTGACCAAGGCAAATGCCCATTCATTAACAATCAACAAGTTTTTTCTCTCTTGCATGCCTTTTTTTGCACATTTAGGTTGAAGACTTGAAGATCATTTGAAGTGCAAAATTATAAAGTTGCAAACTTGTATTACAAATTTTTCATCTTCATGAAATCTAGCCTAAGATCCGAAAAGAAGGAAATGTAGACCTTGAGCCTCAAGACCACATTCAAATATTTTAGAAATTCTAGATGAGACTAAGTCACCACCTAGGGCGTCTTAGTCTTGTCCAAGGTATTTTGTAGATATTCTTTGAGATCTAGTTCTAACATCTGAAGATTTTGCATCTGCCCCAAAAAACAATGGGACTAAGCCAATAGCAAGGGCATCTTAGTCAATCATAGCATATTTTAACAGCATCTTTGCACTTCTAGAATCTTCATTGCATCTCTAGACTTCCCAGGTACATATACCCTAACTTGTTATTACTTATTTTCATCATTTACATCTTTCATTTAGCTTGCATTACTAGGTTTTGTAGGTTGAATGTTAGGTGGTCTTTTCCAAGATTTTTCTTAGTGGTGAACCCCTTAAAGCCTAAAAGAACCCCTCCTAGGTCCTTCCCTATTGAGAACTGACTCACCCTTTGGGTTGATAGTCAATCTAATTTGGGATCGTAGGACATTCTTGAATGATCATAGGAGAAAGGTGGTGTTCTATGACCTAGGCCATTTAGCATCCATTTTCCTACAGTTTATTTTGGTGAACCCGACCTTTTAGAGAATTCATTTTTTGATTTGGAGTCCATTAAAGTCCTAGATCTAGGTGGAATTCATTCTTGCATTGCATCTTGCATTAATGAAAGTGCATCTAGGGTTTCCCATATTTGTATTAGTGAAAGTGCATATAGGTTGCATTTTTTCTTTCTTGCATCATTTTATCTCATTGAAAAACTGAAAAGTGCATTATTAATCATCCTAATTGCATTTAGGAACATTGTTATAGCATTCAAAATTGAAAAAAATACATTCAAAATTGCTTCCAATTTCTTGTCATTATTTACTTTTTCTTTCATTTGTTGGCATACTTTTTTGTTTCTAAACATCAAGTCTGCGGGTAAGCAACCTTGGAACATTGTTTACAACTCAATTTTTTTATTTTCTTGGGAAAAAAACTTTATTGGGACTAAAACACCCTTCCTAGCGTCTTAGTCACTCTCAAGATTTTTGGGTTAGAATCCTTTCTAAGTTGCGTGTTGTCTATTCCAATTTCTAGAACCTTCAAATTTCATCAGGAGGACCAAGATGCCCTTCCTGGCATCTTAGTCCCTATGGAGTTTGAGGTTACAATTTTTAGGGTTAAACAGTGATTTTTTGTGCTTCATTTTGTTGTAGTTACTTTTTTGTTTTAGTTTCTTGAGTCATTGTTTCATGCATTTCCATAGTTCATGTTTACAATTGCTTGATAAAGATAGATTATTGTACTTTCATTTTGTTAGACATTGATTCCATTTTACATTTTTTAGAAAACCAAAACACCAAAACCAAAAGCTAAACAAGCCTAGGTTCATGGTTATTTAAAGTATGTCAAAAGTCTTTTTCCAAGTTACCGTAACCCTCAAGCATTTTAGTAGTGATGACATTGATATATTAGATGAATCCCTTGAGTACTTCATCTTGCCTAGATCATCTAATAAATCCTTGACATAGGAGGATACAAACATCGACAATAATGGCAATCATAATTGTTCTTGTCTCAATACCTCTCCTATTAGCGATGAAGGTATCTTGGTGAAAGAGGAGGAAATCATTGATAATCATGAAGGTCTTATTTTCCCCTCTCCCCATTCACCTTGGGAAGATAGTATAACAAGAAAATATGAATTCATTACCACCATTTTACTTAGTTTGCATTCCTCTCCCAACACTTCCCCCACCTGTGAGAATGTTACAATCATGAACAACCATGAAAATGGCATTTGTGGGTACATGTTGTTGTTAAGAGATCTAATAATTGAGAGCTTTAACAACCCTACTTCTCCTACTTGGGAAGACATTATAGAGCACATAGGTGTAATTGTAGATAACCATGATAATCACATTGGCTCTTCTCCTAATATCCTTCATAGTAATAAAGATAATAGTTTTGTGTTAGAAGATATACTTGAAAGTCATGAAAATCTCATTTCTCCCTTTCCTAATGCTCCTACCATTTGGCAAGATCTATTTGAATGAAAAGATCCAATCATTGGCAAGCATGATTATCCTTTTGTTGATGCCACCCCTAGTTGTGATGAAGCCACTTTACAAAATCTAACCATGGAATATGATGAATATCTTACAAGCTCTCCTACTAGGGTAGATAGTATAGCAAAAGAGAATGAGACCTTAGAGAAAAAGGACAATCAAATGGAGCCTTCTCCCAATAACCCCACTATTGATAAACAAGAAAATCCAACCATTGATAACTCTCTCGTATGCGATGAAGTCATTTTAGAAGAACCAACCTTTGAATGTCATGAATAGATGGCTTGTAGTTGTCCTAACAACTCTCCTCCTAGGGAGAATATCATGGTGCAATAAAATGACAAAAATAGTAATGAAGCTTCCTTAGATGAAGATGATGAAGTGACAATAGACTCCCCTTCACTAAAGTATCATGAAAATGAGGATAAGTCTTCTAAGGTTATCCACATTAGATTCGGGCCGTTGGAGTACTCTCCTGAGTCTAAACTTATCATTTATCCACCCTCTCAAAAACCACAAGCTCAAAACAAACCTGTCTATTATCCTCAAACCACCTAAGAACAATTTTTCACAATAACTAAGTTACATTATTGTTGCTCATACATACAACGCTAGGAACAATCCACAACCAAGACAAGCACCTTCAACATCCCTCCCATTGCCTAATCCTATCTTTCCTAGTGCTCCTCATTTTCCTTCACAAAGTGGAAAGGAGTATAATCTTGTTGAACAACTCAAGAATACCCCCGCAAAGATATCTCTTTGGGACTTGATTCATAATTCACCTAACTATCACAATATGCTTCAAACTGCCTTACAACAAGTTCATATCCCTTCTACTGCGCAACCAAATGACATAGTATCCATGATTCAAGGAATAAATGATGACATTGCTTTCCACCAAAGTGAGCTCCCTCCTTTGGAAGTGAAAAAACAATATGATACTTTCATGATAATAGCTCGATACAATAGCACAGGGATAAAGCGAGCCCTTGTTGATAATGGATCCTCCATTAATGTGTGTAGTGTAAACCTTTTGGATAAGTTTGGTGTTGATAAATCAAAAATCCAACCCACCTATTTATCTATTAATGGATTTGATAATGTGAGAAAATGACTGCTTGGGGTGATAACATTACCTATTAAAGTTGAAAAAGTTACATTACAAACCCCGATCTATGTTATGCCTAATGATCTTTCATACAATCTTCTTTTAGGCAGACCATGGATTCATGAGATGCATGTTGTGCTCTCTATCCTTCATCATATCATAAAATGTGTCTACAACAACAAATTCTATACAATCGAAGCCGATCTTGAACCATACAATTGTTTGAAAATTGAGAAAGACAAAGAGAATCCTTTGCAAACATTAACACCAACTACACAAGTGGAACCCGTAGAACAAAAAGACAAAGAAAACACATTGAGGAGGTGATGCAACTATTAGATGATGATTGGGGTTCCTTGGATTTCACACCTAGCTTTTGGGTATGTGTAGAATCATCATGGAAAAAATAGGCCCTTAAGTGGTGATGAAAATTCAGAAAATCAGAGTTAGGCAACTTGACATAAAAATTTGAATAATTTATCTATATTATTTCAAAAATATGTAAGAATAGAATCTATAGAAAATTGAATGTAGTTTCTAAACTACTAGGTTTTTTTTTTTAAATCTATTTGTTGAAAATTTTAAATTTCAATGTAGTAGTACTTCAGTTTCAAGGAAAAATAAGAATTAGGTGTCTATCTAATCACCCTAACCACAATAAAATGATAATATTTTAGATATAAGTAGAGAACTCGTGTTTTGATGTGATGCATATTTTTTTGTAATTTTTTTCCAAGTAAATAGTTAATTTTTTATTACAAATTTTAAAAAATATAGAAAAATTGTATGTCTAACCACCTTAACTTGGTAAAAACATCATGAAATTCATTTTTTCTTTTAATCCTATAGTATGCAAAGCATAGAATGTGACACATGTTTCGAATTCAAAAAATGTGGTACTATTTGAAAGCTATATATTTTTTTCAATCAGGACTTTAGTTGTAATTCAAATAGAAAATGAATAATAATTATTTATTAAATTCAAAGTAAAGCATAATTTATATTGGTGGAAATTTGAGAATCTCCTTTAAAAACCCTTTTCGTTTCATCAATTTTAGGTAAAAAAAGTGTTATTAGCCACATGGACCATCATATCACTTACATATCACCACTTTTTGGCTCATCATGATCCTACACATACCCTTTGATGGGAAACCGAAGATCGTAATAAAGAAGCGTGAAAAAGAAAAAGTGGTAATGTCAACACAAAATTTGGAAGATCCTTTGAAAGCATCCACCTCAAACACTTTAGAAGACCAAGCAAATTACATGACAAACTTTAACGAAACTGAATATCAACAACCACTGAATCCTAAAGAAATGACAAAGCTTTATGGAAAAGGTTATGAACTTATGAAGCAACTTGGTTATAGTGGAAAAGGATGTGGTGCTAGAGAACAAGGTATTTGTGTCCCTATAGAGCCTAACATGCAAGGAACGACTAATCATCTTGGCTATTTTCCTTTGAAAGACATAAACAAGCCTTCGCTCAATATCAACACTATTTCAAAAGATTCCTCTAAGCCAACATTAAAAATAGTGCATCCTTAATTGATAGACACTAGTGGTCTTGATTGTTATCATTTGCAAGAAATAGAGAAATCCTCACTTAAAATTTTAATCTCAAAACACAAAACATGAACAATTTGAATTCGATAGTTTTTACACCCTCCTTTAAAGAAAATTACAAAATCTCACAATATAAAGAGTCTTGTGTAGGTATTACAACTAATACTAAGCAAGAGATGTCTATCACAAAATAAAGCAATATCTACCATTGATCAAGAGGGTATCTTGGTGAAACTACTCCAAGATTGTTTGATATCTCTCCCTCCAAGAACATGAAAAATTTTTTAATACAAGAGTTCATTTTTTTCATAGAGTTCAATGTCATTCTACTAACAAATGTAATGCTTTATGTGGTAAAATTCAACATCTTAAAGAGTGTGGTTATCTTCCTTATGCAGGAGTACCTAATTCCTCTAATTTATATTGATATTCACTTTAGCATGTTTCTTATTGACTCACCCTTTTCTTGCACTAAGTGGGGGCAAGGGGTTAGGTAGCCTTGTCCTTGTATGTCTCCTACCATTGTCTCTTTTAGCTAGTTGACCACCTTTCATGTACATATAGGAGCAAGCTTGGGATGTGGATGGCATGCCTTAAGTTGGCTTGCATGTGACATACTCTCATGTCTTCTTCTACTTTAAAGTAATTACTCACAACAATGGTGTTAGCAACTGCTTTAATGTAGGGGCATACATCGACACTCATGTCTCCTTGTGTGATATTATTTCTTCTTTGGATGTTTCCTTTTCTTGGTAGTGTCATTGGGTTTGATTTCCTCTGAGAGTGTGATATCTCTTTGACTTGTCCTCTCTTGGAGAAATTAGGCACAATGTTCCCTAAGAAGAGACCCTACACGAACTAAGCAAAATCCATTTGAACATCCCTCTTTCTTATTGTGTTACATATTTGTACCTTATTAAAGTCATGGAGGTATGGCTTTAATATGGTCACCTTGGGCTCACCTAGTGAAAAACTAGCTTCACTAGCCCTTGTGAGAAAGCATTTTTTGTCCTTATCATAGTCATGGGGGTATGGCTTTGATATGGACCTCCTGGGGCTCATCTAGTGATCAACTAGCTTCACTAGCCCTTGTGAGCATGCATTTTTGTTTGCATAGTGGACAACACATTCCACTTGTAAACATTTTTGGACAAACAACCTAGACCCAATCCATAGCACGTTGGACGACCAGTCGAAGCTTGATCCGTTGCATTTTTTCTTTTTCTTTTTGGTTTTTTTCCTCTTTCTATATTTGATGGTGTAGGTTTGTGATTTTGTTATGGCTTCATATATCATCCAAAATTATGTTCCTTTGTTCCTATGTTGGTCTGTCATAGGATCTTGATCCCGAGGGCTTGGCCACCCTCTTGGTTATTGGCTTCCTATCTTACTAGAATTTGTACATTTGAACCCCTCTTAATTGTGTGGTTGACTACTTTAGTGTCAGTTTGAAGCAAGGTCATCCTCTCACTAAAGTGGGGGATAAATCTAGTGTAGGAAAATGCATACCCTTTCATTTCACACTTTTTTGGGCCTGCCTTTCTTTATTTATCTTTATTTATGGCTTAATTAATTGGTCCTATTTTGCATCCACAAGCCTAATAAACTATATCTTTTTATGGCTAATCCTGACAAACTCCAAAGGATAAATGATAATTTAATGATTTTAACTGAGTGTCCCTAATTTTTGGGTCAAGACTAAGATGCCACCTAGGGCATCTTTGTCCCCCAAAGGTCTTGGGACCCTGATTTCAAGGGTGCCTTAATGGGCCCCTTTTTGGAGTCTGTGCCCCAAGTTTTCAAGACTTGGGACTAAGACACCACCTAGGGAATCTTAGTCCCCCTTAAGATTTTTTTTAGATTTAATTTCAAATCATGGCGGGATTTATCCTCCTTTAATTAATGATTTCATATGTCAGCTTGTTGTGGTGTAATTTCAAGATATTAAGCATGAATAAGTATAAATACAAGATTCATTCATTCATTTTGATCCAGGTCTTTTGTGAGAGCATTCCATATAGCATACTTGAGTTCACAAGAGCATTCAAGAAAAATTCTTCAAGAATTTCGATTCATCATCAAGATTCAAGCATCATATCAAAGATATTCTTTTATCATGTGTTTCTTTGAGCTAATATTTTTGATGTATGGTTTTGATTCAAGCAAGCAATTCAATTCAAGATCTATCAATCATTAGTTGCATTCAAGATATACATTCAAGCTAGACATCTCACACAATTTTTTAGACTTCATAACAAAATTTTGGTGAGTTGCAACATAGTGTTTTGTCCATTCATCATTTCCCTCCTTTATTTCATTTCATTTCAAGGTTTAATTACCATCAAGGGGTTTGACCAAGGAAAACCCCCATTCACTAACAATCAACAAGATTTTCCTCTCTTGCGTGTTTGTGTTTGTAGATTTAGGTTGAATACTTGAAGATCATTTGAAGTGCAAAATTGTAAAGTTGCAAAGTTGCATTGCAAAGTTGTCATGTTCACAGAAACTCACCTACAATCCAAATCTGGAAGTTTCAAGACCTAAGATCTGAAAAGAAGGAAGTGTAGACCTTCAGCCTCAGGACCACATTTAGAGATTTCTGAAATTCCATATGGGACCAAGTCACCACCTATGACATCTTAGTCCTCTAGAAGGTATTTTGCAAATAATCTTTGAGATCTGATTCCAACATCTAAAGATTTTGCATTTTCCCCGAAAAACAACAATGAGACTAAGACAATAAATAAGGGCATCTTAGTCCTCTAAAGCATATTTTTATAGCTTCTTTTCATTTCTATAATCCTCATTGCATCTGTAGACTTCCTAGGTACACATACCCTAAATGTTTATTACTTATTTTCATCATTTACATCTTTCATTTTTCTTGTATTACTAGGTTTTGTAGGTTGAATGTTCTAAGGTGGTCTTTTCCAAGCTTTTTCTTGGTGGTGAACCCCTCAAATCCTAAAATAACCCCTACTAGGTCCTTCCCTATTGAGAATTGACTTACCCTTTGGGTTGATTGTCAATCAAATTTGGGATCCTAGGACATTCTTGAATGATCATAGGAGAAAGGTGGTGTTCTATGACCTAGGCCATAAAACATCCATTTTCCTATGGTTCATTTTGGTGAACCCAACCTTTTAGAGCATACATTTTCTAATTTGGAGTCCATTAAAGTCCTAGATCTAGGTGGCATTCATTCTTGCATTGCATCTTGCGTTAGTGAAAGTGCATCTAGGGTTTCTCATATTTGCATTGGTTAAAGTGTATATAGGTTGCATTTTTTCTTTCTTGCATCATTCTATCTCATTGAAAAACTGGAAAGTGCATTGTTAATCATTCTAATTGCATTTAGGAATATTGTTATTGCATGAAAATTTAAAAAAAATGCATTCTAACTTACGTGCAATTGCTTTTCATTAGTTACTTTTTCTTCCATTCATTGGCATAATTTTATGTTTCTATACATCAGGTCGATGGGTAGGCAATATGGGAACACCGTTTACAACTCAAATTATGTTGCTTTTCTAGAAAAAAACCTTTATTCGGACTAAAACTCCCTTCTTGGTGTCTTAGTCCCTCTCAGGGTTTTTGGCTCAAAATCCTACCTAAGTTGTGTGTTGTCTATTCCGATTTTTGGAACCTTCAAGATTCATCAGGAGGACCAAGATTCCCTTCCTAGCATCTTAGTCTCTGTGGAGTTTGAGGTTACAATTTTCAGGGTTAAACAGTGATTTTTTGTGCTTCTGTTTGGTGTACTAACTTTTCTGTATCAGTTTCTCAATTCATTGTTTCCTACATTTCCATAGTTCATGTTTACAGTTGCTTGATAAAGATAGATTATTGTAGTTTCATTTTTTTAGATGGGTATGTGCAGGATCATAATGGAAAAAATAGGCCCTTAAGTGGCGATGAAAATTCAAAAGATCAGAGTTAGGCAACTTGATGTAAAAATTTGAATAAGTTATCTATATTATTTCAAAAATATGTAAGAATAGAATCTGTAGAAAATTGAATGTAGTTTCTAAACTAATAAGTTTATTTAAAAAATAAAAATCTATTTGGTGAAAATTTGAAATTTCAATGCAGTAGTACTTAAATTTCAAGGAAAAAATAAGAAGTAGGTGTTTGTCTAACCACCCTAACCAAAATAAAATGATAATATTTTTTTACAAGATTTAAGATATAAGTAGAAGACTCTTGTCCTGATGTGATGCATATTTTTTTGTAATTTTTTCTCAAGTAAATAATTAATTATGAATTTTTTTATTATAAATTTTCAAAAATATAAAAACTCGTATGTATGACCACCTTAACTTGGTCAAAACTTCATGAAATTCTTTTTTTTTTAATCCTATAGTATCTGAAGCATAGAATGTGAAGCATGTTTCAGATTCAAAAAATGTGATACCGTTTGAAAGCTATAGATGTTTTTCAATCACGCTATCAATCAGGACTTTAGTCATAATTCAAATAGAAAATGAATAATAATTATTATTAAATTCAAAGTAAGGCATAATTTATATTCGTGGAAAACTAAGAATCTCCTTTAAAAACTCTTTTCGTTTCATCAATTTTGGGTAAAAAAAAAGTTGGCAGTCACATGGGCCATCATATCACTTACATATTGCCACTTTTTGGCCCATCATGATCCTTCACATACCCAAACATAAATTTCATTTTACATTCATTAGAAAACCAAAATCTAAACAAGCCTAGGTTCATGGTTATTTAAAGTATGTCAAAAGCCTTTTTACAAGTTAGCATAACCCTCAAGACTTTTAGTAGTGATTACTTTGATATATTAGAGAAAGCCCTTAAGGACTTAATCTCACCTAGATCATCCTCTAAATCCCTCACACAAGAGGATAAAAACAATGAAAATCATTATAATCATAATTGTTCTTCTTCCAATACCTCTCATATTTGCGACGAAGGTATCTTGGTGAAAGAGGAGGCAATTGTTGAGAATAATGAAGGTCTTATTTTCCCCTCTCCCCATTCTCCTTGGGAAGATATTATAATAAAAAAATATGAATTCATTCCCACCACTTTACTTAGTTTACATTTCTCTCCCAATACTTCCCCCACTTGCGAGAATGCTACAATCGTGAACGACCATGAAAATGACATTTGTGAGGAGGACATGTTGGTGTTAAGAGATCTAATCATTGAGAGCTTTGAAAACCCTAATTATCCTACTTGGGAAGACATTATAGACCATAAGGGTGTAATTGTAGATAACTATGATAATCACATTGTCTCTTCTCCTAATATCCTTCATAGTAATGAAGATGATAGTTTTGTGTTAGAAGATATACTTGAAAGTCATGAAAATCTTGTTTCTCCCTTTCCTAATGCTCCTACCATGGCAATATCTATTTGAACAAAAAGATCCAATATTGGCAAGCATGATTCTCCTTTTTTTGATTCCTCCCCTAGTTGTGATGAAGCCACTTTACAAAATCTAACCATGGAATATGATTAACATCTTACAATCTCTCCTACTAGGGTAGATAGTATGGCACAAGAGAATGAGACCTTAGAGAAAAAGGACAATCAAATGGAGCATTCTCCTAATAACCCCACTATTGTCAAAATCTAGCCATTGATAATTCCCTTGCATGCGATGAAGTCATTTTAGAAGAACCAACCTTTGAATGTCATGAACAGGTGGCTTGTATTTCTCCTAACAACTCTCATCCTAGGGAGAATATCATGGTGCAAGAAAATGACAAAAATAGTAATGAGGCTTCCTTAGATGAAGATGATGAGGTGACATTAAACTCCCCTTCACTAAAAGATCATGAAAAAAAGGATAAGTATTCTGAGGTTATGCACATTAGATTCGGGCCCTTGGAGTACTCTCCCAAGCCTAGACTTATCATTTATCCACCCTCTCAAAAACCACAAGTTCAAAACAAACCCATCCTTATCCTCAAACCACCTAAGAACAATTTTTTGCAGCAACTGAGTTACAATATTGTTGCTCATACATACAACACTAGGAACAATCCACAATCAAGACAAGAACCTTGAACATCCCTCCCATTGCCTAATCCTATCTTGGCTAGTGCTCCTCATTTTCCTTCACAAAGTGGAAAGGAGTATAATCTTGTTTAACAACTTTAGAATACTCCCACAAATATATCCCTCTGGGGCTTGATTCATAATTCACCTAACTATCACACTATGCTTCAAATTGCCTTACAACAAGTTCCTATCCCTCTACTGCACAATCGAATGACATAGTAGCAATGATTCAAGGAATAAATGTTGACATTGTTTTCCACCAAAGTGAGCTCCCTCCTTTGGAAGTGAAAAACAATATGATGCTTTCATGATAATTTAACTCGATACAATAGCACAAGGATAAAGTGAGCCCTTGTCGATAATGGCTCCTTCCTTAATGTGTGTAGTATAAACCTTTTGGATAAGCTTGGTGTTGATAAATCAAAAATCCAACCCACTTCTTTATATATTAATGACTTTGATAATATGAGAAAACAACCACTTGGGGTGATAACATTACCTATTAAAGTTGAAAAAGTTACATTACAAACCCTAATCCATGTTATACCTGATGATCTTTCATACAATCATCTTTTAGGAAGACCATGGATTCATGAGATGCATGTTGTGCCCTCTACCCTTCATTGTATCATGGAATATGTCTACAACAACAAAGTTTATACAAACAAAGTCGATTTTGAACTATACAATTGTTTGAACATTGAGAAACATAAAGAGAATCCTTTGAAAATATTAACACCAACTACACAAGTGGAAGGTCCATAGAAAAAAAAGATAAAGAAGAACACATCGAGCAGGTCATGAAGCTATTAATTTTTTTACCACATTAAACATACTTCTTTCATGATGTGAGACAAGTATCGATGAAGGGGTTTAATAGATTTTCTGATAATTGTTCCCCCTTAGCCACTGCTTGACTTAGAAATTAATGAGAGTATCTACACCAAAGGTAGACATAAATAACACTGATGATTCTGAATCTTGCTTGAATTCTTCTTCCTTTGTCCAAATCTTTTTCATTTCCTTTTTTGCGTCTTCCAGATTAATGATTCGATAATTCTTCTTCGCTGGATAATTATCTTTTCTTCTTCTGCAATTATTACGAGGGTGTTCTAGATTGTTGTGCTTACAGCAAATAGAATATTTTTTCCATCTTTTCTCCTATTCAACTTATCTTCACACAAAATAAATTTATATCCAATCTTCTTGCACTTAATAAATTTTCTAGAGAATGCTAAAGAATCATCCATTTTACTTTTGCAATCCTTTGCTAATGACCAAATTTATTGCAAAAATAACAAAAACCATTGAAAGATAAATACCTTTTAGCAGTAGGTTGTTTGATAAGATTTTATCTGGAGTTTCTTCTTAGATCCTTGATTCGTCCATCTTTGCAGCAAGTCTTCTTACCAGTAGATTGCTTCACTTTAGAACTTTGACCTTTCTCAAACCCTAGACCATGCTTATCCATCACCGATTTCTGAGAAGTAATCAACTCATCGAGCATCACCGAGCTTATCTTAACTTTGTCTACAAAAGTTCTTTCCTTTTCCAGATCAGATCTCAAGATTTCTTCTTCTTCCTTAATCTTCATGCATTCATCCATCTTCCTCCGAATTTCAATTTCCTTACATTCTTCAGTTCGTTTCTTCTCATCTAATTGTTGCAGTAGACTGGAGATAATTTCATCTACCTTACCCAATAGATCATATGCTTCAACACTTTTTATTTGCAAATTTTTAATATACTCATTCACTTTTATCAACTTGTCCTTCAGATCTTCTATTTCTTCTTAATATCCAATAGAGACCACTTTTGGAGGAAAAAAAATCTTATACTCAAATTTTGAGACCTTCCTCTAGTTGTTAGGCTTCTCCCAAGGAACCAAGCTCTGATACCAATTGTTGAACATCCAAAATATTGAGAGGGGGGTGAATTAGTATTCCATAAAACCATAATAAAATCCATCTTTTCATTATCATAATTTTGACTGAATCAGAAAGAAGGAACATAAAAACAAATCAATGCAGCCATACATATGAACAACAATATTTTTATGTGGAAAACCCAAAAAGGAATAAACTAACCCACAATATATTATATTTGGATACAAAATATTACATGGCTCTCTGCTAGGAATCATTGTCCTTAAAAAGGCTCATTGCCTAAGTACAAAATATTGCTAACCTCCAAGATACAAATATAATGGATCACTACCAAAATATTGAACTAATGAAATACACCTTCAATGTGTAGGGTACAGTTCCAATGAAGCTTGAAATATAAAGTGTTGCCTCACACAACAATCGCTCAACAAATCTACACCAATCCACAACTGATTAGCATTTAGGCTTGGACCTTGCTTCCACACACACACACACCACTTCACACTCCTCTTCTCTTTTTCATTCCTTAAAGAATCTTATATAAATACAAGTATATCTTATTGATCAATTAGGTTGGCCTAATTAGATGAAAACAAAATAATCCAAAACTCTCTTTTTATGCACCATGTATAATTTAAGCATTTAATCTGTGTAGTGTATTATACCGAGTTAGCTAACATCCATAAAACATAAGTAGTCTCCATAATGCATTTCATATGCTAAGTTAGTCAAGACTAGAACACAATTATTCAAACCAACAAATAAACCTCAAATCAAACACCTTTCAGATCTAAGAACACATTAACTTCCCATCATGCCACCAACATAGAGACCATCAATAAAACCGTAGCATAAGAATGTTCACCTTAATAAAATGTGGAGTCTCAAGCACAAAACAACAGTAGAATATATAGTTGAACTCTATTAGATATAACTTCCTACTCACAACCAAATATGTCTCAAGATCCAAGATGCAACTATCTTAATGACTCATGTTAACATGGTTAAGAGATTAGAGTCATAATAGATCTTGCAGTGAATTCCTGACTCAAATACCAACACACTGATCCATCACAAAAGAGTATTACCAGAAGAGAGCAACTTTCGGTAAACTAAGTAGACTTCCCATATAGTTATCACAATGTTGACATCAATGAAAACATATGAACAACCAACACAAATCATCCATACTTCATGCTCATGTTGCAAGGCCCAACACTCATGAACTTCTGCCAATTGCCTTGCAACCTCCTCTTTTTGTTCAAAAATGTTTTTGAACACTTGCAAATTTCATGTCTTAATTTGTCCCTTAATATATTGTAATTTCTTAAAGAACTAAAACATTTTAGTACCTCTTTGGAATGGTGCACTCACCTACCATTGTCTGAGCAGAGGTAAGAAGAATGGATGTCTAAACCACATCTTAAATTTGAAGGAAGGCTTATACTCTGGGGTCATATTCACATTTTTTATAATTAATGAAATTTCATAGTGATCCTAACATACAAATGGAAATATTTGTGAGGTCAAATTAGATGACATCAAAACCCAATTTTGGGTGATTAAGAACCTGTCTAAGTGCATAGCTATCTATGAAAACTCTCTTCTCTAATTTGTCCATGTGAAACTACCTTTTTTGAAAAAACATCCCTCAATGCATTATCTGCAATAAAACTTTAAAATTCTTCCATTGTCTTCTGTGGCGGGTGATTACCTCCCTATTTCTGATTAAGAGACACTATTGCATTAAAATCCCCTACCACTATCACCTTTTCACTTCTCAACCCTTGAATAAAATTTGTTAGCTTATCTTATAGCCCTTTTTTGTCCTAAGTAGTCGTTGGACCATAGACATTAATGAGCTTGAACTTGAGATCAAAAAATTCTACTTTCATTAGCTGCCAATTACTATCCCAACACATTGTTTCAATTGGTACTGATTTTGGATTCCATAATGTAATTAACCCTTCTAAAGCCCCCTGAGCTAGAACATGTAGTGTTTTCCATTTACCCCATTTCATTACAATCACTTCATATGTTTTGTTTGACAACTTTATCTCTTGCAACAACACAACCTCTTCCTCACAAGCATCGACTTAACGCTTGATATGGGACCTCTTGTCAAGGGCATTAAATATAGTCTTAGCTTGAATAATATTATTGTAAAAATTATAGTCTTAACTTTAATAATATGGTCCCGACCTATAAATTATGTTCCTCATACTTTTCCATGGTAGATATTTGTAGATTATGATCTTGACTTCCATAAATTATGGTTCTAACATGGTATAGTGTTTCCATATTTTTTTTCCAAGTCCATTCATTAGGTTGTCCACTAGACTTTTTTCAACCTAGAATTTTAACTTGAACTTAAATACACTAGGAGTAATGAAAACAAATTCCAAAATTAACACAATCACAAATCTTGATATGTCAGACATAAATTTACCAAACACAGAGATGTTCCAAAAAACCTAATGAATACTCAAAAATATTCAATTAACAACAAATCAACTTCAATCATTCAAATTGACACAAGTCCATCTTTTAGTAAAAAAATCAAGTATAAGAAAAGATTGCATAATATCCAAAACCACTTGCATAATCAAATTATTTATGTCATAGTATAATTAAACATCAAATCTAAAATTAAATCATTTTTTATATATCATATAAATTTATTAACATATTTAATTATTATTACTATTTAAAATATGAACAATAAGAAAATAGGGGGGAAATGCCCCTATTGTCCTTAGGTCATTCAATTATGTCCTAGGATCCTAAATTGGATTGACTATCAACCCAAAGGGTGAGTCAATTCTCAACAAGGAAGACCTAGGAGGGGGTTCTTTATGCTTTGACAGGTTCACCACCAAGCAAAAGCTTGGAAAAGACAAGTAAACATTCAAACTACAAAACCTAATAATGTAAGCTAAATGAAGGATGTAAATGATGAAATAAAGCAACAACAACTTAGGGTATGTGTACCTAGGAAGTCTTAAAATGTAACAAGGATTTTGGAAATTCAAAGAACCTATCAAAATATTTTATGGAGGACTAAGACGCCCTTACTATCTTATTAGTCCTGCTGCTATTTTTCGGGGCAGATGTGGAATCTTCAGATGTTGAAACTAGATCTGAAAGAATCTCTACAAAATTCCACTTGGAGGACTAAGATTCCCTTGCTATCATCTTAGTCCCGATATGGATTTTTGAAATCTTTGAATGTGGTCCTGAGGCTTGATGTCTGCACTTCCTTCTTCTCTAGCCTCAAGTTCTTAAACTTTCAGATTTGGCCTGTCGGTGAGTTTCCGTGAAGATGACAACTTTGCAATGCAAGTTTTCAACTTTGCAACTTTTCACTCCAAATGATCTTCAAGTCTTGAACCTAAATCTATAATCACAAGCATGCAACAAAGGAAAAACATGTTGATTGTTAGTAAATGGGGGTTTTCCTTGGTCAAACCCCTTGTTGGTAATTAAACCTTGAAATTGAATAGAAATGGAGGGAAATGATGAATGAACAAAATTCTATGTTGCGACTCACCAAACCCTTGTTATGAAATCTAAAAATATGCTTGAAAGGGCTGCAATAGATGTGGTTCTTGAATCCTTCTTGAATGATGTAGATCTTGCATGAAACACTTGCTTGAATCATAAACCTTACATCATAATTATTAGCACAACAGAAAACATGATGCAACAATATCCTTGATATGATCCTAGAATATTGATGATGGCTCTAAATGCTTGATGATCTGCTCTTAAATTCTTGAATACTTGAATGCTTGAATTCTTAGATTGGTTAGATTGCTTGTTAGGATAAAATGATTGAAATAACCTTGTATTTATACTTATTCATGCTTAATATCTCGAAATTACACCACAACCAACTGACATATGTAATCATTAATTAAAGGGGGATAAAACCCACCAAGTTTGAAATTAAATCCTGAAAATACCGTAAGGGGGACTAAGATGCCCTAGGTGGCATCTTAGTCCCGAGGCATGAAACTCGGGGCACAGAATCCAAAAAGGGGCCCATTTAAGGCACACTTGAGATCAGGTTCAAGACCTTTGGGGGACGAAGACGCCCTAGGTAGCATCTTAGTCCTGACTCAAAAGTCAAGGACACTCAGACATAATCATTAAATTATCATTTATCCATTGATTTTTGTTGAGATTAGCCCAAAAAAATATCATTCATTGGGCTTGTGGACATAAAATAGGACAGGAATTAAGACATAAATAGGGATAAATAAAGCAAGACGGTCCCAAACAAGTGTGAAAATGCAAGGGTATGCATTTTCCTACACTACAAAATATATAAAATATTTAATCATTAACTTCTTGTGATTATTAATTAAACCTACATATTTACATAAAGGATGTTTTTAGTCCACAAATTTTACAAATCATTATTTAAATTACCCACAAATATTGTATAACTTAAATTTTAAAATAATATAATTAAAAGACTATCGAAACAAATATGCTCATGTTTAAATATAAAATCACAATGGAGGTGCTACTTAAGCGAGCATTGTGTCCTCTCAGATATGGATCCTATAGGAAACTACTAAAAATATATATTAAAAAAAATTAGTAGCAAAACCCAACATCTCACTCCACACTCCACAATATTTTTATCGACAAATTTATCTCCTCTACTTCCATGAAAGAATTTTTTATCATTAAAATCTCATCTTAACTAACAAAAAACTTACTTTGAAAAAACAATTCTATTAGAAACCTTCAAGTTAAGATCAACACCACAAGTGGGAGAAAATTTTTGGAGAGCTTGATCGTTGAGATCATATTTAAAATTTTAAAATTTTAAAAAGTATCAAATCTTATGTGAAGTTAGGCTATTCATCATTCCATCGTCAAACCAATTTTATGTGAAGTTAGGCTTGTTGGAACTGTAAAATTTTGATAACCTCATTAAACCTTCATGCTTGTTAGTTTCCCAAGAAGTTCATATTACAGACATCAAATTTCCTCACATAGCATTTTTCATCAAAGTCTGAGTTAAATTTTATCATATAGCCCCATAAAATCCATTTAACATTAAAATATTTAACATATGAAAATATCGGCATGAGTTGATGCAGGTCTCACCGATAATAATATACATCTCTTCAGTTTATCGGCAAGACATCAGAAGTGTCATACCAACGAGGATATATGCCAAAAGAATGTGGGTTTACATTTTTCTATCGGCAAGACAAAAGGTATCGGTGTGATGATGTGAGGTCATATCGGGCTAAATTTCTTTTCACCAATTGGAATATGAAAAAGTGTATCGGCCAAACTTTGGTCATTGGAGTGAGATTTCAAGGGATTGCCCGAAGCGTTCATTGGTCTTGCCGATAAAGCGAAAAGAAGACTCACTCAGTAAGACAATGATGTCGAGGAGAGTTTGAGGAGTCTTACCAACCCCTCATGTTATACCGACAAAAGTGAGCATATAGAGATAAATTTGTCGAGAAGACAATGTGTGTGGTCTCATCGAAGAAAAAGTGTATCGGTGAGATAAGTCTCAGCAAGGAGATCTAAGAGAGGTCATGGCGAATATCATTTTGTCGGCAGGACAATTACTTGGTCTCGGTGACTTAAGTTGACAAAGTGAACATATCAGTGAGACAAAGAGCTTTCAGAGTGAAGTAAAGAATCATTGGCCCGATTCATTAAGTCTGGGCGATAGTTTGCTTCGGTGAAGGTCATGGCGACATAAAAAAACTAAAAAGGAAAACTATCGGGGAGACTTATGATGTCGAGGGAACTACAAGACGTCTTAGCGGATGTGTGAATGTTGAACAGATGGATCAGCCAGAGATTTGAAATGTCTTGCCGATATGATCCCTGATGTGACAGCGAGAATTTTGAAAAACTTGCTTCATTCATGTCTCAGTGAAGACACTAATGGCACCACGAAGCATAAATTATTTTGCAAATCAAGATGAGCTCAATTGAAATCATTGTTTCACAGAATTGACAGTGAACGAGAGCAGAAGAACGAGCAGAACAATCAGAGTGTTCGTCTAATTTGGATTTTTCAGGCGAAATACAGTAAGTTCCTCATCCTCTGAAAATTGTAAATTTTGAAGAAAGGAAGGTACTAGTTCAGAAAAGATAAAAGGGAGAAAACCTAGGGAGGGTAGTCAACCAAAGGGAAAAAATCAAAACCTGAAATACAACCAGAGGGCACCGAGAGAAAATTAAACCAAGATCTCATAGACCAACTACCTGGTTCAGGACCTAAAGCTAGGTGTTCTGCACAGCTTAAGGCGAAAGTAGATAAATTGGATGGCAAATGTAAGTTCATAGGAGATGTTTGGACCCCAATTAGAGGATACGAATTGTTCAGTTTCCACTACCATAGAAGAAATCGCTTCAAGCCAATATGTAACCCGTGGAGGCTTAATTTGGGAAAACTGGTGTGCCCTAATGTCTTTGTTGATGTCGAATTGGTGAAATTATTGGTTGGAGATTATAATCCGAAAAATAAAGCTATATGTGATTTATCAGGGAATCCATTGATACATGTATATGAGAATGCAATAAGTGAGGTTTTCAAATTAGAAGGAATATGCAGTGAAAAGATTATAAGTGAGGACCTTGAGAGTGAATTCAGAAGAATGGACACCATTTACAAATTTTGGAGGTTACCCCTTCATAGAATTAGGTGTCATGGCAAACTGACTCCAATGGAAGACAACGCGGGACCACCATTTCATGTGGATCTCTTCGAACCCTACATAAAGTACACTTTTTTTTCAGTGGGATAGGTATTGGGGATGGAGGTCCCAAAGCATATGATAGTTATACCTATGGTGATTGTTGTGGATGTTTAATATCACAATTCTAGGTCTTTTGATTATGCTTCACATGTGTTTAAAGAGTTGGATACAAGGTTGATGGCGATAAAGAATGGAGCTTCTGTCCTGCACCTCAGAAATTATTCATTGTTGATGCACTTGGTGCTATATTTTGGACAGGAAATAGGATTGTGGCCCCAGGAGCTAAGGATTTTGCAATTTGATAAGGAAGGCAAGCCATTGCCTATTCAGTTGTGAACTGTTGTTTGGGACAGCAGGTTTGCTAATTCTATTTTTTTGCATTTTGAAGAGTACTTTGTAAAGCCTTTGTATAGGTTTTATAATCATCCTTGTGACTACTCCTTGTCTGATGAAATAAAGAGATTTCTCAGGCCTAAGGATTATAATGGACCAATCAGCCACAATTGGGGGGATTGGTATTGTTTAAAAAATGCCACTATGATTAGGGTTTATGGTTTTGAAGGTACTCCATTTATTTTGCCTAAGACAGTTCCAGATAGAATTGCATACTTAGAGATTGTTAGGAAAATGGATTTCTCTAGTGTCATGAACTTAAGTTCTTATGGGAAACAAGCTTTTATACCAAGTACGTTGTGTTTTGGTGATTTTACTGTGTTAGCCAAGGAGGGATACAATATAATTTTGGATAATTTATTGCATTATAACATGAAGAAAGCACCACCAAGGAAAAACTTTGATCCATAGGGATATATTCATTTTTCCAGATAGAGGATAAACTTTGGAGGGTATCAGCATGTGCCCTATCAATATGATGACATAATTAGAAACTTGGAAGCAGAAATGGTGATTGAGAAGCATGATCAAGAATTGATATATGTTGAGTTGTTGTCTTCCAGTGAAGAAGTATTACAGGCTAATAGGCCACAAGGCCCATCAGGGAAGGTGTCAAGGACAAGAACTCGGGATTACACCTATTCTACTAGAGAGATAAATATTGAGGAAACTGTTGATGTGGATACAAGACATGAAGAATATAGATCTTTTATAGCAGATGATGAATTTGTGAAAACCTCAGAATTTGAAACATTTTTATACAAACAAAAAGGAAAAGAAATAAGAGGACTAGTTGACAATGTCACACCAGGAAATGAGGAGCAGTTGTTAAAAAAATTGAGGGATGAAGTGGATAAGGAAATGACAAGCATGACTCCTGAGAAGGGGAGAGAAATGTTGGAAAAGGCTAGTGTCATGATTTTCCCAAGGCTAGATCTCAATTCTGCATTGGTTTTTGACAATTTCCTGAAAGAGAATAATGCTACACACAAGCTCAGCATAGAAAAGGTGACAGAGGTGTATACAAGGTCAAAATACAATCCTGATGAGGAGACATTGATGATCTGGGCTTTATATCTTCCTCACAAGAAGTCAGTGGTTATTGATACTAAGAAGGAATTTGGACATGTCGTGACTTTGAAGGTTGGAGAGGCTGATCTGATTGCAACTATAGAAATTGGGATAAATATAGAAAAATTAAATAAGGCCCAGATACAAGCATTGATTAGAGAGAGGGAAATGTACAAAACTAGTAATGAGAGAATACTAAGAGAAAATGAACATCTAAAGGACTTGGTAGGTGCTGCAATGAGGCCAAAAAAGGTGCTCACCCAAGGTGAAAGACCATTGGGAAGGGTTGAGTGCATACTCTCAAGGGTAAATGGACACTCTTACTACAATAATCAAAAGGAGGCGGATCGTTTTAACCACTTGGTTGAATAAACTTTGGGGAAAACATTCACAATACATGGATGCAATAAAATAACATAGAAGGGTGGATGGTAGAATCCAAGAGACAATTGAGGAGATAAAAAAGGATACTCTTAATACTGCAGGGATTGAAAAGGCTAATCGTATCATGGATAAGCATGGGGAATTCTTTGAGGAATTACAAGGGGATGCGCATGGATTGATAGAAGCCGTCGAGGAAAGATTGACTAAGTTTTGTGATGATGAAGGAAAATTGAAAGAAATGACTACATGGAAGAGCGAATGTGAATTAATACTCCAAGAGATATTGAGAACAACCACTGCGAAAGATATGGCATTGGATGAAGCATGTGCACAGAACGAATGAATGATAATGATGGAGATCATGATCCATGATGCGTTAGGAGATGCAAATACACACAAGCGCCAAGATTACATAGAGCACATGTCTGAAGTTCACTTATGGCTTAACAGAACTTAGTTAATGCTAATCTTGTTAGCATTTTATGCTTAGAACATTTTTTGAAAGGACACGTCCTTCCACCCACAAATATATAAATATCGGTTCTTTACATAAAAAAGGGGAGTAGAATTAGAATAGGATAGATTGTTGTAAGCACAATATTTTCAGAATGATGGCATTCAAGAAGACTATGTTGCATGTATAAATTTTGAGGAAGATAATGAAAGACTGTTGATCTAGTGGTTTCATTCTGGTATCAATTGTTTGTTGGATTTCTGTGATTATTTGATTGTCTCCATTCTGATATTTCTTGATTGTTTAAATTGAAGTATCAAGTATATGCTCAATTTATCAGTGCACATTTGTTGTTTCTGTGTGATTTGATTTATTGGGTTCTTTAATGAAGAATTAAATTCCTTTCAATCAATTACAGTAATCTGGGAATGTTAGTTGGATCAGTAAGAAGAATCAGATAATTAGATTTGATATTCTGCCTCAAGTAGGGTTTATCAATCACATCCTTGCATGTTTATACCAGTTATAAACTCATAATTGTTTGCCAAATGATTAGAGAACTTGCTAGATAGAAACCATTCATCAAAGGCTTTCATTTGACTCTGTTTTACCCAATAAGGCACTGGTCTCCCTTATTTTCATTACATTAACTTTATTCATTTCGTTTGACATCTCTTAATTGAACATATTAATTCATACCTTGATATTGCATATACAATTAATACCAAATTAGGATCATATCTTTCCACTATCAAATTGCCATTTGTGGATAGTTAGATCAAGTAGGAAACATAATTCAAAATCTATCATTCATATAGGTGCACCCGCCTAGGTTTAGCAGAGCCTTAAGAGTAGAAGGTTCAACCATATTGGTTGGCCTTGTTAGTTGGCCAATAACTTAGTGAGAGTGTGGCAACCTCTCGTGGTTCATTCAAACCAGCATTTTCGAGACCCAACAAGGCTATCCATGGCTTCACTCCATGAATACTGTCCCATCGGTTGTGCATAAATGTTTAAAGCTTCCCTTTGGCAATGAAATATTTACTATGCATCATAGTGGCTTTAATCATGTGTCTTCTCATGGGAACTTTTCATTGGATTTCCTTTGGCCTAATCCTATTGAACATATTAGACCTCGTGAGGACTACTTTTCCAAAGAATGTCAAAAGTTTAAGGTGAAGCGTATAGAAAAATTATCCCTAAGAAACATGCCTCAACCCATGATAAAGCCACCAATCCTTGATGAACCAATGATTGAGCAAAAATTCATTCCAAATATCTAAGAGCAACCTATGATAAATCAATCTACCATTTCGTATAAGAGACCACGAGACAATCAAAACAATCCCATTGTGCCTCCTAAAATTTAACAAGTTTACAACTTAGCTAGAGAGAAAGAGGTTGAACAACCTCCCATGGTTCCTTCTATTCCTCCCCTTTGGGAAGAGAAGAAGCCTATGGTTGAAAAACTTGTTCCTACACAGATACAAATTGACAATAGATTGAAGTGAAACCAAAATGCTAGAGAGCGTAGGCATAGATGTTGTGCTATTTCTCGTATGTTACAAAATCTTGAGAAGAATAGAGCAACATAGAATATCAAAATCCAAACTTGTCTCCAACGAGTAATGATGTCTCTCTTCCCTCGCTGCAATGTACACATGAATAAACTTCTATGGATATTGGCATTCGCCCTCCTATCATGATTAATCTAGATGATGGCATTGATATTGCAAAGATTGATGAACAAGTGCGTAATGAGTTGAATTCAAATTGTTCTCCTCTTCTATGAGCTTAAATGACAATCTCCTGAAAAGAGTGTTGAACTTGGTTGGTGTCCTAGTTTGGCCCACAACTTTATTTTGAAAACATATGATTTGGCATAAGGTTTTTCGAGGAAATATCTCATGTCTTAGGATTAAACATTGGCTACTTTAAAGTGATTTCTCATAGCAATAGTGTTAGCAACCACTTTAAATTGGGGGCATAAATCAATGATATCATTCGACATTTTTGCATGTTTCATGGTCTGATTTTCTTTTTCTTGTGATGTGTCCTTTTCTTGGTGGTCTCATTGGGTTTGATGTCATCCAAGAGTGTGATATTTCTTAGTGTATGAATTTCTCTTAGTGGCTTGATGTGACACAAGGCATCCCCTAAGTTGTAATCTATTACTCTTGATTTTTCCTCTCTTGGAGAAATTAGGCACAATGATCCCTAAGAAGAAGACCTTACACGAACAAAGCAAAATCTCTTTGAACAAAAGTTTTTACTAGAATTTTTCTTCATAAGTGTTTGGCATAACACAACTTGCTAACCTTGTGAAGCTCGAAACCCTGATTGAAGGCCACCTAGCATAGAAAACCTTGCTTTCCTATGGAACCTTGCCATGTGCATGGGTGCTTAGCATAATGCATCTTGTTAAGCACGAAGCAGGAATGTGAGTGGCACCCTATCAGAGTTATTAGAGGGATAGCTTTGGTATGGTAAGTACAGTAAGATTCGACACACAAGCATGACTTTCTCACTAAGCCACCTTCCTGGGGGGCTCACCTAGTGGATGGCCTGAGGTTGCATTAGCCCAAAGTGAGTGTGCAGGTTGTTTGCATAGTGGACATCACATTCTACTTGTGAACACTTTTGGACAAAAATATGAGACGTGTCCCACATCGTGTTGGATAGTTAAGGCTTGATCCACCCCCTTTCCTTGGACAAACAGCTAAGGTGTGTTCCACATCATATTGGAAAGTCAAAGCTTGATCTATCTCCCTTTCTCTTAGGTCTTTGATGGTGTATGATTACACGTATCTTTGTCATTGCTTCATACATAAGTGTCTTGAATGTCTACTTTAGTGTGAGTTTGACATGGGGTCATACTCTCACTAAAGTGGGGACTAAATGTAGTGTCCAAAAAGTATCCCTTTTTGACACTTAATTTGGGATTAATTAATAATAAAATGAGCTTAATGATGCTTTGATTTAGTGTTGTAATGTGTTTTACACATTCAAATTAAGTTTAGGATCCTTCTTAATAAAATGGACTTAATGGTGCCTTATGGGTGTTTTAAAGTGTATCTTTACAATTTCACACTAATCTAGGGCTTTATTAATTAATTGAGGTTAATTTGAGCTTAATTAACCCCTTTAATTCAAATCCAAGCCTAATTAATTATAGATTCTGAGGGATAAAGCTTGACATTCATAAATGATATTACAAAACACTAAATTTTACAAGGTAAGTGTCCTAGGTTAGTGACCTAGGACCCATTCACCACCTGGTGAATGGGTTCTCACTGGGTCCTAGGACCCCCTTTTCACATAACATTTCACAATCCCTAAAGTGTGTCCTAGTTAAGTATGTTATGACCCATTTTCCACATGGTGGATGGGTCCTCACTTAACCCTAGGACCCCTCCTTGGAATATATTTTTGGAGGTATTTTAATGATTTAAAATCCTAGATCTGATGTCGGCTTGTGTTATTTGAATTTCAGGAATTAATCTTAAGATAAGTATAAATATAAGGTTATTTCACTATGTTCCATAACTAAGACTTTCATGCAATCAAGAAATTTTCACAAGAGCATTATATAGAGTATTCAAGAGAATTAAAAAAGGCATTCAAAGGAAGATTGTAGTAGTTTATCGCAACAATCAAGAGTCATTTCATCATGTCAAAGTCATGCATGTTGTTGAGCTAATGTGATGATGTAGCATGGGTGATCAAGTTCAAGTGTTCAAATCCATTATCTTATGTCAGGTTTATGATCAAGATCTACACTCATTAAGGCCATTTCATGCTAAGTTTCATATTTGGAATCCAAGGTTTCAACAAGATTTGGTGAGTTGTTACACATTGTTGTTTCATTCATCATACATTTATGCATTGTTTCATTTCAAGGTTTATTTACCAAAATGGGGTTTGACCAAGGTAAAACCCTATTCTCTAACAATCAACATTTTTCTCCTCTTTGATGTGTGATTGCAGGTTTTAGGTTGAAGATCAAGTGGAGATAAAAATTGGAGAAAGTTGCATAGTTGTCAAAGTTGTCATCTTTCTTGCAAAATCACAGAAATTCTTCTACAAAATTCATTTTTGGCTTTCAGGAGTTGAACACCTGGAGTTTGGAGTTATAGATATTGAATAACAAAACTAAGAAATTGATTTTCTAGAACCCTATCCAGGACCCATTCGCCACTAGGCGAATGAGTCCTTAGTGAGGCCTAGAAAAAAACCTTTTGTAACAAGTACACAACATTTAACCCTCTTACAACCTACCTTTGGATAGCTATATTGGTTAGGCTTGATTTTTTATATTCATTTATGCATTATACCCCTCATAATTCAATGAAACACATAGAAAAATTAGGTCCATCATCTTGTTAACTCATTTTTGTGTACCTACTTTTTCTTTGTTTCAAGGCCAAACCAAAGTGCCCCTTGATATTGCTTTCTCACAAAATGACATAATCAAACATGCACCTAATGGTCCTCTTTACATAGTTGGAAGAATCAATGACAAGCCTAATAATGGGATAGTAATTGATCCTGTCTGTGTAGAGAACATGATTATTGAAGAATTCCTATTTGTGAATAAACTCTATCAAGATACATATGACAAACCAAAATCATGGATCAAAATGCATAATGGTTTTTCTTGCCCTACAATTGGATCGATAAAACTCCCTCTAAAAGTTAGACCGAAAAAATTAAAAGTCTCATTCACCATCATCCCATTGTTGGACCAATTTCATGTGAAGCTAGGCTATCCATGGCTTCTCTCCATGAATGTCATCCCGTCGGTTCTACATAAATGTTTGAAATTTCCCTTTTGCAATCAAATATTTATTGTGCATCATAGTGGCTTTAATCATTTGTCTTCCCGTGGGAAATTTCCATTGGATTTCTTTCTCCCTAAGCTTATTGAACCTATTAGACTCTATGAAGACTTATTTTCCAAATCATATCAAAATTTTAAGGAAAAGCACATAGCACAATTATCCTTTAGAAATATGCCTCAACCTGTTATTGAGCCACCTATCCTTAAGGAACCAATGATTTAACCAAAATCCCTTCCAAATATCCAAGAGAATCCTATGAAAAATCATCCTACCGTTTCCTATAAGAGACCGTGAGACAATCAAAACAATCCCATTGTTCCTCCTAAAATCTAACAAGTTTATAAAGCTAAAGAGAAAGTGGTTGAACAACCTTCCATGGTTACTTATATTCCTCCCCTAAGAGAAGAAAATAAATCTATGTTTGACAAACCTGCTCCTACACAATCACAAATTAACAACAGATTAAAAGGAAACTGAAATGCTAGAGAGCATAGGCATAAACATCGTGCTATTTCTCATATGTTACAAACTAAAGAAGAAAAGAGAAACATAGAAAATCAAAATCCAAAATTTCCTGAAGCAATGCTTGATGTCTCTTTTCCCTCACTGCAATGTAAAAATGAGCAAACTTCTATGGACATTACCATTTGATCTCCTGTTGCGATTAATTTAGATGATGACATTGATATTTCAGAGATTGATGAACAAGTGCATAATGAGTCGAATTCATTGTTCTCTTTTTCCATGTACTTAAATGATGATAAGACTATTGAACTTGGTGTGTGTCCTAGTTTGACACTTGACATTGTCCCTTTGGCTAGTTTTCTACCTTTTGTATATACTAATTAAGATTGCGAGTGGATGACCTGCTATAGGTTGAATCGCATGTGCCTTACTAGTATTTTGCATTGTTTTTTATTTTATGTTTCATTATGTGATTGCATGTGTGTAATTTTATCCCTCGTACTATTTCATTTTATGTATCTCTCTCTTTTTGTGCATTCCTCTATATGTACCTACATTCTTCTATATGTCATAAACATTTTATCTTTCTTTTGTCTTTTGTTTTCCTTTTGGGGATGATGAAAGGTGCTGAGAAATTTAGGTCTCATCCATGTTGATCTAAAAGGCCTTTTCTTTGTTTTCGCTCTCTTTGTGTCATTCTTCCAATTCTATGAGTATTTAGGGAATGATGATATTTTCAAGCTCTATAACAACACTATAACAAAGATATAATGGCCATGAATCCGTAGATCCCTTATGTAGTTTTGGGGGCAACCCCTCCTTCCTTTTTCATGATGTAGCTTCATTTTGAAAATATATGAACTAGTATAGGTATTTCTAAGGAAGCTCTCATGTCTTAGGATTGAACATTGGCTACTTTAAAGAAATTTCTCACAACAATGGTGTTAGCAACCACTTTAAAGTGGGGGCATACATTGACAATATCTTTCGACATTTTTCATGTTTCATGGTGCAATTTTATTTTTGCTTGTGATGTGTGCTTTTCTTGATGGTTTCATTGGGATTGATGTCCTCCAAGAGTGTGATATTTCTTAGCGTACGACTTTCCTCTTAGTGGTGATGTGACACACTGCATTCCCTAAGTTGTGAATCTTTTACTATTGACTTGTCCTCTCTTGGAAACTTTAGGCACGCTGTTCCCTAAGAAAAATAGCTTACACTAATTAAGAAAAATCCCTTTGAACAAAACCTTTTGCTTGTTGTAGACACAAAAAATATACAAGGTGATCCTACACACCTGATCCTGATCTTACTAACACTGTTTCTTCCTGAATCATCCCCTTTACTAATTAATTTAATTGAATAATCTTTATTTGATTAAATTCATCACATTTCACCTCTTAATTAAATAAATCTCCTTTTATCTGATTAAGTCATCATCTCCTATTAATTAAATAAATCAGTTTGTTTAATTAATCCTATAGTCCCTCTTTTAATTAAATAATTCATTTTATTTTAAAATTAATCTCTAAAGTTATCTCATTTAAATTAAATAAATTTATCTTTATTTGATTTAAAACTAACACCATTCTCTTTAATTAAATAAATCAAACTTTATTTAATTAAATCTAAAATCATTATTCCTCTCAACTTTGATTTATTTAAATCCTAAAATCTAAGTCAAATTGTCAAATCATCTAATCTCTACTTAATTGATCAAATCATGATTAAATCTAATCCTAATCACTCTAATCCTCTAGATTTTGCAACTTGCACAATAAATCAATTTATTTGATTTATTAATCATCAATTTCCATTCAAAAGAGCATCTTTTGTGGAATATTCCTCCAATTCAAAAATCCCTCCAGAAGGGATGGGTACTTCCAACAAGGAATTTAATGCCTCTTACATGTCCTTGGCCTTGAGCCAAGTGACATTAACTCCATTATTCTCTCCCTCCAACTTGCCAACTTTCAAATTTCAAATTTGAATCTCATAGCATTTATGGGCACATTCATCAAAATTTTCTCATTCCTCCTCCAATCACATGTAGTCAAGTGGCCTCTTCTCATTGGTTGGTCTTTTATCCCACATTGCTCAATCTCACTCATTCTGCCAAATTTTAAATCTATAAATGATAGACTCTTCCTCTCATTCATCATCCACAATTTGAATGCAAAGTTACTCTCCTCACATTGAGAGCTAATTTTATCCATTTCATATCAAGTGTTCATAATTTTATGGTTTCATAGCTAGGTTATACCAAAATCTCATCAAGGAGCTTCAACCATCATCAAATCATCAAAGATCTTACTAAGGAGTTGGGAAAGGGCCAATTTCTACACATGATTGGCACCAATTCCCCCATGGAATCAAGAGTTTGCATCTTAGAATAGGATTTCATTGCTTTATTTGTTCATTACTTCATTTTCTTTCCTATTTGAGCATTGCAAATGGATTTTATGGGGAATCCTTGTTCTTACTTGCATTTGATCTAACATTGTATTTGTTTGCTATGTTTGTGTAGGTATAGGATTGGGTTTCACACTAGCATTATTGTTCATAAGTGTTAGCATAATGTAGCTTGTTAGCCTGATGAAGCTTGAAACCCTAATTTCAAGGCCACCAAGCATAACACATCATGCTTACCTCTGGAGCCTTGCCTTGTTCATAACTATTAGCATACCGCAACTTGCTAGCCTTATGAATCTCTAACCTTAATTTTAAGGCCACCAAATATAACAAACCTTGCTTACCTGTGGAGCCTTGCCCTTTTTATAAGTGTTTAGCATAATGTAGCTTGTTAAGCCCTATGAAGCTCAAACTCTAATTTCAAAGCTACCTAATATAACACACCTTACTTGCCTATGGAGCTTTGTCTTGTTCATAGGTGTTTAGCATAATGTAGCTTGTTAAGCCCTATGAAGCTCAAACTCTAAATTCAAGGCCACATAGCATAACACACCTTGCTTGGCTATGGAGCCTTGCCTAGCATTGTGGTGCCTTATTAAAGTTGTCAGGAGGATAGCTTTGATATGATATGGGACCCTAATATGATTCTCTCATTTTCCACCATTTTGGGATACTTGCCTAGTGGAAAACTTGAGGTTCCACTACCCCAAAGTGAGCATGTGCAATAAGACAAAATTAATGGCTTACATGTGTTATGCGTCGATCGGACTGTCTTGGCTTGATCTTCCTGGTCTTTGATAGTGTATGATTGTATATCTTTGTCATTGTTGCATACATATGTGCCTTGAATGTCTACTTTAGTGTGAGTTTGCCATGTGATCATCCTCTCACTAAAGTGGGGGAAAAATGTAGTGTAGGAAAAAGTATCCCTTTTTCACACTTAATTTGAAAATAATTAATAATAAAATGAGCTTAATTATGCCTTAATTTAGTTTTGTAATATCTTTTTCATATTCACATTAAATTTGGGTTCCTTTTAAATAAAATAGACTTAATTGTGCCTTGTTTTTTATGTTGTAAGGCGTACCTTTACACTTTCACACTAATCTAGGGATTTATTAATTGGAGGTTAATTTTCTTCATTGACCCCTTTAAATCAAATCCAAACCTAATTAAATACAATTTCCAAGGGATAAAATTTGACATTCATAAATACCATTTCACAACACTTAACTTTGGAAGATGTGTGTCCTGGGAAAGTGACCTTGGACCCATTCGGGTGAATGGGTCCTTACTTAGATCTAGGACCCTATTTCTACATAATGTTTAACATTCACCGATGTGTGTCCTAGGTAAGTGGCCTAGGACCCATTCATCCTATGAAGAATGGGTCCTCACTTAGACCTAGGACCCACCTTTAAAATATGTTTTTGGTAGTATTTTAAGGATTTCAAATCCACAATTCAATGTCAGCTTGTGATATTTGAATTTTGGGAATTAATGACAAGATATGTATAATACAAGGTTATTTCACTTAGTTTCATTTTATATTTTCAAGTGTTCAAGTCCTAATAGCAATTTTATGAGATCAAGAGCAATTTAAGAGCATTTTCAAGGCATTCAAGGGTAGATTTATTGAAGATTGTTGCAGCAATCAAGATTTTTATCATCATGTCAAAGATTAATTGCAGCATGCATGTTGTTTGAGCTAATATGGTGATGTAGGGTTCAAGATCTAATCAAGCATATCAAAGGAATTGTTTCAAGAAAAGGTTCAAGATCAAGATCTACATTCATTGAGGCCACTTCATGCTAGTTTGTAAATTTTTTATCCAAGGTTTCAAATAAGGTTTGATTTTAGGTTGAAGATCCTTTGAAGAGCAACATTGAAGAAAGTTTCAAAGTTGTCAAAGTTGCAAGAAAAGTAGTCAAATCATGGAAACTCCTCTATAGAATTTATTTTCGGCTTTCCGACAGTGAGCACCTAGAATCTAGGAGTGCAAACCTAGCAGAAGAGAACCTAGAAAGCATTTTTCATAAACCCTAGCCATGACCCATTTGCCATAGGGAAAATGAGTCTTCAATTAGCTTCAAAAGGTGACTTTTGGTGAAAGGTAGACATTGTTTTCCCTTTTCCAGATCTGCCTTTTGATTATTGTTTTAGTCAAATTCAATTGATATTCTTCATTTGCACTTTATAGCTTACATTTTGAATGAAATAGGGGAAAATAGGTCATTCGACAAACAAAAAACCTACATTTTTCTATGTTTCAAAGATCAAGATTAAATATCTAAAAGTGATTGATAAAGAAATTGTGACATGATAACGACATGCACCAAATTCACATAAAATCATACTTGTTAATTAATGACTACATTTACGACACACTAATCAAAACAACCCAAAAACACAAAGAAATGGGACATAAAATATGCACAAATAATTATTCACAGATAATTGTTTGATGTTTTTTGACATTTATTAATAGACATATATTGACAAACTCATCTTATCTCTAATTCATTGTAAATTAAAAAACATTTATTACTATTTTCAAAATTAGTTTGAAAAAACATTCAATTATTAAGAGAGAAAACTATCCCATTAAAACTTTGGAAAATAACCTTTCATATTATTTAAATACTTGAAAAGAAAACTATAACATCTACACATACGGCTGATCCCAGTTTTTCCTCTCTTACCATGAATTCAAGTGAAGACGACATGACGGTGGGTTCCCAACTCCCTACAATTATCTTTGTTTTTCAATTACATTAAATAAAAAAGATATTTCACATACAAGTTAACTAAATACATCCAAACTTGCTTTACTTTTCTAATGGGAAGAGTCGCGAACATGTTCAACAGCCAAAAGTACTCCAATCAATCTATTCGATATCAAAGAGCATATCTGCTCCTCACAAAAGTCTCCAAAGAGTCTCCCCAACTTTGTTTTGAAAGTTGCAGCCTTTGTTGGCTTCAACATATTTTCATATTACAACAAAACTGAAGTTGGAATGTGACTTCCATTCAAATCATTGAGGCTGATCTGCCTCTCTAATCCCAAATCATCACCACTGCAATAACTCCAGCCCCCAAAACAACAGCCATGTAATTGTAAAATGGTTTATAAAGTATAATCTCAGACTTCTCGGAATTATGGTGATTGCTCCATCGGTTGAGGAGATGGTTTATTGCCACGTAAATAAAAACTCCACAGGCCAAACCCATTGAAATTGCATAAATCCAATCGGCGACACGCCCCTCTGTAGTTGCATCGATTAGTATGCCGATCGCAACCCCAATTGGGGAGGATATGGCAAACGCAAAGGAATACGTTGCACATGATAATAGTGGCCTGTTTGGAACGATCTGCAGCAGCGCTATGCCCATTGCAATTGCTGCGAATATCTTGTGCAGAGACACTGTCCACAACGCCCTCCATGCTTCCGCCTTCGTTTCTGCACCACAAATTGCCCAATCTTAGATTATACAATGTATAAAGCAGCATCTGGAGTCATGTGACTTAGAAATTTAGTCTCCGACCTTCTAGATTTTTTTATCCGATCTGTAACTGACAGGAGATTGAAGCCAATGCTTGATTCCTAAACCAAATTATAGAAATAGACCAGATAGAAATACTTGCCTGCCACTCCGATGGCGATTCCTTCAAAGACAGAATGAAAACAGAGTGCCAATATCAATAATAAACTGTCACCCACAGAAGCCGAACTGGGTAATGAAGCCTTCGCCTCCTGCCATGAGTGGATTGGTTGTGATTAAATAATTGCAGTGGATCTGCTATTTTCTTTTCTACAAAAGGGCAAAACATTGTTGATTTGTAAACCCTATTGATGATAGACTTTTCACAGCAAGGTTTTATGCAATTGCTTATGTTGGCCAGTTTCTTTAGTGGAAAAAATCATAGTAATTCACTGGGCAGCGACCATGCTATTTTTTTTCCGAATAATTATCATCTAAGTTTGCATCTTAAAAAACTGCCCAACTCGCCTACGTCGTTAATTTTTTCTGTTAAAAATGATCAACGTTTCACTGGGCTGACAACTTATTTACATTACTGATAAGCCCCACTTTGATGAGTGATATCCACCTTAAATTTGAAGGGTTATTCATGAGTGATTATTATTTTCACCTTTGAAAACATTAAGTCAAGGCATGAGATAGATGAAAAATCATGAAATTGAAGTTCACTATCAACTAACCTGATATCTGAGTGTGGTATCTCCATTGTGTGCAGGGAATTGTCCTTCTTCATCTGCTACTTTACAACATATTGGTCAGAGGCAGGTGAACTTGCAAAGTGGGAATAGATATGATTGGACTATGAGAATGAAAATTAATAGAATACCTTTGGGTTGCAAAGGAACAGGGCTCTGGAGAGAGATCATTTCTGTCTTGTGCGGTTGCTTGGCGTAAACCCAAGTGACGACCAGGTCTCCGAGCATAGTAAGAAGATATCCTGCAGTGCAGAGCATGAATGCGAAGGGATACTCTTTCTCCGTCAAATCTGAAAACGTCTCTGCTGAATCGCTCAAGAAATGCATTAAGGCCGTCCCCAAGAACACCCCTCCTGCGAATTGAGTCCCCAGCGAAAGAAATGTCTGATTCCATCTGAAAAAATAAGGAGATACTCCTCCGGCGAAGGTAGCAATGAAAACGATGATGAGGCACCAGATCTTTACCAGAATTAAAGAATTTGCTCTTAAATTGGGCATCTCATCATCATGGTCGTCATCGTCTGAGCCATCACCTCCTCCATGAGCAGCAATTAGTGGAATTAGTAACCCCAGAAACATAAATGCAATGTAAGCTATGGTGGATCTCGTGAGCATTGCAGCAGCCATGGTGAGTCTAATAAAAACTTTACGCTTGGTATGGTGAGCATTGCAGCAGCCATATATGTAAGCTTTTTGAATAAGGATTGTACTATCATATCATGTACTACTCCTGCTTCTGTACTACATGGACTAAATTCTGGAGTTGAGCGGATGAGACACGGGAGATGTGAATGTTGCTAACATGTCATCCTGAATATCATCGCCTGTCTCTGTTTCAACTAAAACCACGTCTGTTCGGGATAGCCTATGAGAACAGGGAAAAACAATTGTTTAGTCTCGCACTTTTGCCCATCGCTTTTATACCAACCTGCTTTACCCTTCTGTTTTGATTAAGTGGGACTGTTTTGTGTATGAATTGCTGTAAATTTCAGAATTCTATAGAATTAGAATTCATGTTTCACTTTATCCGTTGTTTACTTCGCATGTTATTTACTGTGCACGGCGTCATCACTTTTGAAACTATAATCATTATCCTTAGAATTTACTTTATTAGTTATCATTCTTATATTTGAAATTTTAATTTTTAATATTTGTTTTATTAGTTTTGATCATTTGTTATAAAATTATTTTATTTAATAAGATAATGATATTTTTATAAAAGATAAAATAAAAATATGGTTTATATATGTACATATAATCGATAGTTTAATATGAACTAGCATATACATCTTTAATAATTTATATAAAATAGATTCAAAAATATCATAATCAACACATCTATTTTAATTTCCTACTATTCATCTATTTTAATAATAAACACAAAAATTAGATAAATTATTTGTACAATTTTATTTTTTTAAATATATATTTTAAATTAAATGCTAAATATAAAATCATCCTTTACATACTATAAGATGTATATTTAAATTTATAAATTTTTTATCTCTTTTTAAATTTTCAACCTAGCCTTAATTAATAAATCTTTAATTATAAAGAAGTTACTTTTATTTATAAATAAAAGAAAATAAAACGTAATATTTATAATGACTTAAATAAAGAGTAAATACACTAACAAATTTAATATAATATTACAAAGTAATTACAAGCATTTCACAAACAACATAAACAGCATCTAAGGAGCGCTAAACAAAAAAAAATGGAGCGCAAGCGAGAGAGCGGTTTCAATAGGGCGACGAGTGGGAGCTTCTGCAGGGTGCCTGGAGGGAGTTCGAGCTCTGTAGACTTTGGTGTTGCAGAGGATGATACCAGCAATGACGAGGGAGATGATTTGGATGATGGTTGCTCTGCTCCCTTCCTTCGGCTGCGTGTTGGGAGTGGCTCCGGTGGTGGATCTTTTGCGGATTCTAGAAGCGGGAGCTCTGGCAGGTGTTCGAATTTCAAATCTAAGGAGGGTGCGTCTGAGGAGGAGGGCGCAATCTGAGGAAGACGATGACGCGGGTGTTGAAGCTATGGTCCCTATTTGTTGGTTGCTGGCGTTTCCTGAAGGGTTGTTCGAGACCTTCTTTCTTTTTGGTCGGGGCTCTCGTTTACTGCTTAGCGATGGGGTTCTTTGGCATGGCGTTTTGTGGTGGGGTTTTGGAGCAGACATAGCGGGGAGCTCTATCCCTGGTATTTTTTGGCGCGAGCTCTCTTTGGTTGTTAATTTCTTACAGAACCTATGGCTTGTTGCTTGGGGGATGTTGCCTTCCGCTCTGTGTGGGGGGTTGGTATGGCTTAATATGTCTGTAATGAGATATGTAGTTGTGTGGATGTCTTGGCTTGTTTTGTTGCCCATTGAGGGGTTGTCGCTATGTATTTTGAGTGGCCCTTGCTCTCTCTGGTTTTCTCTATTTCTAGGGATTGTTAATCTGGTTGAGGCTACCTTCGGGTGGGGTTTTAGTTTAGCCTTAGGCCTAGGTTTGGTCTGGGCTCTATTTGTCCCCTTTTGTTCTAATATGCTGGCTCTTTGGTGTGTTACGCCCCTTTGTTGGGTGGCTCTAGATTTGGGAGCCTTTGTTCCTGTGAGGCTTGGGTGTTGATACTATTGGAGGAGGTTGCGGCTTTTGTGCCTGAAGAGTTTATCGTTTCCTATGAAGTTACCTGTTGGTTGGTGATGTTGTTTATGATGGTGGCAAATTCCTTTGTGGTGCAAGGGTTTGTTGTTTTTCGTGAAGGGTGTTGGCTTTTGGTCATGGTTGGGAACCTATCTGTTGTGGCTTGGTGCCCCTAGTTTTTGAAGATGATCCTAAGGAAGGGGTTTGTTATTTTCTTGGGGTTTTTTTGTTCTTCAAAGTTCATTGTTTCTTCTACTGTGAATTTGGTGATGTGTGACTTCTAGGTCATGATCCTCGTTTTATTGGTGATGCTCTCTTTTTTTAGGGGAGTTTATTTTCTTCTGATGGCGATTTTTTTATGCTGGCTGAAGGCTTCTGTGTTTATGAAATTTATTTTGTTGGGTTTCAGCCATGGTTCTTCTTCTCCCTTCGTGTTCCAATTTCCTTCCTTGTCAAAGGTGGTAATGATTGCCCTCTCTTTTGATGTTTTCCTTTTTTTTCTACAGTTGTCTTCTATGGAGGTGAAGATTGCTCCCATTGAGGCGGAGCCCTCTTCTATTGAGGGGAAGGTGGTTGTTGTAGATTGGGTGGAGAGTTCTTTACTTATATGCTTGTTCCTATCGAGGGGGAGCTTGTGTGGGAAAATGAGTGAGATCGTTGGAGGTTTGGGCTCTCGTTTCTTCCTCTCCTATAGAGGGGAGTTACCTCCTATTAAGGTGGGGTTGGAGTTGGCATGTATGGCTGGGTGTTGCTGCATAAAGGTTGTTATGTTTCATTGCTCCATAGTCTCCCCTTTTGGGATGGTGTTTTTGGAGATGCTAATGTTTTTTTTAGGGGCTTGATGGAGCTCTATTCCATCAAGAGGATTGTCTTTATTGGCTCGAGGGTGGTTTCTTTGAGCAATTGGTTTGATGATGTCTAGTTGATACAGGTTGGTTTGTTGTTTATCTAATTGGTTTTTTGGTCCCGGCTAAAATTAGGTTGTATTAGGGTTTCAGCCCCTTTCTTTGTCTATTGATTGTAGCATGTGTAGTCTTGTTAATCTTTTAGTGGCTATTTTGGGGCTAGTATTGGTATATGGGTCATATTTATGCAGCTTGCTTAATCTTGTACTAGGTTCTGGGATCCCATCAAAACCTATTTTTTACCCCTAATCAAAACAAATTTAATATAAATAATAATTTTATCCTTCTACAAAATAAATAGAAAGGTTTGTTTAATTGGAGATAGTTGAGCACTATATATTAATTATGAAACAAAAAAATATATTGCAACTTGCATCGCCATCAAAACATAAATAAAACTTAGAATTAGATATTAGAAGCCAAAACACAGAACACTGAACATAAACAATCACTTAGAAAAAGTTATTTTCTCATACTAAATTGTTATAAGAAAAATAAGAAGGAAACTTTCAAATCTATTATAAAAATATTACCTTTCTTGTGTTGGAGAATTAATCCCAACTTCCTCATTTATTTCACCGTAGACATTCAATTTTGGGTCCCCAACAAATTTTCCAAATCCTGTCACATGTGTGAGATTTCTTTTCTCTAGCTTAGCTTATTTTTTGCCTCCATATCATTCAATGTATTAGGAAAGATTTAAAATGATGATTCAAATGTAAATCTTCCCAAGCAATATTTTCCCAGCGAGCATATTAAATGTAATTAAATGTTTTTATTTTCCTTCTCTTTGTTGGGTAATGCATAGGTTTAGTTAGGCATTTATTTTTGGTAGATTGTGAATGTGAAGAAGTGTAGAGCAAAGTAGCTAATATTGTTGTAGTAACATCATTCTCTACAACAACAGTTACCAGAAGCAACTAGTTTTATTGTTGTAGCAACACCTTGAACAACTAGAACAAGGGAGCTTATTTTTCTGAGTACAAAAAGTTATTTTTCTGAGTACAAAAAGTAAGAGCAACAGCTCTGTAGTTAGTATATGACAACATATATTGTTTGTTTTGAAAATATATATGAAATACAAATTATAACAACTTATTTCTATGTTTAATTTTCTGCACATTATTCTTGTTTCCTAATTGCTCTGTTCTATTATGCTTTATTTTCTTGTCCTATGCCTCTTCCTTCATCTTGCAAAGGGAAAATATGGCATTTTGTGCTCATTCATGATCCAATCCATCTTCACTCTAATTAGTGTTTTTTCTTTGTAAAACACCAAAGTGTCTTTAAGGCTAACACACTTAAACATGTAATCTCAAACTGGTCTATATGTTATGATAGCATTCCAATAACCAAAATAGGATAAGCCCACTTCCTGTGACTATAGCATATTTTGTATCAACGGGAACAAAGAAGAACATTCTTTTTCTCCAAAAAATGTCTATAACAATGATTCAAAAAATAGAACATTCCATCTAGTTGATAAACCCATTTGAAGTTAGCATAACCCACTTTACCATAAATAGAAACAAGGTCAATAGTTGAATGCATAAATGTAATGAAATTCACAAATTAAAGGGTAAAACTGAGCATTTTAATCATTGCATGTGATAAGGAGGTGGTTGTTAGATAAGGATATCAATTGCAAAATATTCTTCATTTTTTTTATTTTATTTAGATGACTCTATAAACTTCTATATGTGAATCTCTATGTAATTAAAAAGTTGAGACATTTTTATTTTTAACTAACAAACTTTCATAGACATTATGTCTTGATTGTCTTAGTTGATTTGAAATAGGATCAAATGAAAAACCTACAAATTAATTTCAAATGTGTATAATGTCAAATTGATCATAGGTAAATGTGCACATGTGCACTCATGTGTGTGGTCAAATAATGTGATTGACTAGTATTGTACAAAGATTTATAAAGACTAGACTCAAAGTTGTGTGCAAAGTTGCATAGGGATTGCATTGTGAGCATTGAATTAAGATAAACACATAGGTGAAATTTTTTCATAAAATTTATTTCTTTAATAAGGTAATGATGGATTCACAAATGAGAAGAGAAGAACATGGGCTACATACATACACAACCTACAACAAAATTTGAGCCACAAGTTTTAGAACATCTTATTTTGAACTCACAGACTCACACAAATATTATGCCTTGATCACCTTAATCAATTTGAACCCTAGGAGGATCAAAGGATAAACCTTAAAAAATAGTGTGTCAAATACATATGATGTTAGATTCATCATAACTAAGGGAGCACAAGTGCATCCATGTGTAGGGCCACTTTATGCAAGCAAAAAGTGGTGTTCAAAGATACATACATACTAGACTCAAAGTGATGCATAGATTTGTGTTGCACAAGAATTGTGCATGGTGGGCATTGAGTGGAGACAAATGTGTATTTTGTGAAAATGTATGAGACCAAGGTCATGTGTGTGATTGTGCTAAGACCATTCCTTCACTCCTTCTTTAGATGCAATGGTCTCTATTATGCTAGGCCTAAGTGTAAAAAATATATATAGAGAGAGAGAGAGAGTTACTCCACATCAAGTACCATTTGGTTTAATTAACATACTCAATAAGTGCATTCAAAATGAGGGGGAAAGGGGGTTCAAAAGTAGTCAATTTTTCCTTTGAATCAATAAAACCTTACCTTCAATGAGTATTTCAAGATGTGATAAGAATAACGTAGCATCAATTATGCTCCCTCTAGTTTGTTAACCTTTTAAAATTATTTCATAAATTCCTTCAATGAAATGTTAGCTCACATCATGTAGTTTACTTCATTTTTTATTTTTATTTTTTAATGAATCTAGTATGTTTTTACTAATGTTCAAAAGACGCATAGTTGGAATACAAAAATTTGAGTGTGTGGCCCTTGAATTTTGAGAAAAAAAATTAAAAATAGTTTTTTAATATGTATAGAATCGAATATAAAATTTAGAAATGTAATTGAAGATAAAAATCTTAATATATTTAAATTCTAGAAAAAAATTGATCAAAGTGAGATCTTGAAATTATAGTGGTAGTTTTGTAGAATAATGTTTAAAAATGAGCAAGCCTAATGAAAAGAATGCTCAACATTACTTTTTTTCATGTTTTATACAAAAATAATAATTGGGTACCTTCCATGCAGGTCCAACCTTTTTGCTAAGAAATTCAAACCAAAACCAACCTAAGGGTTAGAATTTCCAAGATAAAGATATAGAAGCCACACACACGTTATAGTGTGTGTGTGTGTTATAAAAAATGTACGCATTTTTCTTGAGATGAAAAAATAGAGCAATGATTGACAAAAGATAAAATCCTATGAATTTGGTCCCATTAACCACATTTTACTATGCTCTACATATTTCTAGTGCAATCATTTTTTATTTCTTTTGTGGAATTTCAATCACTCTTTGATAAAAACAACTAGTTTGTATATCTTACATTAATATAGACCATTATAATTACATGTATTTCATCTGAAACAGATATAGTCAATCATTATTTCTATTATTTTGATTAATTTATTAATATTGTTTGTATTTATTTTGAAAATTTATTTATCATTTCTTGTATTGTTTAATAATTTATTATTTCCAATATTTATTATATTTCCAAAATTGTGGAACATTTTTATTGTGTTAATTATTTTTAAATGATTTAGAATTGTGCATCATTCCAAAAAAAAATAAAAAAAGGACCATCATGAAGATGAGAATACAAAGAAAAAATAATGGATGAGATAACTTCATGAAAATAAGAAATTGATCTTCAAAATTGAAGATATGTATAATATTTTCTAATTGAATTAGATTCCCTAGCATGTGTTCAGGGCTGGATGAAGTAATTTTTTTTGGCGAAACAAAGGGATAAAAGACCAAAACTATGTACTGAGAAAATTGAACCCTCTCTCTCCTACTCTCCCCCATCTCTAGATTTTCCCACACTCTCTCTTTGTCCTCATTATATCTCTCTATATATTTATCACTCGTTCTCTCTCTCATAGTATGGTGAGAGAGGGGGTGAAGGAGAGAGGGGGATAAAGGAGAGTAGGGGAAGAGCTAGATAGAAGGGGGGAGGGAGAGAGGGGGGCAAAGAGGGGGAGAGATATGTATGGAGGATGAGGGGAAGGGGGAGAGAAAGAGAGATAAAGAGACAGGGGATAGAGATAGTGAGATAAAGGGGAGGGAAATAAAGATAGAGAGAAAGAGATGGGGAGAGAGATAGACGAAGAGGTGGAAAAATATAAAGAGATATCATTTGGTCGTATCCACAGTATGATTTTGTAATTTATAGCTAGACTTAGGAGGGTCAATTTATTTTGTTAATTCTCAACCAAAAATTGTAGGAGTATTCATGTAGAATTCTATGTGTGCATTGTTCTATATTTCCAAGCCAAATCTTATAGCTATATTCCAGATTCTTCCTAGATTCCTGCAACATGACTTAATCGTCCAGCCTAACATATGAGTCTCAGCACACCTCAAAAAGAAGAATTTTAGAGTTGCAAATATCGCTTGGAATCCATCGGTTTACCAGGTTCTTTTCTATCTAATTTATGTTTTTCAATTTGATTTAATGCTTTCAAGTTTCTAGGGTTTAGTGCATTAGAGGTTGTGATTCTCCTTTGAAGCTTCATTTAATTGTGAACCCCCATTTAATCACACAAAGAAACCCTTGTTACTTCCCTCAATTGAGTCACTTGGTTGAGGGATCTTGGTTTCCTAATGAACTAAAGTATGAAATAGGCCCTATAGTTCCATCTCCTAAAAGGTGGAACCCTAGTTCCCTTTGGTTCATTTCTAATCTAGTAGCGAGCCATTGGTAGTGAGCCCTTCTTTATTTTGGGTAGTGAGTCTATTGTATTTGATATTGAAATTAATTTATATCTAATCCTCATTGTGGTTTTTTCCTTCTTTGGTTTTCCACATAAATATGGTGTTCTCATGTGTTTGGATGTGATTTCATTACTATTTCTTATGTTTATATTCTGCTAATGCATGATAAGGGTTTAATGGTTGTTAAGGGTTTAAGGACTAATGCATATCTAAATGTTAATGAGGGTTTTGTTGTTTTAGTGTACATAAATGAGTCAACCCCTTCTCAGTTGTCTTGTGCATTCAACAAAAGGACAAGAGAAAAACATTGGATACATACACGAACAACCAACAACACAATATGAGCTACAAGTTTGAGAAAAAATCATTTTCAACTCACACACATGAATATTATGCCTTGATTACCTTAATTGATTCAAACCCTAAGAGGGTCAAAGTCACAACCTAAAATTTAGTGTGTTAACTTATAAACTAGTGTTCTGAACACATATGATGCCAAATTAGTCATAGCTGAGCTCGATCACATGTGCATCCAAGTGTAAGACACCTTTATGCAAGAAAATAATGTTCTGCAAAGATGCATAAATTCTAGGCCCAAAGTGATGTATGAAGTTGTATCATATAAAATAGTAATGTGTGAAATTGCAATAGGGTGTGTACAAGAAGTTAAGTTCACTTTTTACCAAAAAGTGGAATGTTATCACTAATTTTTAGAATTTGTCACATTTGACCTAAAAATTTGAAGCCTTTAAATGTTGAATCTTAAAAAAAGTTAGATTAATATGAAATGCAGTGCTCAGCTCATCTAGTTTCCAAATATGTAATTTATTTTAATAACCAGATGATACAAATTATTTTTCAATAGGTATGTCTAAAAACCACTATTTAAAAGTCACTTTTTCAGGACCATACCATGCATGTGTACGTAAACCATATTTTGAACTAAATAAAAGTAATTTTATGAACCCTTTTGGGAAAAGATCTCTAAGACACTAAAGATTGTTCAGGATATTTTTTTATAAATTTTTCATGAATTATTTTTTTATATTAACCTTTTATTGGTCATAATTGTTGTTTTGAAAATCCCTCATGTACATCATGCATAAGATGACTTAAACTTATCATTTTTTGAATTTTTTTCAAATTGAAAAGATTTGTCTGAAGATTATTCACATATAATTTGTCACTAGAGACACACATGGAAAAATTGATGTAGAAGATGTAGACGCGGCTATTCAAGATCCTAAATTTGCATCCTTTATGGATGAGTGTTTTGAAAATGATCCTCAAAGATATCTGGAAAATCTTCTAGTAGAAGGTGCAACACTACCACCAGGATTTGACGTTCATAGCTTGAAAACAACATCTACTCAACCAACGCAAACCATGACATTGAGTGTCTCCATTCCTCAAATTACCGCAGCAATACCAACTAGAATATCCATTCAAACTTCCTCAGTTGTAAACATAACACCATTTGGTACAACACAGGGCCTAACATTTACTATGGGAGCATCCTCATCAAACCCCTTTGGCACAAACACCACTAGTAAAAGACCCAAAGTTGGCATGAACTCAACATAAACTATACCCCATATCAGTACCAGTACTTCCATTCCACATACTGGGGCTACACAAACAAGACATATTCCTATACTGAATCAAAATATTCAAACATGATATATTCCTATACGGAATCAAAATATTTAAACATGACATATTCCCTCACCAAATCACAATCTGTCATAGAATATTGTATTTCAGAACACTTACATCGATCCAAACAATGCAACCAACATACAAGTAGATGTTCTCCAAAACCAAATGGAAGCTCTACAACATAAAATGGACACTATGTCAATGTCAGGCAAACAAAATATCTCATGCAAGATTTATGTCCATGTCCTTTTGACAAAGCGCTATACATGACACCCTTCCCACAAGGATACATTATACTGAATTTTCCTAAGTATAATGGGAAGAAGAATCCTCTAGAACACATCAAAGAATTTTCCACAACATGCATGGACATCTTGTATGACCCCACATACCTTATGAGACTTTTTTCATGAACCCTTGTCAGGATTGTATTGGAATGGTTCTCTAAGCTTTTGTATGGCATAAGATCATGGGGTGAATTAGCTGAGAAATTTTTGGAACACTTTGCCTTCAACATAGACAATGAAATCATGATAGCTATCTTGTGTCATACCATGCAAGAATACAAAGAAAACTTCAACACCTTCTTCCAAAGATGGAGGAGTTTAGCTAGTCGTTGTCCTATCGAGATACCAAAGAAACAAGAAATCATGATATTACTTGAAAATCTTCATCCAAAACTATGAAGTAACTTACGAGTACATTTTTGTACCTCTTTTCTAGACTTGGTACAAAAAGGCATTATACTTGAAAAGAGTCTTATTGATAAAGGAGAAATTAAGAAACCAAGTAGGAATCCAGTTGTTCAACATCAAAATGCTCCCAACGATAGAAACAACTTTTTGTCTAGGAACAAAAATGTAACAAATGATGGTATTGTTGATGCTAAAACCCTACATACAGGACGTGTCATCACAATTCTAAGAGGTTACAACCCCTCTCAAGACATGACTAATAATCTTGATCAGACGATCAACTTTTTCCAAAATTAAAAACAACAACAACCACAAAGGAGATTTCCTAAATGAGAGTTTACCCCCATGGGGGAATCAATCGAGATAGTTTACAAAGAACTGATTAAGCATAACCTCATAAAACCTCTGGAGCCAAAATAGTATGATCTTGGATAGTTTAAACCCTCATGGTGGGATGATAATGCCTATTGTGAGTACCATCAAAATAAGGGACATAACCTACAACAATGCCAACAACTAAAGAACACCATACAAGATTTTGTTGAAGATAGAACCATAGAAGTCAATGGAAAAAGACATACCAAAAATAGTGATCACAAGGTCTTCATGGATCCATTACATGACCATCAGAAACGAAAGGCCTCCAGTTCAGGAACTATGAATAATACCTCGGCCAATTATAATAGTGCTAAGTACGACTATAAACCAAGTGCCATTATTAATCATATCTGAGTTGCTAATGAAAATGTCCATACAATTACCATAAAGAAGTATCCTAAATGTGTTGTCAATACACACAAAACTAAGATAACCCTTCCAGGTCCTTCATCGGAACCAAAAACATAGTATTTCAAGCTTAAGTATAATTTTCTTGACCAACTAGGGAAGACCCCAACATAGATATCCATCTTGGAACTGTTGACTATATCACCAAATCACCGAGCCATTCTTGACAAAGCCTTGCAAAGCACAATAGTCCCTACCAACATAGATGTCAATCATTTTGAAGAAATGGTAGGATACTAAACCAATTCCCATCATGCCACATTCTCTCAATAGGATTATTCAACTAAGAACACCGGCCATAATGACCCATTACACCTTGAAGTTCTTGTCCACCAAACCAAACTCAGACGAGTTTTTGAAGATAGAGGAGCGGGGTTAAATCTTTGTACCTTGAAATTGGTTAAGGAACTAGGTTTCTCAAAAGCATGTGTGGAGACCACTAATATTATATTCATTAATGCAGATGAAGTTATGAGGAAATATCATCTAAAGGATTTGTCACACTCCCTATCAAGATTGGCCATGCAGTTATGGACACTAGTTTCCAGGCCTTGGATCTCACCCTTCCCTATAATATTTTGTTGAGTAGACCTTGGATACATGCTATGAAAGTCGCACCTTCCATGTACCATTAATGTCTACATTTTTTGTACAATGGCACAGAGGTCACAATTGATGGTGATCCAGATCCTTTCCAATATTGCACAAGCCTACGAGAAATACCACAACAATAGGTGCTAGTTAATCAAGAGGCTTCATCCTCCACCTTATCCTTGTATATTGATCCATCAACTCTTACCAAGTCCATTCCATCACAACCACCATCACCCACTCCTAAGGTCGAGATCCAAGATACTTGGGTTGTGGAGAATATCACATGAAAGCATCGTATTGTGTTAGTCAATTGGTTCCTCCTAATTCATATGGTTTACCCACGGCATATAGGAAAAATTTAGTTGTCACAATACATGTACCTCCTACGATGACATTCACAAAATGGGGAGAGTTGAGTATGGAATTTATGGACCAAGAAGATGTCACCTCATGGTTGTATAATGAAGACAATGAAAACCCTCCACCATCTATTCAAATATCTAAGGATCAATATGGAAAAGGCTTCACAATTATGCAAAGAAAAGGATATGATGGACACAGTGGGTTAGGGCTACATCAGCATGGAAGGATTAAACCAATCATTGTCTCACAAAGACCAAAAGGACTAGGCCTAGGGTTTCAATTGATTATAATTGGTATTCCTAGTACTTCATTATCATCACAAGAGGAAGAAATTACTTCTGAGAACATCAATATATCTCACAAACCATTTGACCCATTCTACTGTGAGTCCCTTGACTCGAACGGATATGAATGGGATTCCCTTTCCTCTACCAGTATGATGGACCTAGATAAGTTATTTGGGGAACTTGATAAAATGCTACAACACTCACCAAATCCATCTAGCCCTCGTCCTAAAAATTCATTATCGAAATAATAATGGATTAAACTTTATTAGTGGGAAACCCTTGATCCTGAATCTTAGGCACCTAACCAACCATCTTCTGATGACCTATCCCTTACAGTGGTCCCACCTCAGAATTTAGATGTCCCTATGAAGAAGAACAAAAAGCAGTTAGTCCAAAACTTCAATGACCGTGTCGACCACTCTATCCTCACCTTGTCCACCTCCACATTTGATAACTCTGATGATGACATGCCCCTCGTATATTCCCATCTTATTGATTGGGATCAACAAGGTACACCCATCTAAGACATATTAGAGAATGACGGAACGATAGTTGAGTTCATGGGACTTTGAGAAGGCATGCCTAGAGGTGATCATAAATATGGCTTTACCATAGACTTGGATGACATGGCATATTTTGGGGAGTTTGTTCACACCTCCAGTTGCAAAAATAAAAAGAAAAATAAAAACAATGAAAATGACGAAAATGACAAGTCCCTAGGTGAAAACCGAAAGGCACCTTTGGATGAAGAAATAGTAAAAATAAAGGATGCATCCAAGGGCGAAAACCTCTATGAGGCACCCAAGGATGAAGGTTTTAATATTCTCCTAATTGCTCAAGAAATTTTACCAAGTTTAGTAGAAGATTTTGTCGAGATCAACATAAACACTGAAGAAAAACCTTCGGTAATATACTTTTCAGCATCTTTGACAGAGACAAAGCAACTAGAGTTTTGGGACTTCTTTACAAAAATATAGATAAAATTTGCATGGTCATATGCCGACATGCCTTGGCTGGATCCAGACCTCATATTGCATAATCCACCATTACAGCAAGGTGTTAAGCCCATCAAACAAAAGTTAAGAAAAATGCATCCGCAAATTTCCCTACTAGTCAAAGCTAAACTTAAGAAGCTATTGGATGTCAAATTCATCAGATCCATAGACTATGCACACTGGATTTCTAATCTTGTGTCAGGGTATGTGCAAGATCATCATGAAAAAACAGGCCCTTAAGTGGCAATGAAAATTCAAAAAATCAAAGTTAGGCAACTTGATGTAAAAATTTGAATAATTTATCTATATTATTTGAAAAATATGTAAGAATAGAATCTGTGGAAAATTGAATGTACTTTCTAAAATACTAGGTTTTAAAAAAAAAAAATTGTTTGGTCAAAATTTAAAATTTCAATGCAGTAGTACTTAAATTTTAGGGAAAAAATACGAAGTAGGTGTCTGTCTGACCACCATAACCACAATAAAATGATAATATTTTTTTATAAGATTTTAGATATAAGTAGAGGACTCATGTCCTGATGTGATGCATATTTTTTTGTAATTTGTTTCCAAGTAAATAATTAATTATGATTTTTTAATTACAAATTTTAAAAAATATAAAAACTCGTTTGTCTAACCACCTTAACTTGGTCAAAACTTCATCAAATTCAATTTTGTTTTTTTTCATATTATAGTATGTGAAGCATAGAATGTGACACATGTTTCAAATTAAAAAAATGTGATACCGTTTAAAATCTATAGATGTTTTTCAATCAGCCTATCAATCAGGACTTTAGTTGTAATTCAAATATAAAATGAATAATAATTATTAATTAAATTCAAAGTAAAGCATAATTTATATTGGTGGAAAGTTGAGAATCTCCTTTAAAAACTCTTATCGTTTCATTAATTTTGGGTTAAAAAAAATTCCTCAACCACATGGGCCATCATATCGCTTACATATTGCCACTTTTTGGCCCATCATGATCCTACACATACTTGTCAGTAGTTAAACCATCTAGGGGCGTCCGTATTTGTACAGACTTGAGAGATATCAACAAGGCATGTCCTACGGATGACTTTCCTTTACCGAACATTGACATGATAGTATAGCTTGGAGTAGGATATGAGATGTTATCCCTCATGGATGGTTTCTTTAGGTATAATCAGATCAAAATTGCTACAGAGGACCAACACAAGAGAGCTTTCACATGTCCATGGGGAACAAATTGTTGGAATTTTATGCCTTTTGGGCTCAAAAATGTTGGAGCTACATATCAACATGCAATGCCAACTATTTTCCATGACCTTTTACATACTCTCATGGAAATATCAATGATGTAATAGCCAAATCATTAACAAGAGCAGATCATTTGAAAGTCTTGGACAAGATATTCCAAAGACTAGAAAATTACAAAGTAAGGCTAAATCCAAAAAAATGTGTCTTTGGCGTTAAAGCAAGAAAACTTCTAGGATACATCATTTCTAGAAGAGGCATTGAAGTGGACCCAACAAAACTAAAGGCTATAATGGACATGCCTCCACCAACCAACATCGGTCAGCTAAGAACACTACAAGGGAGACTATAGTCTATCAAACACTTAATAATATAGTTAGAAGAATAGATACATCTATTCCAACATTTGCTCAAAAATGGGGTACCATTTGTATGGACACCCAAATGCCAAGAAGCTTTTAAAAAGATCAAGGATTACTTGCTCACAACGCCTATATTAATGTTGCCTACAAATGATAGGCCTTTGATAATCTATATTTCAGTAACTTAGTCAACACTAGGAGCCTTACTTGCACAAAATGATGATGAAGGTCATGAAAGGGCAGTATACTACATCAGACATACTTTGGTGGGATATGAACTAAACTATAGTAACATAGAATGTGTTTGTATTGCAGTAGTCTTTGCTACTCAAAAACTTAGGCACTATATGCTAAACCGCCAAACCATGTTGGTCACTAAGATAGATCCTTTGAAATATCTCCTAAGTAAAGCAACACTAATAGGTTGATTGGCTAAATGGGTAATGATACTTAGTGAATATGACATCCAATATGTGGAAAGAAAAGTGATAAAAGGGCAAGTAATTGTTGATCAGTTGGTAGACACACCAATTAAGGACAACCATCCTCTAGTGGTAGATTTTTTTGATGATTTCATCTTCACCATTGACAAAAGAACCACATGGAAATTATATTTTGATGGGTCTCACACTAATCGTGGTTCAAGAGAAGGTATACTATTTGTTACACCACAAGGTGACACTATTCCCAAGTCATTCAGAATTGTGTTCCCTTACACAAAAAAAAAAAAAAGAATATGAAGCCCTTGTTACAAGATTAAAAATGGTAGTCCAATGAAAGATTAAGCATTTACATGTTTATGGAGATTCTCAGCTAGTAGTCCAGCAAGTCAATGCTGATTATGAAACTAAAGATGAGAAACTTGCCTCATGTAACCGCATGGTAGAAAATTTTAAGCAATACTTTGATAACATCAACTTTCAACAAATACCCCGCATTCAGAATATGGTAGCTAATGTTATGGCAACCGTTGGTTCATTATTGGATATTCTAGCAACATGGCTAAATTCAAGTTTTTGTCTAACAGCTTTTGGTCCTTCCATATGATGTCCCCAATTTTGTGATGGTATGTATAATTGTTGGTCCCACTTCCCCATGGTACAAGGACATATATTGACTACCTCCATGCCCAAATCCTACCCTTAGACCTATCAAATAACCAACTTAGGACATTCATCCATAAGTATTCCAAATATACCATCATTGAAAATACCCTTTATAGACGTGCCTTAGATAATACCTTATTGAGATGTCTCGATGCTGAACAAGCACAAGAAACCTTACGTGCGATACATGAAGGTATTTTTTGATCCCATTCTAGTGGTTCCACCTTAACCAAGAAGATTATGAGATTAGTATTATTGGCCTACAATGTAAAAGGACTCATATATCTTCATCAAGAAATATCGATAGTGTCAGGTACACGAAGACTTGATACACGTGCCAGCATAAGAGCTCCAACTAATAACTTCACCATTTCCCTTTTCCCAATCGGGAATTGACGGCTATTCCTATGACCTATAGTACTAGCACACAAATATCCAGGTTTATCCTAAACTAAATAATCTGTCGGTATGGTGTTCCTCAATCCAGCATCACGTATAATGGTTGTCCATTCAAAAACCAAGAAGTTTTCCATCTCTATGAAGAATTCCATATCCAACATCACTTTTCCACTCCATATTATAACGGTCAAGAAGAGGTGTCTAATAAAACAATCATCAGAATCCTCAAAAATACCATCAATGGCGTTCGTCGTGACTAGCATCTATAGCTAAATCATGCCTTATGGGCTTACCGCACAAGCATTTGTACTCCCACCAGTGCCACTCCATATTCCCTTCTATTCGGTTCTGAAGCTATCTTACCTATTGAGGTTGAAATTCCTTCCCTAAGGGTATCTTTGAAAGGTCATATTGATGATGAAGAGTACCATGTGTCATGGCTACATGAGTTAGAATTCCTAGATGAACGAATAAAAAAGGAACTAGATCATCTCCATGCATATCAAAACCATCTTCGTCGTAGCTATAATAGGAAAGTTCTAAATCAACATTTTGACATTGGTGATTTGGTCTTAATGGAGAACCCTGAAAAATCAATTCGAAAGAGAGAATATAGGAAAGTTTGAACCAAACTAGTTAGGACCTTATATTATTACAGAAGCCTTTGGATCAGGAGCATATCAACTCTCAACCCTTGAAGGAGAACCACTCTTGTCACCAATCAACAACCTTTATCTAAAGAGGTTCTATGCATAGCTTCTAGGAACCATGTCTTAATACAAAAAAAATAAAAAAATAAAAAAATTGTTACCTTGATGAAAACCTGGCAAACATGCATCTTTGTAACACCTAAACAATTGAAAAATTATAAAATAGTAAATATAAATAATTCATCCAATAGTGAAAACCACTTCGGTGGCACTATGGATAAGTACCATGGTGAAAACCTGGAAAACAGGAGCCATGTGTAGTTGACTTGACTCCTTCGTCTACTATCATTCCAATCAAAATTTTCCACCATCACCCATGATAAATGGTTGTCCTATCCATAACTTGGAATGATTGACATCAAGCCACTTCATTTACCCCACTCCATCCCATAGGTCTTATACCTGGGGGAAAATCCTCAACCTAAGTCATTTGGACCTTGCACTCGCTCATCCAACGTCATAAAATATCTTGAACAAATCCAAAAACAAAATAAAATGTCTTGGAAAAATCCAAAAAAACATAAAAAAACTTCAAAAAGACAAAAAAATAAAACATGTCCAAAATCCCCAAAAAAAGCGTAGTCAAAGTCAGTTGTGTCAAGTCAGTCATGGAAATAATCAAACTACGTTGCCTCTATGTCTAGACGTAGGCAAGGCCATCTGACGATGTGCCCCCGAGGAACTAGGTTTATCTTTCTAGGTTTGTCACATATCACACACATAAAATCATGACTCATTCTTTGTACATGTCAAAGTCAATGGTCATGTTGACCTACGAGGTCTCTATGTGTATAACGTAGGCAAGGCCATTAATCGATGAGCCCCTAAGGCCGTACTAAGTTAGTACATTATGGTTTATCACATTCACTATCACACACGTAGCATACAATCAAGTTGAGTACATATTTGTCAATCATTTATGTCAGTCAAATTTAGGCGAACTACGAGGTCTCTGCATGTATAACGTAGGCAAGGCCATCAATCGATGAGCCCCTGAGGCCACACTAGGTTAGTCCTTAAGGGTACATTGTGTCATATAATGTCAACACACACACACACAATAGTCAAAACATCAGGACAGGTCACGCATCAACATGTCAAACATGTCAGCAATGTCATCAAGTCAAATCAAACAAATTGCCAATACAATCACTTATGTCTTATACAAGATATGTCTTTCTTGACAATAGACATCAACCATCATAGCCTTTTACAACTTTTCACATCAACGTGTAAAGAGCGGAACTTTTTAAAACAACATCAAAAAATATTTTAAATAACATCAATTATATTCAAAATATAGTCATCATCCAATTCATTTAGACATCAAACAAACCAATCAATTACAAATCAACGACATAAAGTCGATAAGATAAATCCATATACAATCCAGTATGAATACATACAAGTGTCATATTACACAATTTAGAATTCTAAATAAAGTAGATGATAATAATCTCAGTTACAAATCGAGACTTAGGCATTCAGTCACCTTAAGCTCTTCAATACATAATAAAGAATATATAAGTCATAAAAGAAGATGTCATCCGTTGATCTTCAATCCAATAGAAAATCTTCAATAAAGAAGATGAGAACAAGGATCTGGCACTTTTTCTGCCCAACCTCGAAGCTTACGCTTCCCAAGAATTCCTTATTCAATCAAGAAATACCCGACCCTAAACGAATCGCTTAGCAAGAAGTAGTCTACGAGCAAGATGGAATCTGGTGCATGCCTAGTATAACTAGTAAAACCACAAGCCTTTTCATTTTTCTAAATCATTTAAGAAACAAGCAAGTTCGATACTAGGATATGGTAGAGAGTTCAATAAATCCAACTATTTCAATGGTCCTTAAGTTACTTGGCCAAGTAAAATTTCATGCACGACAAATAAAGCAGTTTTGGAAAAGCAAAACTACACTCTCTATTTACCCATATTCGGCACCCGTCCCGGAAGGTAACTTTCCTAAAAATATGACATGCAGAGTCATTTATCAATCATGCATGGTCTAAAAATTCGAATACAATCTTTTAAAAACAACAAACTGAAAACTTTGTTTGAAGCGAAAACAGTTTTAAAAGTCGTTCCTTTTCATTGTTTAAATTTATAAAAGACATAAAATTAATAATTTAAATTGAGTAAATCAAATAATCAAAATTAATGAAGGTGTAACTCCAGTATGAGAGTTAAATACATATAAAAATAGTCATAAAAGAGCACAAGTTCATTTGTTTGTACTCATCTATTTAATATTGTTTCAAGTTCATTCTTGTTGTTTCTAATAAATCGTATTTAAAATTTAAATGATTTAGTTTATGTTTAACATATTTTTAGAAAATAAATAAATAATCTTTCAAACTGATTTAAAATAACTCAATTTTGTTTTCGTTTTGACTTTTTTGCGTTTCATTTACAATTTTTGTTGAGTTTAATCTCTATCTTGAAATTTTGTTCTAAAAACCTAAAAGATATTTCATCTAAAATATTTTGCTTGGAACATTTTTAAAGTGCTATTAAATCGAAATAAAAATATTCGTTTTCTGTTTAAGATGTTTTCAAAATCTAAATTTCATAGATGTTTTCTAGTTTTTGAATTCTCTTCCTATATTTTAATCAACTCTTTTATTTCATGATCTCAATCAAAAATTTCCTAAAATCTTTTGTTTCTAAGTTCAACACTATTCTGGAAAAAAATTACAGTCTGATTTGTTCGAAAGTTTCTACGAAATGAACTAAAACAAAAATTCTTTAATTGATTTACCATTTCAATCTGAAGATTATTCTTTTCTTTAAAATTTGCTAAGAACAAAATTTCTCTTTTCAATTCCAAAACCAAATAAAAAATTTTAATAAAAACAATAAAATTTATGAATTATTTCTCAAATCCTACCTAGTAAAATTCAAATTCTTGAATTGATTATTTTGTTTGTGTGTTGATCTTTCTTTTTACCTCTATCTCTTATTGTCTTTCTGCATGTTGGACACTCTCCTCTCCTATTCTTTACACCCTACCACATTCTACTTTCCTCTATAAATTTCCTGTGAATTAAGGAAAGACAGATTTAAATTTATGTTTGTTGAATTCCCTAATAACAGTGCCTATTCTTCCTACCTTCCCATGCGTGGGATGTGAGCCTGTAGGAAGAGTACCAGTCCCTTGGGAGGCCACATATTTATTTGTGGCATATCTTTTCCTGGGTGCACCCTCTCCTAGCCCTCTCTGCTACACTTCCTTTTCACCGGTGTGGGAGATGAGGGAAGTTTGTTCCTGCTATGCGTGGAGTGTTGAAGAGTGGGGAGGCTGCATGGAAAGAGTCCTCTCCTCACTGTGTGTGCTTCTTATTGGGTAGAGACTCCTTTCTTGCCATTTACGTGGGTGAAGGAAAATATAATTTCCAGAATAACTCTGCCTTCCAAAATTCACTATTTCCTCTCATGAAATCAATAATCCTTTGTGTGATTTCTCTATTCCAGATTAAAAACGGATTTTTCTGCTCATCTTTTCCAATTTTGAATTTCTCTGCCTAATCTTTCTCCCCCATGCATTGATATTCACAAGAAAATGAGATCCACCAACAAGATTGATCTCCAGATCAATTTCTAACTCCAAGTTTTAAAAATTTGATTGCTCTTTCAAATTAATTGAAGATATTTCTTTAACTTGTTTAACTAAAGTGTTAATTTTGAATGCAAAATTCAATGTGTACGTGAGTTTGTTTTTCACTTTCTTTTAAATTTCTCTATTCTAGCTATTTGGAATGTTTGTTTAATTTCAAATTTTAAATCTTTTCCTATTTCATAATTTTCAATTTTAAAAAAATAAATTTATTAACCACAACTTTATTCATTTAAAGTTTATAAAATTTTGAAATACGAACATATTATTTTCAAACAATAATAAAATTTAAACAAACAATCCAATCATTTAATTTAAGTCAATTTCATCAAATTTAACCAAATCATTATTTAAGTCAACATGTATTTTTCACAATTTTGAGAAATTAAATTAAAACTTGATTTAAAACTTGCAAACACAATAACACAAAATGCATTAAAAATATTATTTAAGTGAGTGTGTGAGATTCCATCAACTCATAAACGTCAATCGGCTAAACAACTCTACCTGATGACTGTTCTTGCCTTCAATCACGTTCACATGTTCCTGTGTTCACTTGCACTCGATTTTACATTAGCAATGACAAACCCTGAAATTAAATATAAATTCATTTCAAATCATGGTAATTTCATTACAATTTCAATTTTATTTCAATTTGAATTTCAATTTAACTTTCACTAAAATAATCGTTTAATTTCCATTTAAATAGCGACATAGTGATTACTAATTGCATTTAATTAATCAAATGAAATCTATATGTGACATCCTTCCCCTCTTGGAAGAGACCTCATCTTGATGTATTATTAGTCATTCAATAAGCATATCATAATCAATAAAGCATACTATCTCAATCAGTAAACATAGTATCTCAATAGGTAAAGCATAGTATCTCAATCATAATGAAATAATTACTAACAACATAGTTCACAAACATAAGCATAAACAATAACAATAGCATCCACACTATCAAAGTTCACAACATGTGAATCAAAAACTAGAGTATCAAGTATCTCCACACAAAACAAATGCTAATCTATAAAAGAAAATGAGGAAAATAACGGTCTATCATCTCAGAATCCTCCCATGTAACACTATCCTCAGTATACTGGTCCCACTGGACCTTGTACTGAGTACTATCTATGTTACGCAGCTTAATGCTACGCCTATCTAAGATTCAGATGGGCTCCACTAGCACCACCCCTGGATCCTACACCTCTAATGAATGCCAATCAAGAATATGAGATGCATCATGATGATATGGTTTCAACAAAGAAACATGGAAAACATTATGGAGTCGAGCTAGAGCAGGTGGTAATGCTAGTCTATATGCAATTGGATTAATAAATTCCAGTACATCAAATGGTCCCATAAATCTCAGTGCCAACTTTGATGATTTCCCAAATGAGATAGAGCTCTTATGAGGCTTAACCCTCAAGAAGACTTTATCTCCTGCAGCAAACTATATGAAAGTCCTTTTCCTATCAGCATAGCTCTTTTTCTATCGGTTGCTTCCTTCAACCTACCCTTGATCAACTTCATTTGCTCATCCATTTCCTTGAGCATATCTGGACAAATGATGATCATGTCTTCCATCTTGTCCCAACTGATGGGTGTGTGACATTTCCATCCATAAAGTGCCTCAAAAGGTGCCATACCCAATGATGCATGAAATGAGTTGTTGTAGGAAAACTCAACCAATGGAAAATATTCCTCCCACTTGTACTGTTGATCCATGCAGTACATCCTCAGTAAGTCCTCCACAACCTGATTGACCCTTTTAGTTTGGCCATCGGTTTGTGGGTGATATGCATAACTAAAATTCAATTTACTTCCCAAAGTTGCATTCAGTGTAGTCCAAAACCTAGATGTCATCCTAGTATCTCTATCAGAAATAATGCTCTCTGGTACACCATGCAATCTGAATATCTCTTGCACAAATTTCCTCGCAAGAGTCAATGATCCATCCTTAAAATTTCTAGGTATGAAATGTGAAACCTTCGTCAGCTTATCAACAACTACTAAGATGGTATCATGCATATTCCTACTCAGAGGTAATCCTTGGATGAAATCCATACTAATTACTTGCCACTTATACTTAGGTATATCGTGGGGATACAAAAGTCTTGTTGGATGCACATGCTCAGCCTTGACTCGCTAGCATTCCAAACATCTAGCCATGTAATCCATGAAATCTTTCTTAAGCTTAGGCCAAAAATACAAAGCCTTTAGCTCAGATACCATCTTCGTAACTCTTGAATGCCTTGAATAAGGTGCATTATGAACTTCCCCAAGAATCAACTTCCTCAAATCTCCACCCTCAGGGATATACATCCTTCCTTGATATCTGACAATACCATCAAACTCCATCACATATCCATCAAATCTATGGTATGAAGGATCTACCTCTAAGGCTTGTATAACCCTATCATAATGCTTATCTCCTGGAAGATACTATAACACTTGTTGCCTCAAATTCGACCTTGTGGTCAACATAGCAGAGAGATGTCTTCTCCTGCTAAGAGAATCTACAACCCTATTTTCCTTACCCTTGATATACTCAATACCAAAATCATACTCACTTAGGAACTCAAGCCACCTCCTCTGTCTCGCATTGAGGTTCGGCTATGTGAAGATGTACTTAAGTCCTAAATGATGTGTCTTAAGCTCAAATGGCTTCCCTAGGAGATAATGTCTCCACATCTGCAATGCATGAAAAATAGTTGTAAGTTCAAGATCATCTGGCGCATAATTCAACTCATATTTTTTTAGTTTCCTGGACTCATATGCAACTACTTTCCCTTCCTGCATTAACACAACTCCTACACCTTCACCTGATGCATTTGTAATCAATATGAAGTGCCCATTAGGATCCGATATAGTCAACACTGGTGCTGATGTCAACTTCTATTTAGGAATCCAAAATGCTTCCTCGCACTTCTCCATCCACTCATATTTCTTTCCCTTCTTCTGAAGAGAAGTAATAGGTGCTACAATTCTAGAAAACCCTTAAACATATTTTTGGTAGTATCTTGCAAGTCCCATGAAACTACAAACTTCAGTAACACTTCGCGGTGTTGGCCAATCTACAATTGCCTCTATCTTCATAGGATCAACTGAGATTCCCTCAACAGATATGACATGACCCAAATAGTGAACCTTCTTCTAAAAGAAAGTACACTTCGAAAACTTACCAAAAATCTTTCGATCTCTCAGTCATTGCAAGACTATTCTCAAGTGCTTCTCATGTTCCTCTTCTATTTTAAAGTAAATTAGAATATCATCAATGAATATAAGCACGAAATCATCTAAACAACCTCTAAAGATACTATTCATAAGGTTCATGAATGTCCTTGGAGCATTCGTTAGGCCAAAAGGTACCATTGTCAACTCGTAGTGTCCATACTGAGTTCTAAAAGTTGTCTTCTGAATATCCTCATCCTTAATCCTCAACTGGTGGTAACCTGATCTAAGGTCAATCTTAGAAAACACTGTGACCCATTTCATCCAGTCAAACAACTCATCTATCCTAGGTAAAGGAGACTTGTTCTTGATGGTAACCTTATTATGCATCCTGTAATCAATACATAGTCGCAAGGTTCCATCGTTCTTCTTAACGAAGATTACCGGTGCACCCCATGGTGATACACTCGGTCTAATAAACCCCTATTTTAGAAACTCCTACAATTGAACCTTTAGGTCATAAAACTCTGTGGTAGTCATTCTATAAGGAGCTTTGGATTGAGGCTCCATTCCAGGTAACAGTTCAATCGAGAAATCAAATTCTCTCTTCAGCGGTAATTTAGTAAGTTCTTCTAGAAAGATATCCAAGAACTCTCTGAGAACTGTATAGACCTCTGGAATATGCTAGGCATTATCTATGTCACTCACCAATATAGAAATTAAGGATCATCCTTTCTGATGTGCTTTCTTTAGCTACATAGTTGAGATATGTCTCAACTCTAGAGGCTCTTGAGATCCTAAAATCTCAACTGGATGTCCAAAATCATCCAAACAACTCACAACCTTATCCTCACAGTTCACTATGGCTTTATGCTCAATCAACCAATTGATCCCTAATATCACATCATAAGAACCCAATGGTTCTACATAAAGGTTAACTTGGGTTTGGAAGTTAGGTAGCTCTAAATCGCTGCATGATAAACATGTATCTACCCTCTTCTCTGCTCGATTTCCATACTGAACCATCCATGAATGTGACATAGAACCAAGTCTAATAGGTAATTTAGCAACTGCGTTAGGATCAATAAAGCATTTAGTAGCTCCTGTATCTATCAAAATAGAAACAGATTGTCCAAAAATCTTACCCAACATCTGGATAGGTGTAGCTTGAAAGTCTGCTTGACGGTTGTCAACCGCTGCATGTATCTGATGTTGCGGTGCTTGCCGATCATTACCACCTTGTTGAACTCTTGTATGATGTGTGCAATTGGAGGCATAGTGATATCCTCCACAAGTATAGCATCCACCTCGTGGCCCTAGATGACCACCTATCTTGTTCCTGATATTGGAGAAGTTGGTGTTATTATTATTCACCTTCTTGTTTCCACAAAAGCTACCTTCTCCTTTATCTTGGGTGTTTGTTCCCCTCTTCAGATTCCTAATCTACTGATTATTGTTGTTACCCCTCTAGTTATTGTTGTTATTGTTTTGGAACTTCTTGTTTCCAAAACCAGATTTTGCATTCACACTCTTCTTGTAATTTGCCACGTGTTGCAACTTTTGTTCCTATTTTATGGCATTCTCAAAGACCTCATCCATTGTCAATGGATTATGAATGTCCACATCAACTCCAATTTGTGGCCTCAACCCTAGGATGAATTTCTGAATACGGAACCATTCATCCATTTGATACTATGGTATGTACTTCAGGAGATTGGTGAACCTCTCCCAATACAGGGTAACTGTCAGACCACCCTATGTCAGATTCTAGAACTCTGTCATCTTCCTATCAAAGAATAACTATGAAAGTCACCTCTTCCTGAAAATTTGCAAGAATACTTCCCATGTAGTTCCACCTGGTAGTAAATTCTTCTCGGTCTTGTCATTATCCCACCAAGTAGCAGCTTCTCCAGTAAGAAATTAAGCATCCCAAACTACCTTGGTCTCATCGGACATATTCCTAAGCTCGAATTATTTTTCCATCTCAGTTACCCAAGCTTCGGCTCCATCACCAATTGTCTCACCATCAAACTTAGGCAGTGCTATCCTTTTCAAATCTTTCACAAATTCCCCTTCAATCCTTGCTTGAGGGTTTGGTACTTCAACTCTTGGATTCTCATTATTAGGTTACTTCTGATTTTTGGGGAATTTCAACTCGAGGGATTTTTCCTTCTCTGACACCTCGAACTTCTTGTTTCATGTTATCCATTCTAGAACCCTTCTAAATCAAGACACCGAGAATCTAATCCAACCTGTCATTCTCATTGATTGCAGCAACACCTTTACCTCTTGTACCCATTATGTATCACAATTCTTGCATCAAGGAATGTTCATTTAGAGTAATGGACAAAGGACCCTAGTGTTTAAACATAGGGCTCTGATACCAAATGTAAAGAGCGGAACTCTTTAAAACAACATCAACAAATACTTTAAATAACATCAATTATATTCAAAATATAGTCATCATCCAATTCATTTAGACATCAAATAAACCAGTCGATTACAAATCAACGACATAAAGTCGATAAGATAAATCCATATACAATCCACTATGAATACATACAAGTGTCATATTAGACAATTTAGAATTCTAAATACAATAGATGATAATAATATCAGTTACAAATTGAGACTTAAGCATTCAGTCACCTTAAGCTCTTCAATACATAATAAAGAATATATAAATCATAAAAGAAGATGCCATCCATTGATCTTCCATCCAATAGCTAATCTTCAATAAAGAAGACGAGAACAAAGATCAGGTGCTTTTTCCGACCAAACTTGAAGCTTACGCTTCCCCGGAATTCCTTATTCAATCAATAAATACCTGACCCTGCACGAATAGCTTAGCAAGAAGCAAAGTACGAGCAAGATGGAATTTGGTGCATGCCTAGTATAACTAGTAAAACCACAAGCCTTTTCATTTTTCTAAATCATTTAAGAAAAAAGTAAGTTTGATACTAGGATATGGTAGAGAGTTCAATAAATCCATCTATTTCAATGGTCCTTAAGTTACTTGGCCAAGTAAAATGTCATGCACGACAAATAAAGTAGTTTTGGAAAAGAAAAACTACACTCTCTATTTACCCATATTCGGCACCCGTCCGGAAGGTAACTTTCCCAAAAACATAACATGCAGAGTCATTTATCAATCATGCATGGTCTAAACAGTCAAATACAATCTTTTAAAAACAAAAAACTGAAAACTTTGTTTGAAGTGAAAACAATTTTAAAAGTCATTCATTTTCATTGTTTAAATTTATAAAAGGAATAAAATTAATAATTTAAATTAAGTAAATTAAATAATCAAAATTAAAGAAGGTGTAACTCCAGTATGCAAGTTAAATACATATAAAAATAGTCATAAAAGAGCGCACATTCATTCGTTTGTACTCATCTATTTAATACTGTTTCAAGTTCTATCTTGTTGTTTCTAATAAATTGTATTTAAAATTTAAATGATTTATTTTATGTTTAACATATTTTCAGAAAATAAATAAATAATCTTTCAAATTGATTTAAAATAATTCATTTTTGTTTCCGTTTTGACTATTTTGTGTTTCATTTACAATTTTTCCTGAGTTTAATCTCTATCTTGAAATTTCGTTCTAAAAATTTAAAAGATATTTCATCAAGAATATTTTTCCTGGAACATTTTTAAAGTGCTATTAAATCGAAATAAAAACATTCATTTTCTGTTTAAGATGTTTTCAAATCTAAATTAAATAGATTTTTTCTAGTTTTTGAATTCTCTTCCTATATTTTAATCAACTCTTTTATTTCATGATCTCAATCTAAAATTTCCGAAAATCTTTTGTTTCTAAGTTCAACACTATTCTGGAAAAAAATTACAAATTGATTTGTTTGAAATTTTCTACGAAATGAACTTACAAGAATTATTTAATTGATTTAGCATTTCAATATGAAGATTATTCTTTTCTTTAAAAATCTGCTAAGAACAGAAGTTCTCTTTTCAGTTCCAAAACCAAATACAAAAATTTAATAAAAACAATAAAATTTATGAATTATTTCTCAAATCCTACTTGGTAAAATTCGAATTCTAGAATTAATTATTTTGATTGTGTGTTGATCTTTCTTTTTAGCTTTGTCTCTTATTGTCTTTCTGCATGTTGGACACTCTCCTCTCCTATTCTTTCCACCCTACCACATTCTACTTTCCTCTGTAAATTTCCTATGAATTAAGGAAAGACAGATTTAAATTTACGTTTGTTGAATTCCCTGATAGTCGTGCCTATTCTTCCTACCTTCCTATGTGTGGGATGTGAGCTTGTAGGAAGAGAACCAGTCCCTTGGGAGGCCACATGTTTATTTGTGGCAGATCCTTTCTTGTGCGCACCCTCTCCTAGCCCTCTCTGCTACACTTCCTTCTCACCTGCATGGGAGATGAGGGAAGTTCTTTCCTGCTACGCGTGGAGTGTTGAAGAGTGGGGAGGCTACATGGAAAGATTCCTCTCCTCATTGTGTGTGCTTCTTGTTGGGCAGAGACTCCTTTCTTGCCAGTTGCGTGGGTGAAGTAAAATAGAATTTCCAAAATAACTCTGCCTTCCTAAATTCACTATTTCCTCTAATGAAATCAATAATCCTCTGTGTGATTTCTCTATTCCAGATTAAAAATGGATTTTTCTGCTCTTCTTGTCCAATTTTGATTTCTTCTGCCTAATATTTATCCCCCATGCATTGATATTCACAAGAAAATGAGATCCACCAAATAAGATTGATCTCCAAATCAATTTCTAACTCCAAGTTTTAAAAATTTGATTGCTCTTTCAAATTAATTGAAGATATTTCTTCAACTTGTTTAACTGAAGTGTTAATTTCGAATGCAAAATTCAATGTGTACGTGAGTTTTTTTTTCTCTTTCTTTTAAATTTCTCCATTTTAGCTATTTGAAATATTTGTTTAATTTCAAATTTTAAATATTTTCCTATTTCATTATTTTCAATTTAAAAACAATTAAATTTATTAACCACAACTTTATTCATTTAAAGTTTATAAAATTTTGAAATAAAAGCTAATTCTATTTAAATTTCGAAATACTAACATATTATTTTCAAAAAATAATAAAATTTAAACAAACAATCCAATCATTTAATTTAAGTCAAAATCATCAAATTTAACCAAATCATTATTTAAATCAACATGCATTTTTCACAATTTTGAGAAATTAAATTATAACTTGATTTAAAACTTGCAAACACAATAACACAAAATGCATTAAAAATATTATTTAAGTGTGTGAGATTCCATCAACTCATAAAATTCAATCAGCTAAACAACTCTACCTTATTGTTGTTCTCACCTTCGATCACGTTCACCTATTCTTGTGTTCACTTGTACTCGATTTTACATTAGCAATGACAAACCTCGAAATTAAATATAAATGCATTTCAAATCATGGTAATTGCATTTCAATTTCAATTTCAATTTAACTTTCACTAAAATAATCATTTAACTTCCATTTAAATAACGACATAATGATTAATAATTGCATTTAATTAATCAAATGAAATCTATACGTGACACAACCTCATCAGACTTAGCATCTTATACGATACATGTCTTTCTGAAACTAGGCTTTGTCGTGCCTCACACAGATAGTCACATAGTCGAAACTAGACCAAACGTCTTATACAGTGTGTGTCATCCCTGGCATGAGGCTATGTCAAAACAATCAAATTATCAAACAAACAACAACAAATCAAATTTTGGAAAATAATTCTATTGACGTTTTGACAATTATGGCTTATTTGGTTTTATCTTATTGGTTTTGTCTTTGAGTTCGGTTACTAGCTTTCTCAAGGATGTCCCATGAAGGATTTAAAGAAGCAATGATGTTTTTGAACTATTTTTCTTTGATTGTTGTTTGTCAAATGTCTTTTTAAATTTGTTTTTAAGTTAGGTTACTAGATCTCTCGAGGATGTCCCATGAAGGATAAATAGAGGAGCAATAATGTATCTTGACTATGTATTTTTCATTGATTTTTGTCTATGGTTTCTCTTGACAAAAATATTGGGGCAATTTTTCCCTTAGTATGCATCTAGATACTCCTTGTTTGTGATTGTCATTTGTTAGTAGGTGGATGACCTTGCACACCTTGATCTATTTCATATCATGGTTTTTGTCTACATTTGTATTAGTTATCGCCCAATGATTTTAAAGTGCAATGCCTTTTGTGATTCGAAAAAATATCGAAGATTGCTAATACTAACATCAATGCCTTTTCTTGTTCATATTTCTTTCCACATCAACATTTCTTCTTTCTTTCATTAAGATGGATTCTTGTGACACTCAAAAATATAAAGCATCCTACATATGTATTCATGTTAGAAACATCATGTAAATATCATTCATTGTAAATCATATATATCTTGCATGTCAAAAACACAAAAATATAGGCATCTATCATATCTAGGAAATCATGGCATAATAGGCAATCAATCATCATAGAGTACATAATGAAAGCATTACATGTACATAAAAATTGTAAACATATAGCATCACATGTAGATAGCATTGTATATATAAACATCACATTGCATCTCATAATCATAAAATGTGTACATTACATCCAGTGATACCATAAAAATGTGTGCATCCATCATCATATAAATCAACATCACATCATAGGCTGCATGAACACATTATAATGTAGATATGATCATCCATAATAGAACATATCAAATAGATAACAAAATTTTATGTAGAGCACATGCATAAGAAAAAGACTACATAATCATAAATATAACTACATATCATATGAATCGCTGCCAAAATGATATATGTATCGCTCAAAATAAGACGTGTCATAGTACAATGTCAGAATGTAATCAATAAAAGTGAAACTCACAGACTATATGATCAAAATACAATGTCTAAAAAAATAAACATGTCATTTTCTAGTACTCCCACTGCTCCCATGTGGAGTCTAAGCCTGAGGCAACTGGTGATGATGTACTCTTTGGGCAGAGTGAGGCCTGTCATATAGTTCTATCCTAGGTGGACCCACTACATCATTTGTGCTCTAGGTCCAGCTGTGGGACCTGCTCTGAGAACTTTCTATGTGCTTGTGAGTAAATGGGAGCCCTCCTCTTAGGTGGTACCTCCGCCTCATATAGGTCTTTGTAGTATCACTTTCTATCAACAACTCTGACTAGCTCTCGAGAAAAGGCTATAGTTGACCCAGTACATAAAGCTCTCAACTCAATAAATCGACCCTTTATCTCTTGTCATTTGAAAAATCCCTAATCTCTCTCCAAAAGGGTATTGTCTCTCTCCATCTGTAGAGAATGTTGCTCTGCAGTCAAAACCCTAACCCTCTCCTCCAAGGCCTCTAGTCGGGCTTGTAAATTAGTATCAGTGTCCTTGGGTGCCTTTGCATCTAGTACTCACCTCTCCTCTACCTCAACATCCCAACCCTCCACTATCTTGTCTCGGAGCTCCCTCTCCTGCTCCCCCATCACTACCGCCTCCTCATCATCATCTACCCCATATCTTGCCAAAATCTTGAGGACATCAATCTCCATATCCTCTTGATTGGCCTCCTCCTCTGCTCTTTCCTCCTCGGCAACATGCTATCCTCCAATATCAACCTCTCCACCACCACCAAGGTCCAACATAGGCTCATTGACCACCTCCCCTACCTCCACCTCTACCATCATCTCTGCCTCCCCTACCTCCACCCCTACCTCTGCATCGACCTCTAGGCCCTTACCCCCATCATTCCACTGGTGTCGACATATCTGTAAGGAACAAGACAATTCTCTTCCCCCAAAGTATCATATGCTACTATGGTCCCAGGATCTGCCACACCACCCCTCCATCCCCACTGTATAGGTTGTAAAGCCCAAATGTCTATCTATGTTGTCACCACATGTATCATAGGCCCCCATAATGGAACCTCTCTAGAAGACTAAGAAAACTCTGCTTTCCCTCAAGGCTCATCTTCAACCTCTTTGAATTGTCTCAAAACATGATCTAGAAGGTGCCTCTCAATAATATGTACATTAGAGACTGTCCTCCCAATCAAATACTGTGTCTATCGGTAAAATGCTAAGTGCCTACCCTAATCCGACCATTGACCACAATCCATATATGGTCCCCATGTAAACTGAACAAGAGTATCAAGTGCATGCCTCCAATACCCAATATCACCAGCAAGGATTTGTATAATGTTTCCCACATAATGGAAAATAAAAGAGGATTTAGCATCCCGATCAATAGCAACTGGGGGATGAAACACAACAATGTGTTCCCACGCCCAGACCATAAGAATGGTAGTGCAACAGCTCATCGACTGTTCATCTCTGTATGCAATATCATGAAGATGGAAGTACAAAATGGCCAGTAAACATGGCCCCTATGCATAGACAACCTCTCTCTCCAACATATTGACTAACATCTCCCCCCACCCAACAGGAAATCCATGACCTCGACGGTCAGGAAGAACTATACCAGAAATCAATGTACACAACATGCAATCAATCCTCTCATATCTATCTCCCAGAAACCTACCATCTAATATCATAATGCTCTATACCTATCCGCCTAATATCATCATATATATAAAACCTAGTAATCTCATTATAACGCCTCTATGAATCATACATCACCCTCTCCCCTCTAATAGGTAATCTCAATATCCTATATACATCCTCTAATGTGGCAGTTGCCTCTCCAATAGGTAAATGAAACAAGGAGGTCTCTGAATTCCATCTCTCACAAAGAGCAGTAAGCATACCTTTGTTCACTTGAATGGTAGGCATATTATAGACATGATGCAACCAAGTAATCTCCAAATCAGGTGTGTCTCGACACTTTTTAAACCATCTCTAAGATCGTATGTCATCAGTCATGACTCCCGAGTGTAAATCAGATCTACTACAATTTGCACAGGCATTAAATGTTATGTCTCAAACAATATATCATTCATCTTTCCATCACATTTTTTTTTCAAAAGGTTGACTATCAGATGCATCACTTCAACATCACATGCAGTGCACCATCTCAATTGCATCATTATAATTTACAAATGTGGTGTAGAAACACACATGTGTCGTATAAACAGGCATATGCATTGCACAAAATCAAATGCATCACAAAAATAAAATCAACCACCTATCAAACAAATGCGTGAAATAAATTTCAATTGCGGTGCACTTCACTGTCCTATCTATCATGCAAATGTGATGCAATTAAACAAATATGTTTCACTAACCTATATGCGACAAATTCACAATCAATTGTGATTCATAACTAAAAATGTGATGCATAAATTTTCACACTTGCGTCATTCCACGAACACATGTGTCATGTGCGAACGCATATGCATTGATTTAGAAGCAACACATCTAAAAAATTAACTTTACATGCCTAAAAATGCGTGCAAAACAAAATTTCAAAAGTTGGTTTGAGGGTACATACCAGGGGTCCCGCGTCTGCAAGGCATCTGAAGGTTTGGATCCAATATCCGCAATGCTCAGTGTAGGGAATAGGCAACATCTTCACTTAGGGCTCAGAGAAAAAATCTCTATTCTCTAAATGTTTAGGGTGCAAATGATTTGGTTTTCACCCTAAATTCTATATATACCTAGGGTTTTGGGGGGGGGGTTTATTTCAAACCTTTTGTACTGGATGCGTAAACTATAAACTTCTAACATCCATTTATTGACCATGTCAACTCGAAATCAATTTCTTTCACCACCATCAAAATTTTGACTATCAAATTACCTAATCAATACAATTTCCAAAAAAAATCAATTTTTTTTCAAAAATTGTCATTTTTCCCGAGGGGGCATACCCTAACCTATTTCAAACTGGGGCATGACAGGGGCATGAATTAAATAAATTTCTTTGACACAAAGCTAAAATGACATTGTATTAAAGAGGGGCAAACTGTAGACACTGAAAATTGTTCTAGGCCTGCAAGTACCATTTTCGATGTAAAATCTAATAACCATGGTCATGATTAAGTAATGTTAATTATTTGATTACTTTCCTAAAATCACCTTTCTTCAATTAATTAAATAAAATTAACTATTTAATGAATTCATTATGACATTTATTGAACCTTGATTAATTAAATAAATCAAATTTATTTAATTACGTTGCTATTTAACTAATACCCTTTCTAAATTAAATAATTTATTATTTAATTTATCCTTTATTACATTTTCAGACTATAATTAAATATTCATATCGAATCATTTAATTATTCAATAAACCTTTTTGACAATCAATTAAATAAATCTTATTTATTTAATTAAATTTTTGAATTTCAAATGTTGAATTAAATAAACTATTTAATTCATAAATATTATTATTCCTCGAATATTCTTTTGATCAAATAATCATCTAGTTATCTAAGTATTCATTCTCACTTGACTCGAGATCTATTTGAATCAATTAATTATCTCTTGATTCAATATATGATCGTCTCTATGAAGAGACTCTCTATCATAACCAACCAATTATCTAGTTAAGACTCTTATGCATGTAGATATTTATTAATTAAATATCTTTATTTAATTAATTAATTTATGTGTGCATTTGAATAGGTTGTTGTCTTTATTCTATCTTTATCCTTTTCATGCAAACATTATTCTTCTAATTTTTTAATACTTTCAACTAGAGATTAAATCATTATTTAATCTTGATCTCTTTTATAAGATTTTATCACTCATGTTAGTGTTAACACTTATCTCAATGCATGTCGAATCTTTTAATCTGAACCGTCCATCTATATTTCGATATCATCCTCTCATTTGAATGATCAAATTCTTATAAATTTACATGAATTACATCATTTCAACTCCTCCCAAAATCAATATACTTTTGGAAGCAAATTTTTAATCTTCAATATTTTTCTATAATCACATACATCAAGGCAAATATTAACCTAAAAATCATATTAACTAAACTAGAAAGCATTGAATTGATTAATTAATAAATATATAAATTGCTGAAATAGAAAAAAAAGTAAAGAAACTATGAAACATTTAACTAATAATAGTTTAAGAAACTTAACAACTAATAGAAAGAAACCTATAAGTCTAAACTTAGTTGTAAGAGAAGGTGTACAGAAACTTCAACTGATAGACAAGAAGGAAACTAAAATTCACACTTTATCATTTACAAAATAAAAATAACAAAACTTTTAGAAGTAAAATACTTATCTATCTATTTATACTATCCCTCGAGTGGCTAGCTCATGGGATTTTTTGTCTCTAACTTAGGTCACATAAACTGGTAACTTCAGAACTATTTCATCCAAACTAATTCCATTTCTGATACTTAACAAAATAGAATAGGATAAACAAGATTCTCTTTATTCATATTAAGAGACTAGAAAACATAATTCAGAGATTCATTACAATAGCATAACGATATTCTCCAGATGTCTTTTCATTTTGAAAATCACATTTTTATAAAGACTTGTTTACCAAAATCCTAAAATTCAGCAGGTGGAAAGCACCTCTGAAAAAGTCTTCAACTGATATTTTAACAAACTAACTAACTTTAAATCCATACATAAATATTCAACAGGCTCATAATGAAGCATAAGTCTTTTTAACAAAAAATATCAAAACACTATAGAAGCTTTGATGCATCAAATGCCTTATAATTCTGGTGCCTAAACTTTTGGCACTTGTCTTCAACTTCATGGAGCCAGCGTTAAGTCTTCAATGTTGAGTCTTCTTCATTGAATTCTTTCCAACTGGGCATGATGACTAGTTATTCATAAAGAACATGTTTACTTCTACAAAATCTAAACTATTAATTCAAAACGAGTTAATAAATCTCAAGCAATTTCAAGAAATAAATTTTATACAATTCCCTCAAAAAGGAAGCACTTATTAATCCTAAAGTTAAATAATTGGCAAAGTAGAGGGCTGGAAAAATCATAGACAAGGGTTTTTAATCTCTGTTATCAATGAGGTTATCTTTACCTCATGATTTCCTCCCCTTCCTAAGTCTAAGCAAGTCCTCATCCTTCCTACTGTGGGCCCTATCTTGTATTTGTTCTATTCCTTCTTTTTTTTCATATTTATCACTAAGATCATAATCATGATCTACCTTCATGTCAAATTCCTCTAGTTATTTTAAGAACCCTTGATGCAAAGAAAACCCTATTTTCCATTTTTCAAAATTTTCATCACTCTAATTTGACATATAAGCCAGGAGGTGCTGTAAGCAACAAATGAGGTATATATCTCATGCCAATCCAGTAAGTTTTCAATTGTGCAAGGATACTAGCTAATGTTATTGCTCTCCTATATGACCACTTGATATTAAGGGATGATATTATTTCTCTCTTCCTAAAATACATGGGAAGAGGGGTATACCTTTCTTCACATCCATGCTAGGATTTTCCTATAAGCTTTGTCCCTTGTTACTTGAAATGATCATAACACAACAGAATATTGTTGTTATATTTAGTCCTTATAACCTCCTTCAATTTGAAATTTAAAAATCTTGCCTTGAAGGCAAAAAGATTTTTGTAAGGATATCTCATCTTCAACCCAATTTTTTTCTCTAGTTGTAGATATTATTTTGATCTTTCTTGCTAGTGAATTTTATTTCTCATTATTGAGGGAAATGATCTCAACTAGACTTCTCCAACAAAGAAATTAACATAGAAATCAGTATGCCCTTCTACAAGAAAATTATGCACAAAGAATTCACATAGCATGTCTTGTTGTTCAGAAGTTGATTCAACAAATATTTTGAAAAAAATCTTTATCATTAAGGTTATATGGCTAGTTATTATAAATTTGGAGCAGTTTCCATCTCATAATTTGTTCATTAAGGAACATGGCATACAATCTAGATAGTCTTCTACAATTTAGCAATAAATCACTAATTTGGCAAGCATCCTGTTTAGCCCCATAAACTCTGTCAAATGATTCTTTTAGCAATACCAACGGCTTCTTCAATTGAGCATTATCCTTAGCCATTTCTCTTAGAAAATAACACCTCTCTATCCATTTCATGAGAAATGGAGGTATCCTCACCTGGAACCACTCTATCATAATTGGTTTGGTTTGTATTTCTTTGGACTCCATGACAAGTTTAGTATTGATTTCCTACAGATCTTGCTCTAATTCCATTATTTTACTTATAGAAGCATACAATTCACTTTTTTTTCTATTTATTTCTTCTTCAAAAGCAAAACATAACTGCATGAAATTATTGGTTAACTTCCTTATTTCTTCATTTTTCACAGAAATATCAGACACATAATTTTTATCTTGCCATCTACTTGTTGGACTTGAGATTGTAACTGTTCAATCATTTTATCTCTTTGCTCAATTTGTAATTTTAAGTTCACAATTTCTTGATCTCTTTTCCCTATAATTGCATTATATGCTTGAAGTTCCTCCTATTGTTGATTTATCTATTCTTTTCTTTCTTGTAATTGATTTCTTAACCCAAAAATTTCTTCATTCAGTTTTTCTACTTCTACTCTTCTTTGATCAAATCGTTCATCTACATTGCTACTAGAAAAAGATAAATTGGCATTTTCTATATCTACGCCAACTTCAATATATGGTACATTTCCTTCATCAAGCACACCAAATGAACTAGACTCAACAATTTTTTCAACAAAAGAAGAGAGTTTCCTTACAGTTTCATCATCAATTTCTTCATTATGGGGTGTCTCTTCTCCTTCCTCTTCTTGCTTCCTTGGAGATGATGGAGTCTCTATTTCGGGCCTAGGATATTGATCAAACTATTATTCACTTCCTTCCATTCCCTCATCATTAGGAGGGGTGTCAATATCTACATTCTGGTTTGAGGTCCTTGATTTTCTCTTTTTAGGAGAATTTTGTACTTCAAGAGGCACACTCTCACTGGACTCCCCGGACAATATTTTTCTTCTCCGCAAAGGAGGATTTATTTGAGAGGCAACTTTAGTCTTATTCTTCTTCTTGTGGAGAGGTTCCTCTTCTTCAAAATGTAAGACTTCTACATTTAGCTTCTCGAAAGTTTCTGGAACATGAAACAATTCTTCTGGCATATTGGCATTGGAAGTGATTGAAGCTTGATGAATTTCAGGAGCATCCAAGGAAACAAAGGAGGTTTCCCCTATATCCTAAACCATTTATCTTGATGATTATCCTTCTTCACAATGCTTATTAGACTCTTCATTCTCAATTTTTTGTAGAAATTTCTGCCATCTTTTCTCTGTTTTCCTATGGAAGTGGTACTTACAAATAAATTGAATTAGGCCATGATGTTTAAGTGGCCTAGTACCAACCTTATACCTCTCCATCATTCCAATAAATGAATCACACAAGAATGCAGGGACATTGATTCTGACAGCAGGGTCTTCAGTTTCATGACGCAAATGGGTCAATAGCCAAAAAGGAGGTTCTACTAGAGTAGCTGTTTTCCCTTCATAAGTGAAGTATTTAATTATCCATGCCACAACATTTTTCCATGGTTCATGGATTGAAATTCACTAAAATCCCTTATTCTATCCCCTAGTATAGATGGTTAGTAAAGGCTGAGGTTCACCCTCCCTATGAAATAGCTCTACCATCTTTTGATAGGTAATTTGTGTGGTATCAGTCATATTCATACCCTCATTTTCTAAACCAAATAGATGAGAAATTACCTTTTCACTTACTCATAAATGCTTTCCCCACACCATTGTCTTCCCATCTATGAAATTTTCCACAAATTCTTTCACTAAATGCTCTAAATGTCCCTCAAACTTTTCGATGAATTTAAGCCATCTTACTTTCTCAAACAAGCTTGCAATATTGTTTAATGCAAGCAATTTTTCTATCGAAGTTGGCTCATAATTTTTCTTAGCTCCCCCCATCTTCTCTCTTTAACTCCTTCCCTCGAATTGCATAGAAATACTCAAAAATCCCCAGTTTAAACTAGTGAATTGCAGAAGAGAGAAAATATGGTTTCGTTACAATCAATTCAGGGAAACAGTTAACCCATCTAATTTGAGTTTTGTTGTATTATCATGGTAGTTATGCATGGGAAAATGAGTAAGTATAGTCGTACTTCATGTGATCACTCCATGGCACAATTTTCTAAATTAGGAAAGAAAGGGGGCTCATTCCAATTAATTAACCTTTACTCAAAATAATTACTATCTTTAAGATAAAATGTACTTACCTTACATCACGTCATTTAATTGAATTCATTCACCTTTGTTGACATAATAGATTAGTTGTACCATTAGCAAGGGTGGCGGTAGCCTTAATTATGATGTGGATGGGCTAACTATTAATGAAAAATTCATTATGATAGAAAATATTGTCATCATTAATGCATTTATTATGGGAAGATTTTGTATTATCGAGCGGCATGGTGATATATGACATAGATTATGGCAAAAATTAAGAAATGTCATGTGTAAAATTTGAAAAAATCAAAGCATGAGAGCTAGAAAGGGAATTTACAAAGTTCTGGAGCATCGTTGAGAGATGTGACCAGAAAATGGAATAAGTTCTGGAGTATCGGAAGAGATACTATCGGAACACAACAACACAAATTTTTGGAGCATCGAGTGGAGACGCTCTCGAAACAAGGTAACACAAAAAGTTTTCAAGCATCGATGGTGACGCTCATGAAATATAGCGACAAAATTTTTTGGAGCATCATCGAAAGATGCAGTTGGAGAAGCAACCATAATTTTTTGGAGCATCATCAAAAGATGCAACCAGAATGCAACAACAACACTTCCGGAGCATCATTGAAAAATGTATTCGGATGAAGAAAGGAAGATACACAACTCAAGGATTTTTGGCTTTCTAGAGCATCTGGGAAAGATGACCAAAATGCAAGAGCAATATGCGAGTCATCCTCATTGTAGTTGTGCGCATTCCGGAGCATAAGAGCAACAGTATCAATAGGTCATAGCACACCGCCTAACAAGTTCTAGAGCATCACAGAAGATGCGCTAGAATTTTCTTGAAGTCCTGCAAGAACAAATAAAAAAATTAGCCAACTCCAAGAGACGAAAAATTTAGAAGAAGTGCTTTGAATGGAAATTTATGAACATGCTCATTATTATTATTATTATTATTATTATTATTATTATTATTATTATTACTATTATTATTATTATTATTTAGATAAACAAGATTAAAACTATATTGAATCTGCAAAATTAGAGTCAATGCATCAGATCTCTCCCTGTGTCTCTACCATTTTTTAGAATTCCTCCTTATTGAATGGTTTTTGGTACATGCACAATCGATTCCCATTAACTAGGAGGGTTTGGGTATCACCATCGATAGGTTTCCACTGGACAGACCCATTTGGGAATACCTCTGAAATTTTGTATGGCCCCAACCAGTGAGTTATGAGTTTACCTTGGTGATCTTTCTATTTCGAGTCAAACAATAGGGCCCAATCCCTATTATGAAACTCCCTCTCCCTAATATTTTTGTCATGCCATGCTTTAAATTATTGTTGCACTATTTTAGTTTGATGGACAACCTCTAAGCGGATTTCATCCAACTCGTTCAACTATAAGACCCTTTCTACTTAGGTGCATTTAAGATCTATTCCCAACTCCATGGTTGTTCATAATGTTTGGAGTTCAAATTCAATGGGTAAGATAGGCTTCTTCTCAAAGATTAATTCATATGGACTAAAAGCAATATTTTATTTCCATGTTGTGTTATAAGCCCAGATGACGTCAGGTGTTTTTCTATCCCAATCTTTTCTTCCTAATGACACAATTTTTGTTAAGATATTTTTGAGATCCATGTTAGTCACTTCTACCTAACCATTTTCTTGAGGATGGTAGGGTGATGATTTCTTATGAATAACCTAGAAATGGTTGGTGAAAGCCAACAAAACTTTTGACATAAATTGAGGACCTTGGTCTATAACAATCATCCTAGGAGCTCCAAACCTGAGGAAAATTTTATTATAGAGGAAATCAACCACCTGCTCCTCCCTAGCGACACACAGATCTTGAACTTTTACCCACTTAGTTAGATAATCGGTGCAAACCAAAATGTACTCCTTCCTTTGTGAGATTGGATCTATTGGACCGATAAAGTCCAATCCCCATTTTTTGAATGGTTCAAGGACTACCTAGGGTTGAAGGGGAATTTCATTAGATTTTTTTGGTCTCCCTACTCTTTGACATTCATCATAGTGATGGACATACTTCTTAACATCCTTATGCATAGAGGGCCAGTAGTACCCTACACATAATATCTTATGGAAGGTTCTCTTTGTAGAATAATTTACTTCTGAAGGATCATCATGACAAGATCTTAAGATACTATAGGTTTCATCTTCCCTAACACAACTTCATAGGACCATGTCAGGTCTTCATATAAATAGGATCCCATTAATCCATTTGAAAGGAATGCTTTCTCTTATTAGAAGTCTCTTTTGTTCAGTCATAAAAGAAGGTGGAACCTTTGAGGTAGCCAAATAATTAGCATTATTGACAAACTAGGGAATTTTAGTAGAGATGGTGAATATATTTTCATCTGGAAACTCGTCCTATACCGAAGCACATTCACCATCCTCTTGTCTAATTCGGGATAGAAAATTCGTGAATACATTGAATTTCCATGGTTTATCAATAATTGTTACATTGAATTCTTGAAGAAGCAGCAACCATCTGATTATCCTCCCATTACTAGAGGTTTATTCATGAGGTATTTTATGGCTGAATGGTCTATATACACCGTTACTTTATATCATGTAATGTAATGTCAGAATTTCTTAATTGCATGAATTACATCTAAGAATTTTTTCTCTATTGTCATGTAATTTCTTTCAGTTGGAGTCAGATTATTGCTGATCAAATATATAGCATATTTCCCTCCATTCTCATCTTCCTATCCTAAGACTGCTCCAATAGCATCATCAGATGGATCAACATAAATGCAGAATGGGAAGTTCTAGCTAGGTTCATGAAGGATAGGAGTTGAGATAATCTTCTCCTTGATAGTTTCGAATGATGACTAAAACTCGGGTATCTAAATGAACTCCACATTCTTTTGAAGAAGATCAAATATAGGAGTTTTAGCTTTGCTAAAGTTTTCTATAAACCTTATCTAGTATCTCGCATGCCCTAAGAAACTTCTAACATCAGTCTAGGTTTTTGGGGTGACCAATTATTGTATTAATTCAATTTTATTTGGATCCACTTTTATTCCATCAAAAGATAAATGATTTCCCATCACAATTCCTTGTTCCACCATTATCAGGCATTTCTCATGGCTTAATGACAAACAATGTTCCTCATATCGCTTCAACACTTTTTCTAGGTTTTGGAGAGCTTCATCAAAATTTGAGCCATAGATAGTGAAGTCATCCATATATACCTCCACATATGCACTTACTAGCTCAGCAAAAATAGCCAAGATAGCTCTCTAGAACATTGCAGGAGCATTATAGATCCCAAAAGGAAGGACTCTATACGCAAATGTTCCCCATGGACACGTAAAGTTAATTTTATCCTGGTCTTTTGCTGCAATTTGTATCTACTTGTTACCACTAAATCCATCTAGAAACAAGAAATATTTCCTCCCATCCAATTTATCCACAACCTGGTCAACAAATGGTAGGGGAAAAAAATCTCTATGGGTCACCTTATTAAGTTCCTTATAGTCTATGCAGATTCTCTATTTTACATTATTTTTGGGAACTACCACCAACGGTGAAACCCACTTACTATCAGAAATGGGATAAATAAATCCCACTCACAGGAGCTTCTCAATCTCAGTTTTGACAATATCTTTCAAAGAAGTTTTTAGTCTCCTTTGAGGTTGGCGAACAGGTCAAACATTTTCAGTGCAAATATGATGAGTGCACAGGGTGGGGTGTATTCCCCTCATATCCGTATAGTCCCAATCAAAGGATTTGGATCTATTTACTAATAAATCAAAGAGTTTATGTTCTGTCAGCTTGGTCAACCAATTGTTAATGTTCAAAGTTTTTACTGGAAATAGCATAATAGATTTAACATCGGGATGGTTGGATACAACTACATACATTGGTCTTGTCAAAGTATTAAGGGGGGAAGCTATGAGGTATGGTCCTATGAAGTCTGGCAATATCTTCAAAAAAATGTTCTATTTTGGAATGATATTCATTAAAGGACAAGGCAGTCCCATGAAACTGGTACTATCAAATTCAACATTTCCTATGTTGATGGGCTTCCCTAAGATTTCTTCTACATCCAACATTTCTTCATCGCTTGAATCCATGGTGAGATTCCCCATATTGTTTTCTAATTCATCTTCCAATTCCTCACCATGTTTTTTAATGACTACCATTGCCAACAAAGCTAAATTTTCTTGTCCTTTAGGGCTTTCTAGTTCATCAAGATAGACTTTGTTACATTCAGCAGGCTTGGTAGGAGGATACAAAATTAATGTTTTCTATCTTGACCATGTGAAATGGTCATTCCTCCCTCCCTATAATCAATTTTGGCTACAATTGTTGCAAGTCATGGTCTCTAGAGGATTATAGGGTAACTGTCATTTGGTGTGAGAGACTGAATTACCTAAAAGTCCATAGGATATTCCCATCCATCGACTTTCACAAGAACGTTCTCAAGGACACCCTTGGGAATGGCTATGGCCTGATTTTCCATCTGTAAGATTGTGGTTGTAGGGTGCAAGTCGAACATCCCTTGTTCTTCCATTACATCCATAGTCATTATGTTAATGGTTGCTCCCAAGTGGACCAATTCATTAGGTATTTACACTTTTAAATTTTGAGTGTTATTAGTGGACTACTTGGATCATCGTATTTCAGAGCACTGGTCTTTCCAGCTAATAAAGCAGCTAGATAACCATCTATGTGGACAGTGTTTATATTTATTTGGTTTTCTTCCTGGGTTCTGAATACACAGTTGTTTGATCAATTGGTTTAGCTATGGAATCTCCTTGATGACTTGTAATACAAGAACCTCAATTTACAATTGTTTGATTTCTTGAATAAATGCAGTTTTGGTGGTTGAAGACACTTCTAGAGCAACTCTCGCAATGGTTGGTTTAAGGTGCACCAGAAAAGGTGTTTATGTTTTTTGGTAGGTGAATTGTTCACAGTTTCAGTTGGAGACTAACCCTCCCCTTGTTGAGGTAGGTCGGAAGCTACAGCTGAAGAGGGGGGAACAATTTTGTCTTGAATAATTTTGGGGGCTAGTTCATTAGCTATGGGAGTTGTTTTTGTGGGTCCAGTAGATTCCTTGATAGGCTTGTCCAATATCTCAATAATGGTTGGCATCTGAAGTGTTTTCCCATATCTCAATTATAGGTTTACACAATGTATGGCATTTAGTCCATTTACATTATCTTTGTTTAGTAGAATACACTGGGGCATTCTAGCAGTTGTTCTTCAGATTCAGAACCAATTACCTCGGAAGTTGTGGTTGATTAACTTTCTCAGTTTGTTGAGTATTTTGGGGAGGTGGCAGGAAATTATGTTGTTGGTTGGGTCCTCTCCTTGGACCACTGTAAAATTGATTATGGGTCTGGTTCCATTGAGGAGAAGAGTTTGAGGATACCACTAATGTTGAGGTTGATTATGCCATTGAGAACTTCCCCATGACTGGTTTGCCCATTCGGGTGACCCCCAAGGGTAAGTTCCCCAATTAGGCGATACTTGAGGTGGAATCTGAGGTCAAGGTTTTTCCCGTTGAGTGTTATTCTAGTTGTTATGTGGTATCCAAGAAATATTTGAACTTTGGTCAATAGGAAAAATTTCCCCCAGTTCTTTGATTTACCAAGTTAACTTCTTCCTCCACCAGGGTTGTTCTTTTCTTGGAGTTCTTTATGGCATTCAAAAGCTCACACTAGTCATTGGGATGGTCCTTATCAAAAACCTAAAAAACAAAAACTTTTTCAACTTTATCTAAAGGGAATTCTTGTAACAGATGTTTATCTCGGCACCTATGGCATTAGATGGATAACGTCTCAAGATTTCGTGGTTTAGCTTGGATTCCATCCAACATGGTATTCAACTGAACCAAAATTCCAGCCTTAAGGTTTTCTATTTCCTCTCATAATTTTCCTCTCTCATTGGAACCTCTTAAAAGAGTAGATTTGTGAATCCCTCATTGAGTATGAGAGAAGTTCTGACAAAGCTCCATGATTTGACCAAGGTCCTATTGAGACACATCCCCTTTTCCCATTAAATCCAATCTCCTTCGAGCATCATCATCAAGGACTTTGAGAAATATGGTTTTTAAGATCTCAACACTTATGGATTCTACATCACATCATTTAGATAAGAAGAGAAAACTATCCAGATAATCTTCTAGGCTCTCATCTTTGTTCTGCCTCATTTTCAACAGCTCTTCCTTTCTATCTCTCACATGAAAATAAATTTGGTACTTATCTAGAATAACATTTTCCTTGTCATCCAAAGATTTGATGGATCCCAAGGCCAACCCAATGAACCAATGCATTGTTGAGTCCTTCAAATTTGAGGGAAAAAGATTAAGTTTCTGGTTATCAGTCTTGTAGTCATATGTTTGACACAAGACCTTAAACTCGAAGAGAAATTAGTCGGGGTCCTCAAAAGACAAAACTTGAAAGGGTTGCAAGAAAGTTAGGGAAAAAAATTTCATGTTTGTTTCATCATCTACATCGATAGTGATAGGATAAGTAAATTTTTGTGGTGTTGGTGGGGCATCAGCATTGGCATTTCTATGGTTATGATCATGGTCACCCATATTGTCGAAGGGAATTCATACTTCTTCCAAAGTTTTCTCCAATAGGTGAGGTTCAGGGGTTTGAAGAATAATATGCTCCTCTACAACTATAGGTCTTCTTTTGAGAGTATACAAGAAGGTCTCAGGTTGATCCATGTTCATCAATTGTTCAAAGATTTTTTGAGTTGAGATTTCTTCTTCCCCACTTGCGGTTGGTACATCGATTGGGGGGGTTTTTGGTATGAATCCTCTGTGGGGGCCTCTTTTCCTAACCATGCAGAAAAGGAAGCCGGAGGACTATTTTTTGTTTCCAAAAGAGCTATGCAAGGTATTTCCTACTAAAACTTAGAAAAATAAATTTTTCCCCAGCAACGACACCAAGAAGTGATAGGATGTCATTATACCTATCTATTTAGTTGAAAATTACAACAAAATTCAACCAGGCAGGGTTCAAGGCTATATGCAATAGGATACTTCTTGACTATCTCTCTCTTGGATTTTTTCAGTGAATGAAACAACAACAAAAAAGACTTACACTAAGGGCCATTAAACTAGAAATCTCTGAAATGATTAAACTAAAGAGTAAGAAATTATTAACCTAAAAATCATATTAACTAAAATAGAAAGCATTGAAATGATTAAACCTATAAATGTATAAATTGTTGAAACAAAAAAACAAGTAAAGAAATTGTGAAACATTTAACTAATAACATTATAAAAAACTTAACTAACAAAAAGTAACATATCATTCTAAACTTAGCATTAAGAGACGGTACATCGGAACTTCAACTAACAAACAAGAAGGAAACTAAAATTTAGTCTTTATCATTTACAAAATAGAAATAACAAAACTTTTAGAGGTAAAATACTTATCTATCTATTTCTACTATCCCTTGAGTGGCCAACTCATAGGATTCTCTGTCTCTAACTCGGGTCACATAAACTGGTAACTTTAGAACTATCCCATCCAAACTAATTCAATTTTTGATACTTAACAAAATAGAATAGGATAAACAAGATTCACTTTATTCATATTAAGAGAGTATAAAACATAGTTTAGAGATTCATTACGATAGCATAATGATATTCTCCAAATGTCTTTTCATTTTGAAAATCACATACTTATAAAGACTTGTTTACCACAATCCTAATATTCAACAGGTGGAAAGCACCTCTGAAAAAGTCTTCAACTGATATTTTAACAAACTAACTTAAAATCCATACATAAATATTCAAAAATCTTGTAATGAACCATAAGTCTTTTTAACAGAAAATATCAAAACACTAAAGAATCTTTCATGCATCAAACACCCTATAATTCTGGTGCCTAAACTTTCGGCACCTGTCTTCAACTTCATGGACGCGGCATTGAGTCTTCATTGTTGAGTCTTCTTTGTTGAATTCTTTCTAGTTGGGTGTGATGACTGGTTATTCGTAAAGAACCTGTTTACTTCTACAAAATCTAAACTATTAATTTAGTGCAAGTTAGTAAATCCCAAGCAATTTCAATAAATAAAGTTTATACAATTCCTTCAAAAATGAAGTAGTTATTAATCCTAAAGGTAAATAATTGGCAGAGTAGAGGGCTAGAAAAATCAAAGAAAAGTGTTTTTAATCTCAGTTATCAATGAGTTTATTGTTATCTCATCATAACCCTTCTTAGGGCTCGACTTCCCTTTTTAACACTTCCTCAAAGCAAGGTATTGAGTGTCCACTTCCATGGTATAAAGAGATTCTGGAACATAGTCAACATCCTCCACAGATTTTGACTCCCTTTCTAGGATCAACCTCCTCTTCTTACCTTTCTTACTAGCCATCTCCTCCTCATAGACTATCATATTCTTCCTTCTGTTGCTTACCCTTAGGGGTAACAAGCGGCTTAACCACTTCAAAATCCTTTGCATAATCAGATGTTAAAAGAATAAGAATTACATGTAAAAAAGGATTATTTGTATTTTTCTTATGGTCCATGAGGCCAGAATCTAGAGAAGCCAACAGATAATAGGGAAAAGGAATCCTTTTTTTATAGCGGAAATGATTGAGAAAAAAAAAATGGTAGGAATTTACCATAGAGAAACGTCCTTCAAGGTAGATGTAACACATGAGCTCCTCGACCACATCCCCCCACAGCACCTTAATATATTTCCTCTGCTAACCACCACTCCTGATCGTCCTCAAGTCTTGAGATTCATCACCTTTGAAAAAAAATTGCATGGTCGTCTACGATTCCCTTTTATCTCTAAAATTTTTCTTTCCCTTCATCAATAACCCCATGATATTGGCTATGAAATCTTCATTCACATTAAACTTTGTTCTGCCCAACTTTAGAGCCCTATTAATCCAAGCTTTTGCAAAAAATGCAATAGTCTACGGATTGTTACCATGTAACCTCTCCAGGTAGAGAGTCGGACCTCCCTTCTCAAAGATCTTCCAAACCTTTGGCTTCTTCTTAACTACATCACATGAGAAAGGTTCAGCATGGTTCCTATCTCCTCCCATCACTTTAGGAATTGCAGAGTCGAGGATTTTGAAAACTTTGAGCACAATAAGAAAAAACCTCAAGAAGGCAATGCAAAGAGTACCCACAATTCGTGTGAAAACAGAAAAATGGCATGAGAGATTAATTACCCTTGAGTTGCATTCCCTTATGGATACTGTCCCTTGTACAATCAGCTCGATCCAAATCTTGCTTACCATCCTTTGAAATCATATCCTACCACGTGATAAAATTCATGCATGCCCCGAGCCTTAATAAATCATCAATCACTTTAATTTTGGCCATCATGATTAATACTTACAATTGTTTCTATATGGAGGGGGTCGTTCAGTCCCCATTCCCTAGCACCTCTAACTCCAAGATTTGTGAATATATCAGTAATTCCCTTTCCCTCTCTCAATACATGAGAAATATAATTAATCATCAAAGGACTTAAGAATATCAATAGCATCTCTAATCAAATTTTCAATAGTCCATGAAGGGGCATCACAATTCTTCAAATTATTAATGATATTGAGATAATCCCCCTCAAGCCATACTTTCTTATACCCTTTAGTTTGTGCCAATTTGAGACCATGATAGGCTGCAGCGTTAAAATTATTTTGTTAACTTAAAATGATATTTTATTAATGTTCCAAATCATGAAGCAGTGATATTTTGTTGTGCCATCACCTTAAAAACTTTAAGTTGGAGATAAACCAATGAAAAATTAATGTCGATTTGAATATGACTAAATGGATAAGTAATTTGGTGTTACTGCATATGTCTTATACCCCTTTTCTTCGAACTTCAAAGATATAAAATAATATTCATTAATACCTAAGGAAGTTTTCCTAACATTAGTTGTTCACAAAATATATTAGTAGATTCATGAGTTAATATTGATTTACTCTATCTTTAGCTCATCTTAGCATCTTGACCATTCAAACTTATTGATTAGAAAAGAAAATTGGGGAATTCTTTTACTCTAAGAAGGGTTCAAATTAATGAAAAAATTTGGTATCCCTAATCTTGCTTGAGGGTTTGGCTAGAGTCAACACGGTTTCATGACACCAATACAGTAGAGTGGTGAGAAAGGCTTACTTTTCGTTGCATCCTTTAAACATTTAGTCTTTATGTTTAATTTGCAATTTTATTTTGCAGAAAAGAGAAAAAATATTTTTAAAATGAAATTTCTATTTATAAGGGCAAAATGGTCCTGGTATATAAAGTGTTCTAGGAAAAACAAGATAGTAGATCATTTTTGAGTTTATCTAACCGGCTTATTACATTGTCTCCTTCGTAAATTTGACCAATCTACTCTTTAAAACTTTTCTCCTTAATGTAGTTGAAGAAAAAATTGGAGCCTTTGTAACCACAGCTTAACCAATTTAACTTAGCTCAAACCTTTAAACCTTGGATCTTGTGAGTTTGAATCCTTTTCAAAAATTTTTTGGCAGTTGCAAGTTCTTCACTCAACCTCTCATCTTTAGGATCTACTTGAATCTTGGATTCAACCAAGAATAGGCATTATTGGAGATCATTCTCTTCCCTTCTCCTATCAATGGATTTTTTCTTGCTAGTAGTTTGTAATAACTTCCTCCAGGCTTCCACATTTTGGTTCCATCTACCTATGGCCTTTAAATATTTTAACATCCTTTTATTGACCTCTCTACAGTCATTATCTTTCAACAAGTGGTAGTTTAGAATGAACCCATCCTTCCTTAAATTTTCCTTAGGCATTCCATGGTTGGTTACCAATGCATCCTTGATAGGGTGGTGATCGAATAGGGTAAAGGGGTAGACAATGACTTTGAGTCCATCTTTATACAGTAAGAAATCGAAGAAGTGTTTGTTCACATAAAATCTATCCAATATGTAATATATTATCCTTCCACCCTTATGTGCATTACACCAGGTGAACTGCATCACCTTACATTATCTTTCCTCCCTTCTTCCAGAGGGTCAATTAACTTAAGTTTAGCTTTTAGTTTTTTCCAAAAGTATTTTTCATTGCCTATCTAAGTATTATCTATTCCCCCAAACTTTTCCTCCATGTGTTCCACCATATTGAAGTCACCTCCCACAATCCATGGAACCTCAAGTAAATTAATGATCTATTGCCAGATTTTGGTTTTGTCCCTATGGTCATTAGGGGTGTATATAGAGAACATTCCCACTTTAGTACCATCCTTCTCCAAGGTAATCCATACTGCTCTATTGTAGGGGGAGATGTCCTAATTAGACACAGATTGAGCCCATTTTATGGAGATGAGGATAGCTACAACCTCCCCTCCCTCTTTCATGTTTGTTAGTATAATAGGAGGATTCTTTCCAAATGAATCTTGTATTTGTGACTAGGGTAAAACCAGTAGCTTTGGTTTCCTAAAGAAGGACAATATCCTTTTTCTTATCCAAGTTTAGAAACCTTCTTATGATATATATCATTTACAATGATTCAATTCCCCTAACATTCCAAGATACACAATTATGGTTCATTTTCAACATTCATGGGGGAGACATCTTGGTCACTCTTGAAATGTTGAAAACATTTGGGGAGTCTGTCCTCACTTTCCAATATTTTTTTATAGGTGATAGAATCACAACACTTGTTTTCTTCCTCTTATTTTTGGCTAATTGAATACTTATTCTTATGGATAATGACTTCTCATTTATCCTCAACCTATCAAGACCAATGCGAGATTTAGAAGTTCTCACAATTTTCCTTTCTGTGATATTCTCATTTTCATTGGTTCCTAGGGTCACAACCTACACCATGTTATCCCTAGATTCATACTTTTCTTTGTCATTATTATTAGGGGAATATTGCTTAAATCCTGATTTACTTCTTTACTCTTTAGATTGTTAACGATTCCATCCTCCTCCTCAATAATTTTCATACAATCCTTCGGCATAGAGGATTTTGTATCTTGCATAACTTGATTTAGATTTTGAGAACATTAGTTTTTATCTTTATCCACCCCAAAGCATTTCACCAAAATGGAGGTGTTGTTTCAGTTGGAGGGTTCTAAGGAGACACCATTAGTAGGGAAGATCTAAGAGTATCTTGGTCTCCATTCTAAGTCGCATCCATCAAGGGAGCATTTTTTGAGGCAATGGTTGTCGAGTCATAGTCTCAAGTGGGACCATAATTAACCAAACAAACATTAGGATGAGGTATTTGATTATTAGACATAGAATTTTCCCGCAAAGAGGAGACCTTATCACCCCCAACAAAATTAGTATCTCCATTGTTTTCACTATTTTGGGTATTCTTAACCAAACTTATTTTTCCACCCTCTTTTTTAAATTGGTACTCAAAAAGTCTTGGCCAAAGGATTTATTAGCATGCTTCACATCCATAAATTTTCCCTGGATTATTTTTTAAATATTACACAACATTAGTTGTTGAACATTTATCTTTTGCAATAATACCTTATCCCCGATAATATCAACTTTGAGAGAGGAATTAGTGGGGAGCCAAGGTGATATAGCCTCAATAGGGCATATAGTTTCAGCCTTCCCATAGCCTGCATTAGCACCATTGCAATCCCCTCAGAGAATATCACATGGATTACCAGACACAATGCTCAAAGATAAACTTGAACGAATTCTTCCCATGGAAGCCATACCCAACAATTGTGAAGACGTTTTTCCCACAAGGGGCCTAGGATATGAGTCTTGAAGCACATTGTCTATTATATTGTAATTCGGGTTGTCGAGGCATTTCAAATGGTCTCCCCGCTCAATGAGGGGCTAGATAGAAAGGGGGTTTTGGTTTTCCATAGGGCACCACCTATAATATTCCCATTATGGTTTGTCTTGGGATTATCATATGAAGCCCTTGAATTATCTTTTTTCCTAGGATCAATTGTTCATTTATCTTTAATAGTATTTATCTAGATAATTGGATTTTTTTTTGGATATGCCCCTCTTTATGACATAGGTAAAAGGAATTTATGCCTCCCATAATTTCTAGTTGGTAGATAAAGTAATTTTACTAATTGTATAGCTCAATGCTATTATGGATCTCAACCCCAAGTGCTAATGAAATTAGGGCACAAACATCAAGATGGGGAAGGGACAGCTTTGCTTCATCCACTCTCACAACCTTTCCAATTGGAGAAAAAAGGTGGGGAATAAGTTTCTAGAACAAGTAGGTGGGATATTTTTAAACACAATCCACTGAGGGTAGTACAAGGCTAAAACCTCATCAACAATAACTGTAGGAGACCATGAAAAGGATCTGAAAACACACCTGCCTGAATTCCAATAGGATTTGAAAAATTATTTTTCTTACATCAAATGACTTTAGAAAAATAAAAAACAACCCTTTATATAAAATATTACTTTAACTAATTTGAACTCCAAATTTGTTAGCCCAGAAACTAGAAAACTAATTATCCAAACAATTCCTGGTCATAATTTTATTCACATCCATCGCCGCCAAAAAAATTGCCATGTCTTTACGTCTATATCTTTTTCTATTAATCACTTTTTTCCATTTTCACATTTGAAGTTTCATAGCATCAGGGTTAATGGAGGGTTACTTACCTTTATCTTTACCATTTCCCTTTTTTGGTGTGAATAAATGTCTTGTACCTAGTTATTTCACTTACTAGGGACTTAGGGGACATATTTACATGTTAAGCTTACATAGGTCCTAAGATTCTTTCTAGAAAGTGTTAGTTCTCATTAATTGTTATCTTGTCTTTTGGCATGTTACGTGCATGTGTCCCAAGTAGTTGTGATTAGTTGTCTCATGTCATATGATTAAGACAATTTTCATAATATTATGACATCTTATGTCTCACCTTGGCTATATAACCATGGGGTCTCTACTACATTGATTCTTTTTGCATTCATTGATAGGAATATAGTTTATTCTTCGCATATTGATATTTTGTGCTTTCCATAAGCATTTAGATCTTGGATGGCTATCTCCATAGCCAAATCTTACATGGTATCAAAGCAGGTTGAGTGCCTTTGGTTAGTCTATTAGGAGATCTTGAGTACAATCTTGTAATTTCTTGAAGCATTGAGTATGTTTCTTCTCTTGCATCTTTGGATGATCTGGAGAATCAAAAAGGTGTGATAGAAATACCGTATTTTGGGGGGTTCCTTTTTTGTCTTTACGTTGAAAGTGCTTTTTGGGAGCTTTTTGCATCAAATCTAAGCTCACCATTGCATCCAAAGTATCCGAGAAAGTCTGATTTTCCTTTTGTTTCATCCTAGTTGGACATTGGAGGTCAAATCTACAAGGGTTTGAAGATTGAAGGTTGTTGCCAGATCCAAGAGGTGCCTACCACTTTAGAACATTTTTATCTTAAAAGGACATCTACATCGCATCGAGAAAGGCCAAAAACCCCTAAATCGACCGCTAAATCATTGAATTTGGACAAAGTCAAGTCTGCTAAGGAAACAAAATGTGGGCCAATCCATACGGCCAAACCATTATTGTGTTAGTACAAATTTATTTTTCAAAAGAAAAAATCTTTATTTTTGTACAAATTAAATATTTGTTAAAAAAAATTTCAAAAAATTATTTTATTTGAATCACAATTTTTCCATTGTTAAAGGTTTTTCTTTTTTTAAATTTAAAAAAATTAATACCCTACACAGGCAAGGTACTACAGACGTACCTTCCTGTGTAGGTACTAGGTACCCAAATGTACCTCTAGCTGCCACTTGACACCATTTCATTGGTGTGGCCTCAACCCAAGTGGGCCCCTCCACTAACCGATCAGTCAAACTAAAAGACAACCATTGTGACCCTAATTTGATACCTACATAAACAAAGCAAACAATCACAATATTAAATCAAATGCAAGGTAGAACAAGGATTCCCCATGAGATCCATTTACAAAACTTAAAATAGGAAAATGAAGAAAAGATGAACAAAGAAAGCAATGAAATCCTAATTAAGTATGTAAACTCTTGATCCCATGGGGGAGTTGATGTCAATTGATGTGTTGAAATCAGCCCTTTCACAACTCCTTTGTAAGCTTGATGATTTGATCCACTTTATTGATGAAGAACAAGATGAGTTCTTGAGAAAACCTGCAATAACTTAGCTAAGATCTTGCATTGAGGATGAAGTTGAGTAGAGTAAGTTTACTCAAGTTGTGGATGATAGAATGAAGAAAGAGTCTCTCATTTATAGATTTCCAAAATGGAAGAGAGAGTGAAATTGAGCAATGTGGGATCATTCAACATCCAATGGCCAAGTGCCAATTGTCAAGATGTGAGTGGTTGAGAAATGAGCACATTTTGGTCAATGTGCATGATAAATGCCATTGGATTCAAATTTGAATTTTGAATGTGACATGTTGGGGGGAGAGAAGAATGAAATTAATGTCACTTGGCTCAATGCACAAGGACATGTAAGAGGTATTGAATGCCTTGTTGGAAGGACCAAGTCCACTCGGACTTTTTGAATTCAAATGAGGGAATATTCTCTTTTGATGCTATGTGAGGAAAAATAGAGAATTAAATAAATCAAAGTAATTGATTTATTGTGCAACTTGCATTCTCTAGAGGATTTTAGTGAGAATGATTAACTTAATAATAAAGGTTTTGATTAATTTAATGAAGAATTAGGTGATGTGACAATTTTGACTTAAATAGATGAATTAATTTAAATCAGAATTGAGAAGAAATGATTAATTAAATAAATGATTTGATTTATTTAACCAAAGAGGAAAATGTTAGATTAAATCAAATAAGGTTTAATTTATTTTATTTAATAAGAGGACTTTAGAGATTTTAATCAAATAAAATGATTTATTTAATTAAACAAAAATGTAAGGTTAATTAAATTAAATTGATTAATTTAATCAAAGGAGGTAAGATACCTAATCAAATGAATAATGATTCATTAGATTAAAAGACAAAATATGATGAGATGTTGAGAGTATGATTCGAGAAGAAATGTCGTTAGTGATCAGAGTCAGGTGTGCCAAACCGAAATTGTACATTTTCCATGTCTACAGCCGTAGTCAAGAAAATACCAACGACCTTCAAGAAAAATCTGAGCAACAAATCGAAATATTCTTATTCCTTCAATATTTTTTTGCCAGTCAAGCAGACCCTCGAGGATCAAAAGAATGCCAAAATAAATGCAATGATTCCAACATCTTCAAGGAATATTCCTATGCCGCGTTCATGAATGAGTTTTCTATTTTTGCAGTCCAACTTCTGAAACACATATCTTGTCCATACGACCTCCTTTTTTAGTGCATTTTTTTATTTGGACTAATTTTTTGTGCTCTACGCACTGGTGTAGATGATTTCTGATTTTGATGCACAGAGTTTTCAGAAAATTCAATTTGTCACAAGTATTGTTGAATAGTCATAATTTTTGGAACTTCCAAGACTTTGTTTGGGCTCATACAGAAACCTTTTCAAGTGAAATTATTTTTAAAAGTGCATATTTTTTTAGAACTTCAAAGTGGTGCTATCAATAAATATTCATTGTGAGTAGAAATTATAATTTCAACACATAGCCTTATTTGTCTCATTTTGGCATTTGTATTGCATGGATCCTAGTTTGATATTTTGCATGTTGATCACAATTTGATCTTACCTTATTGTGACAATTGTAAGCATTCAAATCAAAAGTACACAGCTATTTCTTGCAAGTGGCAATTTTAACCACACTAAGTATATAGTGTCAAATTATTTGCTTGGGGGGGTTGTGTTGTGTGATTGTGCTTTGAGTTCTCTCATGTTCTCTTCATATTTCAACCATGGTTCATCCTAAGTTTCCTCTTTTAACTCCACATAACTATGCAACATGGAAAATAAATGCATGGAGTAAACTAATGGAAAATGGATTAATTCACTACATTGATGGATTTGTTCCAAAACCAACTGATCCAAATTTAAAAATTGAATGACTCATTAAAAGTACTATGGCTCTTGGAACTCTCAAGAAATATTTTTCTCTTGATATCATCTTTCATATTGATAAGTTTAAATCAGCTAAGGAAGCTTGGGATAAACTTGCTTAATTATATGGAAAATTTGATGAGATTAGGGAATACAAACTTGATAATGATCTCACTAATCTAGATCCAAATATTTTTTATACAATTCAAGACTATGTAACTAAGGCTATTGAATTAAGAGAAAAACTCAAATATTATGGTATTGATAAGAAGGATGCATAGTTGGTCTTCAATTTGTTAGACAAGCTTCATTCAAAATATGTAGCTTTTGTTTCTAGTTTTCAGACTCATCGATTGACTATGTGAATTTCTTATACTACACCTTCATTTGATTCATTCACATAGATGTTGATGCTTGAACAATCAAAGTTGATTGATATGGGTATTCTCAAGTCATCTAAGTTACAAGCTTTGGTGGAAGGACATGGGTTAGGATCTAATAAGAAATAGAAGCAATCAAAGAACAAGCCATGCAAAGACCGAGCGCAATCCTCTTCTCCATAGCAAGGAGACTCTTAATCTTCTTCCGAAAATGGGAATTCAAAAAAGAAGGAGAAACTGACTCAAGTGCATAGTGCAAGAAATTTGGTCATGATGAGCATCATTTTCATGCTAAACAAGTTGATGAATTGACTAATCTCCTCAAGAAGAATAACATCAATTTTCCATCTTCCTACAAAAAGGAATCATCTCCTTCCACTTCTTCACAATCAAATAAAGGAAACTTGGACATGCACTTCTTGCAACCACAGGATCATCACAACAATGGATACTTGACTTGGGTGCTACACATCACATGGGTTATGATAGAGAACAGTTTTCTTCATTGGAACCTTGTATAGTACCACACATTCTTACAGGTGATGATACTCAGGTGAAATTTTTTGGAAAAGGTTCACTTGACATGGATGATTGATCATTTGAGAATGTTCTTTGTGTTCCTGACTTGTATGCCAACCTTAATTCAGTCTACCAAATCACCCATCTTGGGAATGGTAAGAAAATTGATTTTTCTCCAAACATGGTTATGGTAAAAGATCTTGAGGATAATGCCTTGGTTGCAGTGGGAAAGGCCAATCATGATTCTTGGCTATATCAATTTTCTCACTTTGAGTCATGTTCTCCCTCTACGGTATTTCTCTCATTCAGATTCAGTAAGTTATGGCATGAGCGGTTTGGAAATCTTAACTATCGCTATCTTCGGTAGCTTAGCTCATAGGATATGGTCATAGGTCTCCCTTGCATTAGCTTTTCAGATGGTGTATCTCCAAGTTGTGCTATGGGTAATAATTGAGAAGAGAAGTTTGATAAAGGGAAGTCTTGGAGAGCTTTGGAAGTTCTTCAATTGGTTCACAGTGATCTAGTGGGCCCATTTCTAGTTTTTTCCTTCAACAAGGCTCACTATGCACTCACCTTCATTGATGACTACTTCAGATTCACTTGGGTCTACTTTCTTCGCCAGAAGAATGAAGTCTTTGACAAGTCTCAAACTTTCAAGGCTCGTGTTGAGAAGCAATTTGGAAATTACATCAAGATTCTTCATACTAACAATGGTCGAGAATATGTGAACCACAACCATGTGTAATTTTGTACTCTTGAAGGGATCGATCTTCAGCATTTAGTTGCATACATGCCACAGACAAATGTTGTTGTTGAAAGGAAAAATGAGACCCTCAAGGAAATGGCTAGCTACATGATTCATGCTCATTCTTTTGGTCCAAAATTTTGGGCTGAAGCCATTAATTATGCTACACACATTCATAATTGGGCTCCCCACAAGGCATTAAAATGCATGAATCTTTTTGAGGCTCGATGTGATAGAAAACTGATTGTGTAGCATTTTTGAGCTTTTGGCTCTCTAGCTTGGGCATGCATTCCTCCAAAGAAGTGTAAGGATTTGGAACCCCAAAGCAAGCCTTGCATCTTTGTTGGATATCCAAATGGTGTCAAGGGTATCGACTCTTGGATCCAAAAACACATGAGCTCTTCATTGAGAGGAGTGTTCAATTTGAGGAAATCTCTCCTAGATAAACCTCTGATCCTCCTCATCCTTCATCCTTAGTGGACTTAGATGATAGTGACTCAAATGATTCTACCTCACCTCCTACTTGTAGGGTTGCACCTTTGTAGGGTTCTCATTTTGAGGTTCAAGATTCCTATCATTCATCCCCTTCATCTTCACGACCTCATTGGGATCATTAGACTCTTGAGTCAGCAGGAAATCTTATTGGGGATACTATAGGCACTTGAATAACTCACTCACAACATCAGAATCTCCCACATGTCTACATTGCTATTGCTTCAAATCGATAATCCTTTAAGCATCAGGCATGAACTAAATGGGATTTAACAATGGAGTAAGAGTATAATTCTTTGATGAGGAATCACACATGGGACTTAGTTCCTCTTCCTAAGGGGAGAAAAATGGTTTGATGTAAGTGGATGTCAATTAGCTAGTATGGGTTTAAAAGTTGAAGATGAAGATAAGGAAGTTGCATTATTGTGTTCATTGTCGAATCTTGGAATCATTGAGTCACTTCTATTAGCTTTAGCGCAACTGACACGAGCTTGAATTTGATTCTGTTGTGGGAGCTTTGTTTTTTGAAGAGGTGCAGATGAAATCTAACATAGAAACCTTCACATCAAAAGTAATGGTGGTTAGGGTTCGATCCACAGAGAAAGGGGAAGATTCAAGAGGTACATCCATATTTAAGTAAAAAGGAAAAAAGGGTAAGGGAAAATTTTGGTACTACAATAAATTAGGGCATCTCAAGAAAGATTGTTAGGAGAGGAAAGAAGATGATCATGACCTCAAAAAGGAAGCAAATATGGTTGAGACAAAGTCAAGTGTGGTTGATGAAGTTTTATTTTTTTGTAATTCCTTATAGTATCATGAGTAATGGTTATTATATTTTGGTGCTTCTAATCACATGTTTCCACATAAGAGTTGGTTTTATTCTTACCAAGTGATTCATGGTGATGTTATTCTTATGGGAAATAATGTTTCTTGTAAGACTGTTGGGATTGGGAGCATTATGTTTAAAAAAAAATATAGTATTGTGAGGACTTTAACAGAGGTAAGGCATGTGCCTGAACTCAAAAAGAATTTAATTTCCTTGGCAGTTTTGGATTCTAGAGGTTATAGATTTTCAAGTCAAGGTGGATCAATGAAAGTGTCCAAGGGAATTTTGGCGGTCATGAAGGCTACAAATGTTAGAAACATTTACAAGCATGAAGGGAGTATGGTAATAAATGACACAATAGTGGTATCTAAAGATGAAAATAAATCTACTCGTTTATTGGCATCAGCGACTAGGTCATATGAGTGAGAAAGGATTGAAGGTATTGATAAACCGTAAGTTACTTCCAAATTTAAAATCATTGAATTGAATTTCTACACGAATTGTGTTTATGGAAAGTAGTCTAACAAAATTTTAAAGCAGGGATTCATGCAAGTAAAGGTATTATAGATTACATTCATTTAGGTGTTTTGGTGTGTTTTTAATTAGATTCCAAATCTAAGAAATATATCTTTGTTGGTTATGGTGACAGAAGTAAGGGATACAAAGTGTGGGATCCTAACACCTGCAAAGTAGTTATTAGAATAGATGTATTTGATGAATCCCCTCTCATAAAATCAGACATAGTATAAGTTGAAAATCTATAGGAGTTAGATGTTAAAATAGTGTTTCTACATGAAAATTTGGATGAGGAGATATATATGGAACAACCAGAAGGGTTTATTCAAGGTTACAATAGGAAATTTGTTTGCAAACTCAAAAATTCATTGTATGGCCTGAAGGAGTCTCCCAGGAAATGGTACAAGAAGTTTGATTCCTTCATGGTGAGCCAAAATTTTACGAGTGACTATGAACATTGTATTTACTTTAAAAGTTTGAAAAATGTTTATTCATTATCTTGGTATTATATGTTGACAATATGCTTGTAGCATGAAATTAGCTTAGTTGAGATCAATGGATTAAAGGCTCGGATGGCTAGGACTTTTGAAATGAAGGATCTAGGAGTAGAAAAACAAATTTTGGGCATAGAAATACACAAAGATAGGGAACATGGTAAGCTTTTTTTTATCGCAAAAGAAGTATGTGGAGAAGATCCTCATAAGATTCAATATGAAGAATGTAAAACCAATAAATATCCTTTTAGCTTCTCATTTTAAGTTTTCTTCAAGTTTATGTCCTACTGATAAAGAACAAAAGGATTATATGTCTCATGTACCATATGCTAATGCAGTAGGAAGTTTAATGTATGCGATGGTATATACAAGACCATATATTTCACATGAAATTTGTGTCATCAGTAAATGCATGGAAAATCCATGTAAAGAGCATAGGGAAGTAGTGAAATGGGTGCTTCAGTATCTTAGAGGCACAAGTGATTATTGTATCACCTTTGATGGTAGTAGTGGTTCAGTTTGTGGTTATGTTGATTTAGATTTTGCAGGTAATTTTCATGAAAGGAGATCTACATCATATTATGTCTTTACTCTTGTAGGAGGGCCTATTTGTTGCATGTCAAAGCTTCAAGAAATAGTTGCTTTATCCATAATTGAGGCAGAGTATATGGTTGTCTCACATGCTTGCAAAGAGGAAATTTGGTTGAAGGGTCTTTTGGGTGAGTTTGGAAAAGTGTAGGACATGGTGATTGTATTTTGTGATAGTCAAGGTGTTATATATGTAACTAAAAATATAACTTATCACAATAGAACTAAGCATATTGTTATTAAATATCATTTTTTAAGATAGGTTGTTGATGGAGGTTGAGTAGCTCTTAAGAGAGTTCATACATTAGAAAATTGTGCAGACATGTTGAAAAAATCAGTACAATTAGATAAGTTGAAGTGGATTTTGATTTCTCTTGGCTTGGAGAAAAGGTGATGAATGGGCATGGGAAAGTATCAGGTAAATTGTTGTCAAGGTGGAGATTGTTAGGTTATGATAACAATAATTAGAAAGAAAGAAAATTTTATCTTTTGGAAAGATAAGGGAATTAAAACAAAGTCTTATCTTTGGAAAATATTATCTTTGGAATCCTTTGGAAAAGAAAAGATTTAAGAACAAATAAAACAAAGCTAGATTTTTCTATGTGCAACATAGATTGAAGATATTATTTATATCTTGATGACTTGAAGGATAAATTATATTGTAATGAATTGTAATTGAAGAGCAGCAGTTGTGTGTAAGTTGTATTCAATTTCTCTAAGCAATAAGAATATCGATACTTTGCCCCTTAGATGTTTCCTTGAAACATTATCAAGGTTTTACCACGTAAATCTATCTCTTCTTTGTTATTTTGTGATTCCATTTAATTATCTTCTATATTTATTTGCATCTAACTTGTGCTGCAATATTATTAGTTTTCTGGATTTTAAGTTTTTTTGTTTTCCCAAAATTGTGCAGTGACATTGTCCACAATGCCCTCCATGCTGCCTTCATTTCTGCTCCACAAATTTCCCAAACTTAGATTATGCATTATATCTAAAGCACCTAGAATCATCTGATTAAGAAATTTAATCCACAAATTGCACAGATTCATTTATACATTGTATAAAGCATTTGCAATCATCTGCTAAGAAATCTAGTCTCCCAGCTTTTAGATTCTCATACTTGATCTATTTTCGAAAAGGAGATTGAAAGCAATGCTTGGTTCCTAAACTAAATTATAGAAATAGGCAAGATAAAATTACTTTCCTTCCACTCCAATGGCGATTCCTTCAAAGACCGAATGAAAATAGAGTGCCAATATCAGTGATAAACTGTCACACACAAAAGCTAAACTAGGTAATGGCGCATTTGCCTCTAGCCATGTTTGGATAGGTTTTGATTAAATATTTGCAGTGCGCCTACTATTTTCTTTTCTATAAAAAGGAAAATCATACATGATTGGTAAATCTTACTAATTATAAACTTTTCACAGAAGGGTTTTATGCAATTGCTTAATTTTTTTTTGTAGTACTGCTCTAGAAATTTGGGGAACTTTTTTAGTTGCCAGTGATTTCTTGATTCTTTTTCTGCTTTATTTAAAATAATTACTAAGCTATGATTTTTTCTTACTTACTAAGTTTAAAAATTACAATTAAAAAATAAAAATAAAAGATAAAATATGCAATCACTGTCAAATCTGTGATTAGGTAGACTGGATAATTTCAGCATCTTTTCTTTTCTTTTTTTAATGTAAAAACGCCTGAGGACCTATGTTGACTAGTTATCATTAACAATTCACTGGGCAGCCAACATGCTATATTTTTTTTAATAATTATCATGTAAGTTTGCATCTTACAAACTTCCCAACTTGCTTACTTTATTATTTTCTCTATTAAAAAATGATCAACAATTCACTGGGCTAACAACTTATCTATATGACTTATAAGCCCCCCTTTAATAAGTGGTTTCCAAATTAAATTTGAAGGGTTATTCATGAGTGAGTATTATTCTCACTTTTAAAAGCATTTAGTCAAGGCTTGATGTAGATGAAAACTCATGAACTTGAAGGTCCACCATCAACTAACCTGATATTTGAATGTGGTATCTCCAATGTGTGTAGGGAATTGTCCTCCATCATCTACTAGTTAAAACATGGTTAGAGGGAAGTGAACTTTCAAAGTGGAAATAGATATGATTGGACTATGAGAATGAAAATTAATAGAATACCTTTTGGTTCCAAAGGAACATGGTTCATTCCTACCTTGTTTGATTGCTTGGCGTAGACCCAAGTGACGACTAGGTCTCCCAACATAGTAAGCAGATATCCGACAGTGCAGAGCATGAATGTGAAGGGATACTCTTTCTTCGTCAAATAAAAAATGTCTTTGTTGAATCACTCAGGAAATGAATTAAGGTTGTCCCCAAGAACACCCTTCCTACGAATTGAGTTCCCTAAGAATGATAAGTTTGATTCCATCTTAAAAATAATGAGATACTCCTCCGACGAAGGTCACAATAAAAATAATGATGAGACACTAGATTTTTACCAGAATTAAAGATTTTTCTCTTAAATTGGGCTTCACATGATCACCATGGTCATCATCATCTATGCCACCGCCTCCTCCATGAGTAGCAAGTACTGGAATTAGAAACCCCAGAAATAGAAATACAAGATAAATAATGGTGGTTCTTGTGAGCATTATAGCAGCCATGACGAATAGTAACTTTGTTCTGCTGGGTATATGAGGGTAAAGGAGCAATGGATGATGGTCAAAGTTGAAGAAGGAAATAGGGTCATACTCTTTGAATTATGTGCTTTTCTCTCCTCTTCTATTGTAAACATCACAAACTTCTGATGGTGGAGAGGATTGGCAGGCAGGTAACATAGGTAACGATGCAAATTAGTTTAAAACAAGCAATTCATCTCCCATAATAGCGAAGATGATTGAGAGTGTAATACCAAATTTAAATACATAATACAGAGGCACTCAAGATGATATTTGGGTGATTGGGTGTCATAATAACAATTGATGAATCGCAAGAATGTTTCACACCACAATGCCTCCATTGTTTGATTTCTGCTCGGGTTCTTTTTGTTGGAGTTTGGGATTTCTTTCTATCTAACTTTGTTATTTCTTTGTAATTGGTTTTTTAAGTAAAAATTATTTATGATATTCATAGTATAAAAAATATTCAAGATAACAAGGGTTTATATCTTTTCTATGGGATTTACAGGGTTCTTTCTTGTCACATCCCTCCCAGCAAGGACTCTTCCTATGTGGACATTACACAGTCAGCAAAGAAAAACAAAACCGAATATAAAAAAAGAACATTTGGGATTGTGAAGTTTCTACCAACCACCCAACAAAGTTAAAGGTGAAATTTAATGAGCCATCTATCCCTCTCATGATCCAGAGACAACCTATAATAAATGGGCATGGTGTGGGTGTGAAAAAGCATGTTGTCATTGAAACACAGGGAGTCTTCATGCCATTATAAGGTATGGCATCTCTCCCTAAAAGGGGAGACTTCAACCCAAGTGAAGGAAAAATAAAAGATGATGCTAGAAAATTTTATTGAAAATCCTCATCACAGCCTTGTCTATAGAGATTCAAAATATAGGAAGGGCGTAGAGGAGCAGGAGGAGATGTAGGCAGGAGGGAAAGAATAAATTGGTGGGGAGAGGGCATGCGAAGGGGAGAAAATAGATTATTTGAAAAAGCCTTGGAAATATTCAATTCTGGCTTAGAAGACAGAGAGTGAGAATGTGTGGAGGAAATATTTAAAGAAGAAGTTGCAGGCTATGTGCAAAATGGATTGTCAAAAAGGTTTTAGAAAATTTGAAGCAGATACAATTGGTAGGTGTAAAAAGTGAAAACCCCACAACTTTTAAGATCCTCCCTACCTGTGATGAAATGCGAGTTTTGGATTACACCATGGATGTCCCTCAAGAAATAAATGATAGAGGAGTCTCATTAGTTAAGAGGTGCAGGTGGAGAAGGCGAACAGGATTCGAAGGAGGTGGGGTCATTGGGAATGCCCAGGCAGAAGTGTACATTGAAAAAAGGAAGCATGGAGAAGGCATGGTGGTGGGAAAGGATCCATCTAAAGAATTGTGTTCACATATACCATAATTATAGGATATACACCTAATCAATTTATTGAAAGGGCTTTAAAAACTTGTGATCCTAAGAAATTGGTGAGGGTGAAGCCAAATTTGACAACCATTGCTACTATTATCCTCACTTATGTCACCATGAGAGTTCTAGAATAGGATATGGACTTCCGGTGAAGTGTACGGGATAGAGGGATTTTGATGATATAGGCATCCCCATCAGATAAGTTATTTCCTTTTACCTCATTCTTGTGCAAGGAAATAATTTATGATTGAAGTTTGAGCTTGATTTACACCAATAGTTGATCTCAAGAACAAGAATAATATTAGTGTAAAATGGAAGCAGTAAAGCAGAAGTTATGCCCAAGTTCTCTTGAATGATCTCAACTTGTAATTAATTTTCTTCAAGATTTATAATGGGTGTTATGGAAAATAGTTTGATCATGGTAATATTAATTGAAAAGGTATTCTAAGTTCTTGACATGTGTAGCCAATACAATAAATGTTTTGTTGGTGAGCACTTAGTATTCTTGAATAGATATTCATTTCATAAAATCCTTGCTCTATTTGATTTTACTATGGAATTATATGACAATATTTTTTACATTTTTGGGTTATTAATAGTGTAATGATATCATGTTATATTATTATAATCATATCTTAAGGAACACTTGCAAGGTAGGTGACTAAATTATACCTTTTGGGAAAAGTACTCTTCCTCTAGTTAGGAAGAATCAAAATATTATTGCCTTATTAATGCTAAAAGACACATTTGTTCTAGAGTGCCACATCCAAAATTTGAAGGTTATTCTTCCTGATATTTTACTACACTATTGAACACTATAATGGTAGAAGGATAAGATATTGTATGATTGTTCATTGCATAGTGTTAAATAGATTATCACTATTAAGGGAATAACAATCATGTTGGGCACCTTGGTACTTGGTAGTGTGAGCATTGAATTTTGATATGATATACTAAGTCTTGGAATTTGATCATGTTTACACATTAAATCAGAAGACCTAAATCTGAAAATATAAAATACATGTGCAAGAAACCTATTATTACATGATTGTAGGGTGAGACTCATGAATTTATATGTTACAAGGTGAAAATGAATTAACTATGTTAACAAGTGGGGTATTGATGAGTAAACCTTTCAAAGTTAAATCTCGTAAGATATATGTTCAAAGTTAATATATTTGAATTACGGACACTTGATATCCCTAGGTTTCTTAACACTAATTTGTGAATGAAGGTGTAAATCAAGAAGAAATTCTATGGTGATAAACCTCAAAATTATATCTGGTCATTGTTCCTTAAAGATGATGCTACTATATATGAATTGAGAATTAATAAATCAATAATGTAATTGAATGATCTTTGTATTGGATCATATGCAAGGATTAATACTAGGCTTGATACTATTCCTTAATAATATAAGTAGGGGGGAACTTAAATAAAGATAGGCATTTGAGTAGTTGAGTAATTTAATCTCTTTTCCTTAAAATATACTGCATGAAAATAACACCATACATTATGTCATATGATTATGTATCTCTTTTCTAGGGATATTTAAGAGGTTAGGATGATTTATGTTGTATAATTATATCATCATGGTTACAATCAATAATATGTCTCAACTATCAAGTACCAAACCATAATAATTGTCCTCAAGATCTTTAAAAGTGCAATAGAAGTAGGTGTGCTTCTATAATCCATATAAACGAAGTCAAAGGACGAGTATCACTAATAATTATATTAATGAGTTTACTTTAACATATGATAATATTCTTGCTTTGGGATCATCAATTGCCTTAAGAACGATCCCATCATTGATCATGCTTAAAGCCAGTTCATAACCAGGGTGTTATGTCTCTTGATGCTCAAAGGATTTTTATGTGGTCTTGTTGATAGGATGATGTCTATAAACCTCTTGAATATGATAACCTTGATTATGGGGAAACTTGTGTGTAGGTGTCCCTTGAGAGACCTTATAAGGAAAACTATGTGTGACTTTGACCCATTCAGAAGTGGTAACATAGGTGGTCCTTAGGCGAAGGATGTCCATGTGACCTCAAGTCCATAGGGGGAGGGTCTAGGGGGGAATAATTCCTAGATGTTGGGATTGTTCCTACATGGTTTGACCTTTCCTCCTTTACAAGATTTAGCTTGAGGCTAAGATAGGTATTGAATGAGTATGATCAAGTTAAGGGAATTTAATAACTTATATTCAATACATAATAGGCTTCTATTAAGTAGAATGAAGTAAGGGATTTATCTACTTAATAATGGGTATTTGATTATATGTATATGTTTGGTAAATCCCTTCTCATGTTGTTTCCATGTATCTTTATTTGTTGTGAAAACTGACTCCATATCTAGAGGTCTCTATATATAGACTCATATATATGTTGAATGTGATTGTGTTTCATGTTATGTATGACCCACCCAAGAGTGAACCTTTGGGATATTCGAGTAGTGACATGCAGTCATTAGACCGTGGCAATGATAGATGTCTGGGCTACTACTAGGGATTAGTCAACATTCACTTGGTTCATGGAGGTGAAGGTAGCGGGCTACCCTAGTTATGATACGGTCGTAGTAATTGCACAGGTAGGGAACCATCTATGCAGATAATGATAATTCAAGGCTAACCACGTATTGAGAGGGTTCATTGGTTGTCATTGGTAAGCATGGAAGTGACCGATCAAATGTGTTACCCGGGATTGTGAAGAAGATAGATGACGATACCTGTAGACACTCAAAATATCCTGATTGATATCGTACACTTGATCCTGCTTTACTAACACCGATTCTTCCTTAATCATTTGCACACTAACCAATTAATTGAATAATCTTTATTTAAATAATTTTCCTTAAATCTGATAATGAAATTTTTTAGATTATTTCCTCATCTCCTAATGTTCCTCTTTTAATTAAATAAACCAATTATATTGAATTAAATCCTAATGTTATTCTTTCAATTAAATAAATCAATTTTATTTAATTAAATCCTAATGTTCTTATCTCAATTAATAAATCAATTTTATTTAATTAAATCCTAATGTTCTTATCTCAATTAAATAAATAAATTTTATTTAATTAAAATCCTAAAGGGTAAGTGCACCAATCTGTGACACAATTTTGACTCTTAAGATGCCACTTTTTTTTCAAAATCAGCAAAATCTGATTTGCATGAGAAAATGAAGATAGTTACGCTCAAAATTTCAAGATGCAGCAAGAACAAAAGTTGAAGTGCTTCGAGTCTAGTTTCTAAGATACTATTGTTTTTTGAAATTAATGAAGATTAAGGGTCTCAAAAAGGGGGGGGGCCAAAACAGGTCTTGTTTTTATCAAAAAAAAATAGCATAGCACCTAAGGGCTCCCCCCTTTTTGATTAACTTTTTTTTAGAATTTCAAAAATACCAACAGAGAGAAATTAGCTAACACCATGTAGTTTATCCTCCTTCTTTCGGATAATTATTTTAATGAATATATAATATTTTATGAATTTTCAAAGTGGACACATCCTGAAAAACTGAAATTTGAGCGTGCTCCCCCCCAAATTTTTTGCAAACTAATCAAAAATTGATTTTTTTTTTCATTATGTGTAGAATGGAATCTAATTTCAAAAAATGTAATTTGTTTCACGTTCTGTTGAACGTGTAAAAATCTATCCTAAACCTAGCACATGTTGGTTTTTGACCAAAAACAAAGGCATTTACAATAGAAGCCATGGGACAAAACCTTAGCTAAATCAAAATGAAAAAAGAATTATATATTTAGATCCCTAAGAGAGAGGTTAACGTTATCACGGTTTTTTTATAAACTTGCATTGAAAGATGTGCAAATGAGATGGGGAGCACGGATGAAAATATGAGAAAATTTGGCAAATCTTGTTAATTAACACATCCAAAGCAGGCTATTTGGTGAGCACCAAATTGCCTACTTTGCACAAAAGTATATTTTCCCCTCTTTGGTGAATAACTTTGATAATGCTTAGAGTGCATAGTTTATGATCATAGATGGATAGTCGAGTTCTTACCTTTCATACCTTCTCCAAGTCATTATCATTACTGGCTAACTCTTTATCCCTCTAAAGTCTCTATCTCTCAAGTCTCACTCCCTCTGATACGACCTAGACTAATCTATCATTCCAATCCCCTCTCTCGGGTCTCTTTCCCTCCCATAGAGGTACCTAAATAAATCTATCTCACTCCAACCCCCTTTCTCACTCTCCCTCTTTGGTCTTTTTATCTCTCTCACTCCATCTCCCTCTCTTAGGTTATATTTCTCTCTTTGTCTCTCTCTCTCAAGTCTCTCCCTCCTACCCCCTCTCCCTCTCTTAGGTATGTAACTCACTCACTCCCTCTATCTCTCTCCCATTCCCTCTCTCTCACTCACTCTATGTCTCTCCCTATCTCTCTCACTCTCTCTCGGGTATCTCCTTCCCCGCACTCTCTCTCACACACACAAATGCACTCCCTCTCTCTCTCCCACTCCCTCTCTCTCACTTTGCCTCTCTCCCTCTTTCTCAAGTCTCTCCCTCCCACCCCCTCTCCCTCTCTCTCTCTCAATTATCTTCATCCTACCCCCTCTCCCTCTCTCTCTTTGCCTTGATTCTCCCCCTCCTACCCCCTCTCCCTCTCACAGTCACTCCCTCTATCTCTCTTCCACTCCCTCCCTATCTCACTCCCTCTATCTATCTTCATCTACCTATCCATCTCTCTCAAGTATCTCCCTCCCACCACCTCTCCCTCTCTCTCTCAAGTCCCTCTCTTTCTCATGCCCTCTATCTCTCTCCCACTCTCTCTCCCTCTCTCTCTCAAGTCTCTCTTTCCCACCCACTCTCCCTCCCTCTTTGTCTCTCAAGTCTCTCCCTTCTAACCCCTCTCCCTCTTTCAGGCCTCTCTTTGTCTCTCTCACTCACTCCCTCTATATCTCTCCCACATCCTCTCTCTCTCTCTCACTCCCTCTATCTCTCTCACTCTCTCTCAAATATCTCCCTCCCACCCCCTACCACTCTCTCTCTCTCCCTCTATCTCATGTATCTCCCCACACCACTCCATCTCTCTCGAATCCCTCTATCCCGAGTACTCCCTCTCCCTCCCACCCCCTCTCCATCTCTCAAGTCTCTCTCTCTCAATCCTTGTATCTCTCCCATCCCTCTATCTCTCACTCCCTCTCTCTCCTACCCTCTTAGGTATCTCCTTCCCACCCCTATCTCCCACTTTTTCTCCCTCTCCTTCTCTCTCGAGTGTCTCCCTCCCAACCTCTCTCCCTCTCCCTCTCTCTTGGGTTTCTCCCTCCCACCCCCTCTCCCTCCTTCTCTCTCACTCTTCGTCTTTGTATCTATGTCTCTCCCTCTCTCTCTCCCAC
>CM021110.1:310055836-310264185 GCA_007115665.2 Sequoiadendron giganteum
ACGCCTCCTAAATATCAGGGTGGTACTGAGCACACAGAGGAACCATCAGAAATACTATCTTGCAACACTAGAACACTCTAGGGCAGCCATAATCAAGAAACAAAAGCTTACCTGAATTATTCTCGTAAATGAAGCCTCTCCTAACATTCTAAAACCTGTGCTGGCAGTAGTACAGTAATCAAAATGTTTGGAAAAGTATTCTTCACAAGATTCTTCAAGAGACCTGCATCCTGCCATTGAGGTAACCACCTGCAGGATTGGACATACTGAATCCTGCAAAGCACAAAACTCAAAATGTCAGTGGTGTACCAAACTACAAATGCAGCAGCTCATCTGAATGGTTGCTGAATGTGTCCACAACTTCTGAACTCAATTGTGCAATATGCAAAGTCAAACAACGGCTGTTGAAGAAGCTGCTTCCAGTAAGTACCACACCAACCCTGCAGGTAACGTATACAGCAACTTATGTCAATCACTGGTAACTTATGAGTGAGCCTAAGTCCAAATTACATCTACATAAGTAGGAAAAGTCTCTTTTTATTTTTGGATGTCAACGACCAGAAAAACCTTGGCAGCTCAAGCCTCACAGGAGGTATGCCTTGCAAATCCTCATTCTCTGTGGCAAATTTTGGATAATAGGAGATTGCCTTATTGCTTGCAGCCTTTTCACTATCTCAAAGTCCAAATGAAGAGTTTTCATAATGAATAACTAACAAGACTAGGCATAATAGTACCAGTTTCACACAATTAAATTTTAAACTACAACTTCCTACAATTTGAAATATGAGAAACAACTTGGAAAAGCAAACCACCTCTGATAAAGACTCGAGCAAATATTCACAGCATTCTTCTCGAAGCAGGTAAACCCCAAACTGATCTGCCAGCAAAACAAGTGGGAGCAATACAGATCCCATGTCCTGTTTTTCATCGAAGTCCAATTTGCCACTGTACATGAATTCCAACATAGCTAAAAATGCTTCAGGGGAGACATCCCTTAAGCAGACTTCTGAGCAGTTGCTTTCACTCATCCCATTTGTGAACATCTGCCAAGAATAGGAACTTTAAAAATCAGTTCACTTTCATTAAAGAATAATATTTTCCAGATTGAATCCAAAAATTTTAATCTAATAAGGCAATGATACAGCTACAATTGGGCAGTCTATTCAGGAAAACCACTTGTCTTGAAATGATGATACAATCAATGCAAGGAAAGACTAAAAATATAGTAACCAGTTTACTATCGTATCAAACTGAAATATTCAATGCCCCCTCAGGACCATCTATAGAGGACCTGTAAAGCATTTGAAAGTGTTTGAATAAAATTGACGTTGTATCTTAATTGACTCTCCAATGTGAAACATATGTTTATCTTTCTAACATTCAAAGAGAAGCAGAACATAGCAAAAACAGAAATATGCCTTATCAAATATAATATCTGTAGAAAGCTAACATAGAAATATGAGACAAACAGTTATGAAAAATCAACCTTAGCAAAAGGAGCACTCCAAACACTCAAAACAAGCTTGTGTGCTCGGGTAGTAAGACCATGGCCCTCAATATAAATATCAACATCACTGTAATCGCCAGTTTGAAGGAAATGCTTCAACTTCTGCACATCAATTGGTATGTCAGCTGAGAAAGCCAGATGATTTCGCAAAAAATTGACCGTATTGGAGTGTAGGATTTCTAGTTTATGATCCTCCCTAAATGATGTATTCTTGAATGCATCTTTCATTTCTTGGCATTGAATGACAAGGGATTCAACACCAAACTCTTCACTCAATTCACTCAGTGCTCGTAGCTGTGACTCGGAAACCTGCATTATCAAATAAATCATCTCATTATTTAAAGCCTGTGCCAAAATTTATTATTCTCAATAACAAATTGAAAATTGAAAAAAATATTATCATTAGAGCTCTATAAATGCTAAGCTCCATTCTCACAATGTGTTTTGACTTTTTCAACTCTTAAATAAAAATACTAATTTTCCCTTGGCAGCACATAGTGGCATATCCACCCCTACAATAGCACATCTGTGCTGCTACTGGGTCTAGGGAGAATGTGATAGAGCCACACTTGCCATATACTCTTGGCTGAAGACCTCACTCACTTCATTTGTACCCAATTGGCCAAACAACAGTGATACCAATCAGAAATAATCATTATAAATCCAGTACATCACATTTTATTAACTTGTCAGAGTAATGACTGATTTCAGTTTCCTTAGCACCTTGCAAAAACACAATTTGAACACCTTTGCAACCTAACCACACATGTTTGTCATCCACCATAGAAACATTTCTGGGTGAGTTTTTGCTGCTTGGCTAATATTTCACCATTCAAAAATTTATTCTATAATTGGTAAACTTTCCTTGAAGACTACTACCCTTCTACGTAAAATTTACCCGGATTGACTTTAATTTCCAAATTTTACAAAATTAGCATTATTTTTTATATTTATAAATCCTATAGTTCTAACTTGAGTGCTATCTTATAGAATGTAACATGCAAATCATAATATTACAAAATTTTCTGTCCCTTGATATTTTAACTAACATTGTTTGAAGTAGCTAAGTGGTAAAAACCAGGATGACAACATGAGTAGGAGCAAAAACCAGGTTTGCAGATCGTAGACTCCTGTCTGCTATTTTACTCCTATACAGTGCAATATACTATATTTATGAAAATTTCCATTGAAGTTTTTTCTTTCTTCCCGGTGGAATGAGCCAGTAGCTAAAATCAGACAAGTAATGGAAGAAACCAGAATGACAACTTGGGTAGGAGCAAAGATCAGGATTGCTACAGCTAGAATCATGAATGTGCTTCTATCCCAATATAAGGCGGTAATCAATCAAGTAATTGCATTATTCTGTGGTGCCAAACGATTGATGAATACTAATTTAAGACCAAGAAGCCTATGGCCAGCATCAACTGAAATTACCCAAATAAAAACATTCGAAGGTTTATTCTCCACACCAAATGAAATTATCTAAATTCAAGAATTATAGAAACCTATGGCCAGCTCCAAAAAGACCAACCTAATTCAAAAACACAGAATCATGTTGCCAGCTCCAATCATACCAACCTCATTCAAAAAAAAAATACTCAAATTTAAATAAAGGACCAAGAAGCCTGTTGTCAGCACCAATTGAAACAATTCAAATTCAAGTAAAAGACCTTGAAAAATATGGTAAGTACTGTTTAAATGACCCAAGTTCAAGTGTAGTGGCAAGTACTTGCCTTTATAATGTTGTAGTATTAAAATTTGTCTTGTGATAATAACTACTACAAAAAACAGTGTAATACATAATGTTATTATTCAAGAGCTATTTAATTTTATATTAACAATTTATTTGTCTTGTCTATATAACCAATTATATAGTTGCAGTTCATAATAGTAAAGATTTGTTATAATTTATCTATATTAGTGCTAGGCACTAACAAGCAACCTGTATCTTTTTATGTGGGACTGAAAAATTATTGGTAATTTAAGAACATGTATCAAAGGATAAAGCATGTGGGATGTTAACTTCATACTGTTGTTTCCTTTTTTTTTTTTTTCAACCATAAATACAAGATAAGGCCAAACATAATTCAAAGTATCAATGGAATATCAATTCAAAAACCGTAAGAAATTAATAGGTTGTTTTTTAACATGCCCCAACTTTCCTAAATTTGTCACCTTTTGTGGAATCAGCAGTAATCTTTATATCAACCACAACCTTCATTGCAGCAAAGATTGCCTCATCATTGACTAAAATCAAAACGTCCTATGAAACCTTAGTAGGTTTGGGACCAAATCTATTTGAAAAGCAGCATCTAAAATCAACAAGACCCTCTAGCAATGTGTGAGAAACCCTACTTGCACATGGAGCTTTCACAGGAGCGGATTGGTCATGAGTGCTAGAGGAACTAGTCGCAAATAAGCTAGGGAATTCGTCCCCAAGATTCCCACCAAAATCTGGGCAAGATTGAGGCAAGGAGGATTTGGTAGAAGCCACCATAGGAGAAGAAAGTGTGAAGGATTTTTATGGAGGTGTTGAAGCTTTTGTTGGAAGCAACATCCAACATCACCGAAGTGCAAAGGATTTTTACAAAGGCACCAAAGCTTGAAAATCTATTTCAATGCAAATTTAGAGCTAGCAAAATTCTCAGTGGCAAGAGAAGATATCAAAAAGTTTCCTAAAGAGTTTCCAATAGCTTGTAACCCAAACTTACACCAAAAATATAATGGACACGGTAGGAAAACCCAAATAGGAGCCATTGAGAAGGAATTGCGAACAAGATCGAAAGAGGGAAACCATGGCTTTAGACATAAAGTTTAAACAATAACCCTCCCAAATTCATGGTCTCAAGGAAAGAATTTGTTTGCAATCAAACTCATATGCTAACATGGCCATGAAGAAACTTTGAGCGCATGGTAGGAAAATCATAGGACTCTTTAACAAGGGCTCCCATACATCAACAATCCAAGCCTTCGAGTTGACTAGATTTGACCATACCATGGACCTGTTGGTGTGTGTTTTGAGTACGCCACCGAACACAGAATAAAAATGCCCAAAGGACACTCTTATCCTCTCTTGAAAAGTGCTTGCAAAAATCTAGTAGACAATACAATAACTCCAAGGTTTCTTTGGTCAGGTCTTGACATGTGGATAAGGCCAGTGGGCGTTGTGATTGCTGGTAATCACAAGGGGACTTACATGAAATTCTTTTGCGGGTTGGAAACTTAGACGGTTTTATCCTTGAAGGCTCTTTCGGTGGGTATCTTCAGATTTTCCAAAAAAAATAAAAAGGATAAGGGTTTAGAGATCTAAACTACGCCTAAGAATTCAAGAGACAGCAGTGAGTAGACAAAATGGGTAACCACACTTCGTTTCGCCACCTTTGGACAACTACGCGAAGCAGGTGCAATCTTCAACGGAAGTGATAAGAATTTTCATATTTGAATCGGTAATTGAAACAAACAGAAGTTAAGCATCCACAATTTAATGGCTCAGACTAACTTTACACGTCAAATGCAAATCATCCACTCGACAAAAGTATGAGCAAAATTTTATCCGCCACTGCGATCAAATCTATCATTCATCTAACCAACATGTAATGAAATGCTATTCTAATTCTACTCTAAGTGTTGAAGGAGAAATATTAAACCTTGCATACTACTTGAAAATAAAAGTTGTTCTTAGCAAATCATGCACAAGAGCTTTTATAAACGGAAATAGTTTCGTCGCAACAATCTTTTATTACTCACTTCACCAAATACAAATGAGGGTCAATGAGTTTATATAGAGTTTCATAAATGGAATAAATGGCTCAGATTGAAAATGAGCCGACGGTCAAGATTTAGCAAATGAAACCCTAATTAGGGTTTCCCAAAATGACTTCAGTTAACTGGCAGTGAACAGCAATGAGTTGGCAATAGGAGCTATTTTCAAGGGACTATATCCTGATCCTCTCGAGCTGCCGTGTATTCGCTGAATCTGGACACGATCAAGGCAACCTCGTCCATGGTAACCTGCGGAAGCATGCCGATTCTGAATTCAAGCCCATCCATGCTCTCGGCGCATCTGGCGAAGGTCTCCTCCCACTCTGGTTCAGTCTTCTCAAAGGACTCTCTGATGCTCAAGAAGTTCGCCAATTTGGCCCAGTCCTGCCTCAAGATGGGCCCAGTGATGTCGAAGATATTTTCCTGGACATTTTTCTTCAAAACTTCCAACTGCAGGTCATTCTCTCGCAGCGCCTCTTTATCCAGGACATCGGCAATTATGTTGAGGATTCTGGCCTGAACTTCCTTGACCTGTTCCTCCAATCTGACACCATCAACCTTGACCCTCTCCAGGACTTCACCTCGTGCCGTCAAGGCCCAATACCAAGTGTGGAAGTCATAGGCTGCTCCCGCTGCGATGACGCCTCCCTCTATCAATTCTTGCTTAGGAACTCCTTTCAGAATCCTAAGGCAAGGGATTATTCTATCCTGCACGTCTGGAAGGCTGTCCCATACTTCTGCCAAAGAAGCGAACCTAGAAAGCAAGGCAGTGGCCTGGCCATAAACCAAAGTTAGCCGCTCCACAAATGTCTCAGCTTCAGTCCCCTTTACGGCTATCCATTCTTTGGCCTCCTGAACCGTGAGCCTGTTTTCTTCCATCTCTTTAATGGCCTCCTGCGAAGAGTTCGGAAGTAGAGGAGCTGCCGTAGTGTCCTGATCAAGTGGCTTGATCAAGTGCTGAATATATTCCCTTAAGCGCTCAATCTCTAATTGGCACTCCTTCCTTCTGGCTACCTCCTTCGCCAACCTTGATTTGATGGCGGACACAGAATTGTCCAAATCTTCCATTTCTTGGCCCTTAGTGGTTGGACCCAAGTCAATGGTCGTGATGGCGTAATCCTGTGGAGCCATATCCTCCTGTGGCTTGTCCACTGTAGGCACGGCGATTTGCACTGTCCTGTTGCCGGCCTCGTCTCTCTGTATGCTGGAGAATTTCTTCGCCGACTTTTTGGGCACGGTTTGAGACAGTCTGGCCAAAAAGTCTGCCGTATCATCCTCTTCTGGTTCATCTGCCGGCACTTGTACCTTTAGCCTCTCCTTCAGCCAATCCGGTATCGTAAGCTGCTCAACACCGTCTTCTTCCGGCACGCCTTCTCTATCAGGAACGTCTACAATTCCCCTAAGGGCTGAAATCATCCCTTCCTGAAAATCCTCATCTTGGGTGCCCACATTGTCGTCATCCGACTCCAATATTTCGGTGCCCGTGGGAGAAGGTGGCGCATCCTCATCTGGCTGAAGCTCCGCGTTGTTTTCAGGAATCGGAGAAGGATCCCTCATATCTGCCAGTGAAGCATCGGCGGTAGCCAGTATCTCCTCAATATTTCTGGAGGCGGCCGATTGAGAAGGTTTCATCTTTACCTGTTTCTGGACCGGCTCTTTGCCTGCAGCTATTTCTTTTCTTTTCCTAGATGTGGTGGCCTCTATCACTGGGAGGTCATGCGATGCTCCCGCATTGGAAGAATAAGACTCTGCCTCGCTTAGCATGTCATAGGTCAAGGTTATCTTCTGGCGCCTTAATTCTTGAACTCGTTGATCAACCCACCACTGAGTAAACTTGATGACAGGCCTCATCAAGACGTTCAAGTCAGCATGCTCTGCTTCTGACCACTGGACAGCGGGCAAAGCTGAATTCTCATCGAAGCGCGGTTGCGTCTGATTCTCGTCCTCTTCCAACTGATCTGGCACGTGACAAAATTTTGTTGCCCTGATCAAGCTGAGAGGTAATCTGGACCACATCCTCCGTCTGACCTCAAATTCATCCGCAGCATTTGCCCAATAGTCCTCCAGTTCGACCCTATGCTTGTACCTCCTTCCATCCACCATTTTGATGTGGTGATGGGGGTCGTAGTGATTTCTGGCCGGATATGGAGAGAAAGGGTAATGCTGTATCTCGATTCTGGCACTGTCAGCTGCCTGTGATGACGGACACGACTCCAGCATGTTCCCTATAAAGAAGGGAAAAGTAACTGCCGCCTTCTGCTTTGCTCTTTGAAGGCCTTGGAATTCTTCTAGCTGTCTCAGCACTTCGAGTAGGACCATCTTGTTCGTGGGGAAGATGGGCAGACGGTACGGGCTTCCGGTGAATCCCTGAATTCTGATATACGTAAATCGGGGATACTGGATAAACCATGACCCATATTTGCTAATCAACTTCTTGGCCTCAGGAGTCAGCCGTTGATGTGTTCCTCCCTGGAGTATCCTGGTGATGTACATCAGGAACGCGTCGTGGGCTCGCCTAAAATGCGCCTTCTCCCTCAGCTGGAGTTGTGGGTAACAGTCATAAGGTTTTAGCTCGTTCTCCTTACTGCCAACTGTGCCTTTGCAGATCAAGCCTGCATATCTGTAAGTTCTGGCCAACATATAGACGACGTAAGAACCCATATAAAACGTTTTGGTCTTCTCTAGATTGATAAGCTGGTGTTGAAGATTATTGCTTATCATTCTAGACCAGTTGAACATTTTGACACCTTCTGTGAGGTCCTCAATGAAATAATACATCCACAGCTCAAAGGGTGCTCCCGAGGGACTGCCTGCCACTCTGTTCAGCAAGATAATAATATCTCCATAGTCCTCCTTGAAGTCCGTGCGCATCAACTTCTTGGGCATCTTCTTAAAGGACGGTCTAGGCTTGTCTAGCCAAGATTTGTTAAGGTTGGCGGCACAAAGATCAGGATTTTTGTCATATAACTTCTGAGCATCTTCCTTGGTCTTGTAGACAGTTTTAGGATATGCCGGAATGCCGAAGGCTTCCTGAATGGCCACCTCTGTCAGATGTGCCAACACTCTCCCATCAGGCGCCACAATCCGCCTTGACTCAGCATCATAGTGAAGTGCACACTCCACCATCAGTTCAGCACAGCAAAGTGCAGGCTGGAATCCGGCAGCTTGAAATATGCCATTTCTCACTATCCTTCTAGCTGCAGGCGTTGGTAAGGGTCCGTTGTGTCCATATATCCTCTTTTTAAATTCCACGAGATCGATGTGGCCAAGATCCGTGTCTGAGACATTTTTCCATTTAGACTTTATTCTGGTCTCTGGCTGCGATCCTTTACTTGCAAACTTCATCTGTGCCTGCTTGGATATTTCTCCTTGATCGATCGGCAGCCTGCAAGCACAAAATACTTAACATTAATACAAGATTATTTAAATTTAACGAGTTTCGGGGTGTAGCTTGGACAAATCGCACTTTCAGCCTTATTAAATTAAAAATTTCTGTCAAAAAGCAGGCTGAAAGTAATTAAATTCGCCTATCCTGAATGAAATTCGTGCCGGAAATGAAGTAGAGGATAGAAACACAGTGCAAATACATTGTAAACTAACTTCCAAACCTCAAAGATCGTGTTGTGGCTGCAAATGAATTTAAAAATTCAGAAAATCTGCCAAAAGAAGTGCGCCAATATGCTGGAAGTACGATTTCAGCAAAGAAATAAATTACTTCTCTCAAAAATCACACCTGTCAATAAGAGAATGCTATCTCGATTCTCACAATGATGTTATTCTCACAAACTTCTCCTTCGAGAATGTTTTCCTGAAGATTCGAGAGAGATAATTGCTTCTCAGCCGGAATTTGTGAAGAAATGAGTTGCTGAAACTCATTTTATGGCTGAGAAGTGCGATTTTCTTCAAGGCATTGCTTTCTTTCTTTTGATTTTCTTCCAATTTTTAGAAACGTTTTCTCCTCGGATTAGCAAGCTTCTAATTTCACTTTCAGTTATCGAGGCAAGTTTCTAACTTTCGTCTCTGTGCCATCTCTGCTGAGATTTTCGAATTTTCCCAAGGAAAATTGACTAAGTGTTGGAAAATATATTAAATTAATTGTCCAAAATTATTTTTCCAACGCATTTTAAATCTTCCAATCATGGCAAAGTTAAATTTATCTAAGGTAGAGTATTTTAATCTTCCAATAATCTCCGGACTTTGAATTTTTAATTAAATTTCCCTAAGTGTCAGGGAAATAATTAAAAATATTAAAATATTAAATTCCAACCCGTTTAATCTTGATACATGGCTAATTTCGTTCGTCAGAGGCAAAATATCTCTTTTTAAATTGTCTGCCTAGCCAAAATGTGCTCAATAGCTCATCTGCCAAATTTTAATTCTCTAGGCGGAGTTCTGACCTTTCTGGACATTTTTATTTTAGCCGAATGATTCATCTTCTGGGTTGGGCGAACCTGGAGACCTCTGCCACATTGCCATTTTTTTTTACTAGCGCTTTAGGAATTTTCCCAGCTGAGAGGGGCGGACTTCATGCTTGCTCTGCCAAGCACTCTTCATTTTGTGTCAAAAAAATTTCACTCCGTTGTGCTGGGGCGTGATTTTTATGCCGGCCAAAACCTCTTCTTCTTCTAGACATTTCTCCGTTTTTCATGCCTTAGTAAAATTTTCCCTTCAAGAGTTGGGCGAATGTCTTATAATTCCTTGCCTATGGCGTATTTTATCATCCATTGGTCTTAGATTTTCCTTGCCATGGCGAATTTTATTTGTGCCTTGTCCAATGAAAAATTTCACTCGTTTCCATCATTTAATTCAATTTTCAATGAATTATCTTGCAATTTTACCCCTTTCCAAACACCTTGGAGCGCACCCCTTCATGTTTTACCCTTCTCCACACTTCTTGGGGGCGGACTTTGTGTTCTTCATGCCATTTTCTACTAGGGGCGGACTTCATGCTCTTTGTGCCATGGCGGACTTTAGCTTCTCCATACCACTTTCCATATGGCGCACTTCCTATCTTGCTGGGCGGACTTTGAGTTCCATGTGCCAAGGGCGGACTTCATGCTCTTTGTGCCATGCGCCTCTTCCAAGCATCTTGGGCATGCCATGGGCGGACTTGGCAACCTTCTTGCCTATGGCGGACTTGGTGAATTTCTTGCCAGTGCCTACCTTTGGCATGCCAAAGGTAGGGCGGACCTTGACTTTTCCATGCCATTCCTCTCTTGATGGCGCCATTCTCAGACTTAGACATTTTTCAAAAATTCCTGCCATTTTTCAAACTTTTCCACTTTACCTTGATTTTCTTGATTTCTGGAGACATATTGATTTTCTGCTCTGTGGGATCCAAAAATATAAACTTTTTCCCAAAATAGAAACTTTCCAAAAATAGAAAAAGCAAAAAAACATCCCTAAAAAATAGGGACTCCAAAATGGCCTAAAAATGCCAAAAATCAAAAAAGCAAAAAGCAAAAAAGCAGATTCCCTAAAAAATAGGAAGTGTCAGAAACGATCGAAAGCAATGGCGATCTTCGTCTACCGGGTCTTCTAAGCACTTCTATGACGTTAAGGCCCAAAAACGGGTTCAAAATCTCAACTTAGCCAGACTGACTTTCAAAATTTATCCAAATTCAAGACTCTCAAAAACGTTGCGCAGAGGGCGGAACCAAACTTGGGGGTCCCCATTTGCGATGGGGCGATGTGTGAAATAGGTCACAACAGGACCTCATATGATATGACACAAAAAGTAAATGACTTAAGTATGTAAATGTGAATAGGACCTCATATGAAACTAGTTAGGTAATCTACCATGTCAACACCAACACCCACTTAAATGCAACTTAGAGAGTGACAAAACATGCAAAGATGCAAGGATGGGTCCCAGCTACAAGGCCATGTTAAATACCCCTGTACATTAAATCTCTCACAAATGAAGTAAAGGATAAAAACCCCTAGAAAAAAAAAACCCTCTCCAAAAAAGAAAAGATGGAACAAACATTTACAAGTGAAAGAAGCAGAACTCAACACAACCTCCCAAGGACTACTTCTATCACCAATGTACAATAGATGTTTTCCATATTGAAGAGAAACAAAGACACTATGTAGCCCCCTCAAAATGTATAACCTCTTGCAATGATGGTGGATGCTCGACAAAGGATGGTGATGATGATCCATGAACATCACACAACATTCATTGCCTTGGGAAGAAACTAAACTAAGTAGAGATGTAGGATGTCTTCCCAAGAAAGAAAGAAGATCATGATGTATGATGATATCTTTGAACTCTACTCAAATGTCGCCATGTCAGTATGAAAGGATGTCACAATCAAATCAAAAATAAGTCCAATAAATAAAGAAGGTTGCTTAGGACCATGTGCAAACAAATGAAAAACAAGATCCAAAGACAAAGATGATATGACAACGACTATATGGTACTATCATCAAAGAGAAAATGGATGTCCTCAAATGTGTCTATCAAATATGTAAGATGGGACTCACAAAACAAACCTACAATATCTACCATATTCATCCCAATAAACAAAATCTCGAAAACTCTGGTGTACCTGTTGCAAAGGATGACTCAAAGCAACAAGAGATGAAGATGTGATCTCAGTGTATGTCATCCAACCATAGATTACATACTCTCCGATTACTCTCCGATTAGACGGGTAATCTCCAAAAAATTTGCATGCCGAGTAATCTCTGTTTTTACTCTCGGGCAGCATGCAGATGGATTTTCTCCTGTCAAATTATTGATTCTACCAAATCCTCCTTGCCTCAATCTTGCCCAGATTTTGGTGGGAATCTTGGGGACAAATTCCCTAGCTTATTTGCAACTAGTTCCTCTAGCTCTCATGACCAATCCGCTCCTGTGAAAGCTCCATGTGCAAGTAGGGTTTCTCACACATTGCTAGAGGGTCTTGTTGATTTTAGATGCTGCTTTTCAAATAGATTTGGTCCCAAACCTACTAAGGTTTCATAGGACGTTTTGATTTTAGTCAATGATGAGGCAATCTTTGCTGCAATGTTGACACTGGCCATAGGCTTCTTGTCAAATTAGAAGTGATCAAGGGTTAGGCTCCCCACAAGACTTGGGGCTCCAAGCCCCCCACTGCACTCAAAACCTAGTCCCAGGTCATTGATATGACCAAGGGTTTAAAAACCTTTTTTGCAGCCAATAGATCTAATGATGTCACCCTACTAAAATCACACCTACAATAAATTTGAAATTCATACCTGTAATGATGCAATACGATCATAGAAGAACATTCTACTGAGATTCTGATTTCTGTGTAGCAATGGTGGCTGAACAGTACGGCAATTGTTCGGTCATATAGAACTCTACAAATCCGTACAAATTTTTACAACAAATTTTGCAAAGCCCAAAAAGAATCCAAAAATTTTCTGGTGCCAAACCCTGTCGTGCCTTATATGGATTTATAGATTTTTGGGCCTTCTAAGCTCAACTGTGAAGTTTGTTTTGCACCAAAATGCACTACTTGAAAACTCTTGGCCAAAACTCTCCAAAAGAGAGAAGGGAATCAAATATGAAGCTCTAATACCATGTAAGAGTTGTTGATCAACCCCACAAAAGCCAAGGATCACTTGGAACCACAACAACCTTCCACAAAAAAGAGAAGCAATGGAATGCTATGAAGCCAACGAATTCATTAAATACATAAATAAAACTAGTACAATATACAATGAGGAAACCCTTTTTATAAAGATTTCCATGAAACTGTAGGACATACTAAAATCATGTCAAGTGACTTATTCTTATGATATGTGACACAAAAAGTAAATGACCTAAGTAAGCTTAAATATGCAAGTGTGAATACGACCTAATATGAAACTAGTTAGGTAATATATCATGTTCACACAAAGCCACATTCACTTTTTTTGCATTTTTACCATGTTTTTCCTACATCCCCTATGCGACATGACTCTCTAATGTTGACTTGCCAAGTACTCACAAACAACTTGCTAGAAAAACTTAGCAAGTAAACCTCAAAAAAACTTGGCAAGAGTACTCTAGTTAAACTATGATTGATGATATAGTTGATGCAAAACTTGAGCCCATTCCATTAGTTGATATGATTTAGATTTATGATATTTGTATTTTGCGCATGTATTTATCAATATTTAAATATGTAATAAGAACTCTTGAGTCAAGAGTCATGACATTACAATTAACATTGCTCTTTATGTATTCACTTATAATGTTAAACATTTTAAACTTTAATTGTTTATGAAATCATGTCATGATGCTGTGAAAGAAATATCAACACAGTTGAACTTGACATCTATTTAATATTTATTATTTTTATATTTCACATTTTTATTTTTTAACAAATTATATTTACGTCTCCAAGCACCCATCTCCTATTTTTCTAATAATGGCATACTAGTATCAATACCCATCTCCTATACCAGTCCTAATCCGCTGGCAACACTGGGATTAAACAATTTTGATATATTTTTATTATTTAACATTTATGATTTGACAATTGACATTGAATTATCAATTATCAATTATCAGCTCTGCTCTCAATTCTGTATTTAATGTTATACGTTTTGTCCAAATTATGGTTTTATATATATATATGCGCCCAACCTTACCGAACCCATCAACAAAAAAAATCAATGAGCCAAACCCAAACCAACAACATGGTCTAAATACCATAAACAAGGATTCTATTGAAAGCATCCATTGAAAACAATAAACACTCAAACTTCAGAAAGCCATCAAGCCTGTGACCAGAACCAAGATTATCGAAATTCTAAATATAAGAATTCTGTTGCTAGCACCAATTAAAAATATCCAAATCAACAGACCATTAAGCCTATCATCAGTACCAATTGACATGAACCAACTTCCGAGAAGAAAAGCAAGAAGACCATGGCCAGCACCAACTGAGAACACACAAAATAGAGAGTGGGTAAAAAGATTAAAGTGATCCAGATTAAATAAAACCACCAAGCCCAAGGCTGTTGCCAATGAAATGAACCAATATACATAAAAAGGACAACAAGAAGCATATGGAAAGATACTATTGCAATGGCCCAGACGCAAAACATATAAATATAAGGGGGCATAACTAGAAACAAAAACAAAACAAAACAAAAATCTATACTTGTGTTCAGCTAGTGCACATATACAGAATAGGGCGGTGGCCAGCACCACAGGAAATGACCCTAATACAATAAAACCGAATGGTTGGTACCAATTGATATGATCCGAATTCCAAGACCAAGAATCCCATGCCCAGTTCAAAAAACACATTAAGCTTATGGCCCAAAACAATTAAGATGACAGAAATTCAAAACCCCATTGGTGGCTAGAATCAAGTGAAATAATTACAATTCCATAAACAAGCATTTTCCGACCAGCACAAATTTAAAAAACCATTAAGCCTATGACAATAACAATTCTACTGCCTACAACAATCGAAAACACCGAATTCTACAACACCTTAAAAATAAAATAGAGACTGAAACATAAGCGAAACAAGAAAAGATCCATACCTGTGTTCGCCCAGTGTACAGATACTGAAGCAGGGCATGCAGAGTTGGATACTCCACAAAAGGCAATCTAATGACCCCTTCCTCCAGCACAACCCCACCACAACAGAAGGCCAAAACTACCTTGTGTGCAGGCACAATCCTCCCTTCAGGCCCCACCACAATTCTCAAATCTGCCAACTCCCAACTCTCCAGAAATCGTCCAAATCCCTCCTCCTCTCCCAATTCTTCCTGCTTAGACTTAAAGTCAGGAGAGGGCAGCACCCTGATATTTCTATACCCAACATGCTTGTCCCAGCTACTAAGCCCCACATACTGCACCTTACACTTGGGCTGCTTATCCAACCATTGAAACATCACATTGTACCCAGGATCCCCACCTTTACCAATAGTAATCAAACCATCATAGACACTGATCCAATAGCTTTCGAACCCTGAGGCAGAACAAAGGCCTAATCCCACCACATCGACAACACTGACACCATCGACTTCTATCTTCAACCGCCTGTTCCGATGGCTCCCGAGAACAATCGTGTAATTGGGTGTGTTGTCACGCCTGTAATGGTAGTGTTTGCTGCCAGCCTGCTCCTTGAAAACCAGTGTTATGTCGTTGTCTGCATAGGCTTCAAAGGCTATACAGCCCCTCCCTGCCTCTCTGAACCTGAGCTCCTCTTCCAACAGCCACTGGCACTCAAAGGGAGGCACGATCACCAGCCAGTTGAAGCTCTCCATGTTATTTCTCTGCTTCTCCTGCATTTCCCCAAGGACAACCATGATGCATACACAATATAAATATATGCTGTTCTGTTTACTATAATATATTTATCAGCTGGAGAAGACACAAATTTTTAAATGGGTATGAATTGAATAAGGCCCTTGTGTTGTTGACGATAAGGATCGAGAGAATAAGTTGATTGATGTCGCTGACGTATGTGTATATACTCCTACATACATACAATCTGATGCACAAGATGTGATTTTGAATTGACTATTTAATTGCATCGAATCTTTTCGTCGTTGATAAGGATGACAAAGCAAGCTAAGGCCCTTGGTGTCTACACGAATTGCATAAACCATTACGCCCTCTACATGGTATTATAAGTCTACTGTTGCAGAAGAATCTGATATTCTATCAAATGGGTATCAGTTGAATCAGATATTTTAGCTTTAATGATAACGATAAAAGCGAGTACAGACGTAGATCCTGATCCTAATTCGGATGCTGATTCTGTCTCTCTCTACCCACAAACAGTTCAGGCTATATCTACAAAAATCTCGTCTTTTAGATCGGCTTTCGGATTCCCACACAACAACAAATATTAAAATAACCTTTTAATGGGGCCGCTTCAAGGATTCCCAAACTGCATTGCAATGCCAATTACCTACTCCATATCAAATAGTTGACTTACGTATTTTTATTTTTGTTTCCACCAGGGTGAGGGTTAGACATTACACTGGTAAGTGGAAGTAAAACTTATTTTTTCGAAACATTTAAATTAGTATATATATTTAACAAGTGATTGCGTTTCTAAATGCAAATCGTGTATCTTTGACAGCGAGGTAATAGATATTCAAGCAGTCAATGTATGTTTTATGCATTAAATGTTTTTAACATACAAATAACAACAAACGTTTTATAAAAATCATTTAAGAATTTAAATTGATTTAGTGTGAAGGTAGAGATTTAATTTGTGAAGATAATAATAGAGAATTGGGCAAAGCGATTGTCATGTTTTGAGAAGCAAATAAGGCGATATTTAGAAAACTATTTAGTAAACATATTTATTTGTTAACATATTAATCATTTAGAGTAGATATATAACATATAAGAAATCTAAACAATAGTGATAAATAAGGAATTTAAAAGCATTTTAAAAAATGTAAATCAGAAATAATAGTGTATTAAATTCAAATAGCATAGGGAATGCATTAAACTTTTTTAGCATACAAACAACAACAACGAGCGTTCTATAAAAGTAATTTTGAAATTTAAATTGATTTAGTGTAAAGGTGGAGATTTAATTTGTGAAGGTAGTAATAGGGAATTGGGGAAAGCGATTGTCATGTTTTGAGAAGCAAAGAAGGCGATATTTAGAAAACTATTTAGTAAACATATTTATTTGTTAACATATTAATCGTTTCGAGTAGATATGTAACACATAAGAAATCTAAACATTAGTGATACTAGAGAATTTAAAAGCATTTTAGAAAATGGAGATATTAAAAATATAAAAGTATTTTATTCATTTTATATGCAAGACATTTTAAAATAAATGTAGAAGTTGAGAAAATACAACTTCACAAACCCTGAAGATCACCTGCATGCAAATAACCTGTCACAAAAGAAGAGATAGAGACAAACAAGCAAGGGTTTTGTGAAAACTGAAAATGTATATATCAGAAAGAATGAGAGAATGAATTGATGTGATAATACAATGAGATCAATCCTTATAAAAGGAGGTCGAGAAACCCTAAAGTGTAACCCTAAAAAAACACCTAAAAGGAGAATATTTAATAATTAATATAATTATTAAGTATCACTTTATACAAACTAAAGTGAAATCTTAAGAAGGGAATAAAGGTAACTTAATCAACATAATTAAGTTAAAACATTTACTCTAACACCCCCTCTTAAGATGAGCAAAAGTGCAGCTACAAACAAATGCAAGAAAGCAAAAGTAACTACAATGCAAGAAGGCAAACATGGGTCCCGACAACTAAGCCAGATCAGGTACCCAAATACAACCAAATATCTATATTGAGGAGAAATAGAGAAAACCTCATGGGAAAAAGCTCTACTCCAAAAAAAGATACAGAAAGTCAAAAAGAGCATCACTGAAGTAGAAGAACCTGCAAACAACTGTCGAAAGATGACTGCTATGGTGTTAAAGAACCTCCGTTGAAGATAGGATGATCAGGATCAAGAAGACAACAATCTGCATGAGTGCCCCATACGACACTACTCGAATCAGATGGCAAACAAAGGCAAACACCTGGAACGAAGATACAAATGGCACAAGTACCAATAGTCTGAAACACTGATCAACTAAGAATGGAAGATTCCTTCCAAGGCGAAACCAAGGAAGAATTAGCACGAACAATATAATGCCCCCCCATAATGCTAAACTGGGAGAGCCTGACAAATCCACTGAAATGGTGTGTAACACCCTGTAGTGCATGAAGGAGAAGATACAAAATCTGAAAGTGCACAAGAAAGTACCTGCAACTGAAAAAGTGGTGTGCAAAACAAAGCACACATGCATGAGGCTGGAATCATATGGATCCACTGTCGTCGTGGAGGGACACTCACCGGATAAAGGTGTGATGGCAAACAAAGGCAAACTACACAACCCCCTCATGGCACTTTATAATAACAGTGTGAGTACAAAATATGGCACAACCTTATGTACAATAGTGTGGCACTTTATCTTAGTGCGTTTACATAAAATATTGCTTACAAATGATGCTCAAAATGCCCACAAAGGACAAAAGGCTGGAAATACATGAAGGACAGCCAAAAAACTAACTGTAGAATATACCAATAAAAAAAGAAGTGATGAGACCCACACCAATGGAAATTTGACAGAACCAGCTTTCCGACGATATCTCGTTTGCCAAAAATCTATATCGTATGCCCAAGTTACGGCCTCTGGAAGAAAACAGGTCCAAAGTGGAAAAAAGCTAGTAGTGCATTAAATTTGACGGTCATACGGCCGTCGCAATAAAAATGCGAGCTTAAATTTGACGGCCAAACGATCATTACCACAAAAGCATAACTAGGCTTATTTAATAAAAAATTGTATTTTTATAAAAAAAAATCATAAAAAACATGTTTTTTTTTAATAAAAAAACCTAAAAAAAAGTAAATGGGGCAGGGTCCGCATGGGGCCACCGCCTGCCAAAGTGGCAGGGCGGTACCCATGCGATACCAACCGCAGCAAGGGGGCGGCGCCCAAGGGGCCATCGTCTGCCGTAATGACAGGCAGCAGTACCCTTGGGTACTGTCCCTGCCTACGCAGGGGTACCCACACTAGGCCTGCTCTGATACCATGTAGAAATTGAGAAAATACAACTTCACAAACCCCGAAGATCACCTGCATGCAAATAACCTGTCACAAAAGAAGAGATGGAGACAAACAAGTAAGGGTTCTCTGAAAATTGAAAATGTATATATCAGAGAGAATGAAAGAATGAATTGATGTGATAATACAATGAGATCAATCCTTATAAAAGGAGATCGAGAAACCCTAAAGTTTAACCCTAAAAGAAACTCTAAAAGGGAAACCCTAAAAGGAGAATATTCAATAATTAATATAATTATTAAATGTCACTTTATGCAAACTAAAGTGAAATCTTAAAAAGGAAATAAAGGTAACTTAATCAACATAATTAAGTTAAAACCTTCTCTAACAATAAATATATTAGTAACAGATTGAAAATTTAAAAGCATTGGGAGAAATGGAGATATTAAAAATATATAAGTATTTTATTTTATTTTATATACAAGACATATAAAATATGAATATTAGTAATAAGTTAAAAATCGGAAAGTATTTAATCTTTTTTAGTACCATATTGCTATGTTCAATTAATAGTAATATTTTTGAATATTTTAATCATGTCTATTTTTTTATATCTCTACATTAAATTCATTTAGACATAATTTTTAGGTTGGTAGGGGAAGGGTTAATATGGTTCAAGATTTGTAAAAGGAATTGTTAGAGTTTTGTATTGATTGCAGAAAATAATATGTTTGCAAGTTTTGATTAATATGTTAGTGGGAAATAAGAGTTTAATTGTATTGGAGCATAGAGATTTTTATAATACTGGAAACTATATCTTGTTTTGACGTATTGTAGATTTTAACGAGAACGAATGGAGTTGAAGAGAATACGATGTGAGAAGCAAAATATAGAGGGTAGAGTTTGTTATTGATTCCTAGAACTTGTTGGAAGAATTGTCGTTTAAATAATTTTTTCTATAAAAGTAATTTAAGAATTTAAATTGATATAGAGTGAAGGTAGAGACTTTATTTGTGAAGGTAGTAATAGGAAATTGGACAAAGCAATTGCCATATGTAAGAGACAAAGAAGGTCATATTTAAAAAACTAATTAGTAAACATATTTGTTTGTTAACATATTAATCATTTTGAGTAGATATGTAAGACATAGAAAATCTAAATATTAGTGATAAGTAGAAAATTTAAAAGCACTTTAGAAAATGGAGATATTAAAAATATGAAAGTATTTTAATTCATTTTATATGCAAGACATTTAAAATAAACATATTAGCAACAGACTAAAAATTTAAAAGCATTGCAGAAAATGGAGATATTAAAAATATAAAAATATTTTATTTTATTTTATATAAAAGACACAAAAAATAAATATTAGTAATAAGTTAAAAATTGAAAAGTATTTTATCTTTTTTAATACCATATTATTATGTTCAATTAATGTTAATATTTATGAATAATTTAATCATGTCTATTTTTTTTATATCTTTAAATTAAATTCATTTAGTTAAATAAACTAATTATAAATAATTTTATATAACGTGAATTTAGAAAAGAACATATGCCAATGAAAAATAGGACATAGCACGTAAAGTTCATAAGAATAATAGCTTTATAGCTAAAGTGGAGGTTAAAATATTAATCAATTATTTTGCAAATATTAATCCACTTTCATCAATGAGAAATCCTGCCAAAAACAATACGCTGAGGCTAGTGGTATGGAGGAATTCCAATACCTCGTAATATGTAAATGGTGAATAGGTGTAAATGGGTATGCTTCTCTATGTCTAACTATGTTGCATAGCTTCCAAACGTCGACTAAGTGCATAGATGTTGAGAATGGCAATGTTGTTACATGTAAACATGTGACAATATAGACTAGGAACTAATTTTCCCTTTGGTTAACACATAAGAATATGGCCTGCAAATTGTGTGAGGAACGTTGAGATAGAGAGAATTGTTTTATTGTTTACAAGGCAAAGGACATTTGCAGAAGAACAATTGTTTTTTGGATAATTTCATGGAGGTGAGTTGTTATTGCTTTGTAAAGTATGAGAGATTGAATGTAGAAGAACTTTTAGTATTTGGTAAAACCTAACTTACAAATCCTAGCAAAGTAACTACAATAACAACTGAGATGCATATGGTACTCATGTCATAAACATGAAACAGTAAAAGCCAAGAAATAGGTGACATATAGAAAACTAAATGGTCTTGACTGTGGTTGTTCCTTCAAATTATCCTTGTAATAGGAACCATTTTTTGGAATTGGAGCAAAGAGAAAGACCTGTACAACTACAAATATACTTGATTCTTGTAGAGGAGCTTGGGAGGTCAGAGTTTCGGATGTTTTTCCTCTTTTTTTTGCAATGAAGTTTGGTTCTATGAATTTCTGTAAAAATTATGCCAATTGTTTGAATATGTGTAAGTTGTGGCCATAAGCAAGTTGCAATGGTGATGTGGACAATTGCAATCACGTCATACGCAATTCATATGCAATTTTTTTCCTTTTAATTATGAATTTGTTTGAAGCAAATGTACACTAAACAATAGTTGTAGTTGATATCTAGAAGGTGTGGAGCACAACAAAGCATAGACAAGAATTCCTAGTTACACTTGTTTACCATTGACATACTACAAGCTATTGGGATTGCTTCGTATCACTAGGCTTAGCATATTGTGTTTCTCATGGCTCAATATTGCAATTTTATGATGTGCATTGCATATGGCATGTTTGTCAATCAATCTGCGGCTATTACATAAAAAGCCAGTAGGTCTACTATTCATTCTTGTTTAAGTAAATTAGCAAAATAGGACATTGTATATATTGGCAAATATTTTATTACTTAATGCAAATTGCACAACCTTTGACAAAGGGTTGGCTGGAATAGAAGCAATGAACCATTTAGTTTTTCCTGTAACAGTGAGCAATACTTGTAGTTATTAAGTATCACAAATAGAAAATATATAATGTTGAAAAATGAAAATATATAATGAAGCTTTCATTTTTCCCCTATGTTTTGTTATAAAGTGGATGTTGTTTCTTAGTGATTTATAGTTAGTGGGAAAATAGGTCAATCAAAACTAAATCAAGTATGAAGTGAATCTTTGTACATATTGCATTTAATGGTCAACTATTTGAGGAACTTTATAACGTGTTTCTATTTTTCTTATTCACTTAAACAAACAAGAGTGCAAGTATCTAAAATTGAAATACAATAACTGCAATAATAACGTGCCCATTAAAAACATGCATGTTTTTTATTTGTGACATATGGCATCCTTAGAAGCTATAACAGTGGATTTTAAGCTATTTTAAGGGAAAAGTGAGAAAATTAAGCATTGTCTAACATATAAAGGAAAAACATGTTGACTGTAAAATGAGAGTGGCAATAAGTTTTAATCCATAAAACATGAAATATAGTCATATAGGCCAAATAGGTAGCAACATAAGCATAAGAAAAAAGAGAGGTGCAGATTGATGCAATAGCAGGTAGCTTTGGAGCTGCTTGTGTTTTTTGTCACCTGCAATGGCATTATTATGATTAGTACGGAAACCATGTTTTTATATAATTTTAAACATACTTTACAAATTGAACCTAGAAAAAATTATTTGAATCAGTATTGTTTTGTACCTTGTTGAAGCATATGGCATTCATTCAGTTAGGCAAATAACTTTTGTAATCACACTGTTTTGATTGAGCTTGAAATGGCCTTTGATGAGGAAGTCTCGTAGTGCAAATACAACTATTATTTTGTCCTTGATGTAGTCTTCATATTTCATGTTTTGAAGAGCGGGCAAGAGTTGTTGGATGACACGAGTTTGAACTGAACAATGGATTCTTTGCTTGTCATTTGTTATGATAATAGTTTGGGGATGAAGTGAGTATATGTAACTCACTTCCTTGTCACATTGATTGTAATGAGTGCTCTCCTGTTGAAGCATGCCATAAGTGTTGAATCTATAATTGCAAATCAAGCAGAAAGCCTCAAATGGATTTGAAAGTGCATTTGATGCTCGTAATGTGCCTGAAACCTGAAACATGTGAACGTTAGTTGTTAGAAGCAGCAATTTGAAAGATGTTGTTTGAGAGAGCGACAAGATATTTAAAAAGTTATCGTAAATGTTGATTGCATCAAAGAAGTTAGCTTGTCCATTGTTCTTTTGTTATTCAATTTGCAAATAAATGTTGATTGGCCTGTGTGGAACATGTTCTTTTGATCTATGGTTTTTAGGATATTCTTGAAAAGAAATGTTGGTGTTTTGTTCTTGAATAGTTGTTGCGTTATTTGCATGTATTGTTATTCATGAGATGTATGCAGATGCAGCTGCATGGAAATGACAAAGTTAGTTATCCTTACAAAAAAATTAGTAGAGGCCAGAATGGTATAGAAAAGGGTTAAATGAATTAGTGGTGTATGTTATGGAGAGATTTGTACTTATGCTCTGTTAGATTCTTCTCTGCCATCTTTGATATCAATAGCATATTGGCTACCAACTCTGTTAGCGCCAACAACCAGAGCACCTATTGTTGCAATTGGATGTTGATTTGTGTCTGCTAATAGTTGGCTTATAGTTGTATCTAGAATGAAGTTGTAGTCTTTAGAAAAATGAGGCATGCTTTCAACTATGCTAGTGTCTGTCAATATCAATATGCAGCCATAGTCCCCTCTGTCATAATCAGTTTTACGTGCAATTTGGAATCCTGATATTAAAACTCCTGTTCCTGGAATTATTTTGTGTTGTTGTTGTTGCACAAGGTTTCCATTGATATTTAATGTAATGTCATTTTTGCTTTGATGTCCGTGAGATCTGCACGCAGTACCTAATTTGCTTTGTTGTCTTTGTCCAATGTTTCTTTGTAGACAATAAGAATGTCACCTTCGAATGTGTCACCAACTTTTTTTGCATTTAAGTCTTCAATTGATATGGTCTTCTTGAATTTTTCTCTGAAGGAATGAAGGAAAATGTTAATCTTATATATGGATGATGCATAAATGCATATGATAGGGTAATAGAATAAGTTGTTTACCGTTTGCTTGTGCCTTTTTCCATGTGTTTCATTTGTTGTGGTCTTTTTGTTTGTTCTGTCATTTGTCTGCAAAGTAGTGATATAGCATTAGAGAGTACATTGGAGCATGTATTAATGATATATGTTTATTTTTGTCTACAGTAGTGTATAGAAGGTTGAAAATGCCATTTTCCAGGGTTTGCATCATGACACAGTATAAAGTATGCTAGCAAATTGGCTAGATTGTTAAAACGCAACTACTTTCTTCTTGATGTTGTTGTCCAAATACATGTTCATATGTTGAAGGCGTTGGAAAGCCATTGAGTAGAAAACATGTTTCCCCAAAAGCCAAATACAATAGATTGAATGAGAGGAACCCAAACAAAAAGCATGAATACAATCATGGGTTTTAACCTCAATGTAAAACGCAATATGAATTCCTGCTTTTTGTTTGGTTCATCTCATTGAGGCTTGGTGCATTACTTTTGTACAATAGCGTTCTTTGTGTTTTTCTATAGAAGACTTATGTTTCTCCACACTTGTGTCCAATACTTGTAGGTAGCATTTCCCTGAGACAAGAATGTTATTATATAGACATAATAGAGATTCATATATATACATATACACATTACATATATATAGATATAGACAATTAGATATATAAGAATCTATAACTAATTGCTTAATAGTATTTTTTAATGTGCCTGTTCTAGAAAGCTCGTTATTTTTAAGGGAATTGTCTATGTTGCATACCAGCGAGCAGCTTGTATATTCATAGTTATTAGCGTCTATTATTTCTATATGCTCATATGTTGTTTCAATTATGAATGCAGAAAGCATTAGATTGTTAAAAATGCTAATTGGCCTTAATATGTATACATGTGAAATCTTTAGTACTTTGCACATATATATAGTACAACATAGTTGATATTTTGTGTAGATGTTAAATCATTTCATTGCAAACAAAGAAGATAGTGATCCAAGAATCTGACCCGCAATTTTCTTGTTGAACAATTGACTATGTTTGCGCTAATATAGTTTTTTGTCTTTCATTGAAATTGTAAGCAGTGGTTCCTATGACAAGGACATTAGAGACAAATGAGCATAATGGATGACATGTTTTATGCAATTCATAAACATAAAGAAATCAATGCTCAATGAATCCAATAAATGGTAGACCAATACTATTGCAATCATTTGCTTTGCATTGAATAGATGTAGTTGGCCAATGTAATTCAATAATTTAAATGAAAGGGAATATATATGGTTTTATTACGATAGTTTGAATTAAAGGGTAGATATAATAAAAGTAGAACAATAGAAAGAGATAATAAAGTTTGACAGATATTTAAGCATTAAATACAAACTGTGAAAAAATTCAATTAATACTTGATTGAGTTTGGCTTGAGCAATTTTTATAGTAACTTAGTTTTTGTGTCTAAATCAGTAAGCAGCAATATCTAGTTTACAATGAAAATTGTGTGATGCATTCAACACTTTTAGCAAAGTAATTCTTTGTTTGTTATGTTATGTGTAAACATATAGAAAAATTGACTTGAAACAAATAAAGAAGCATTCATGTTTACACCTGTTAACCATTTACACATTACAAGGTATTGGGATTGCTCTATACCACTAGCATCAATGTATTTTTTTTGGTGGGGCTTCTCAATGATAAAAGTGGATTAATATTTGCAAAATAATTAATTAATATTTAAACCTCCACTTTTAGCTATAAAGTTGTTATTCCTATGAACTTTACTTTTTATGGCTTATTTTCCATTGTCATATGTTCTTTTTTTATGGACAAGTTACGTGTAAACGTATAGGAAAATTGACTTGAAACAAAAGTGTCCATTGATTGATGCATTAGAGTATGGCCTGCAAATCTTGGCAAATTTTTTTTTGTAAATCAATTGTTATAGCTCAATAAAAAATTTAGTTTGTTATCAGTTGCAACAAGTTACTATTGCAATTGTTGAGCTCGCTTTTCAAACTAAAATTGTTTGAAGCAAAGCTGGAGAATGTAAAGACTGTTTTGTTGTGTGACTAGGCACTGCTGCAATCAGGGTAGGTCACTATTGGTATTATATGGCGTGCATTGGATATGGGACGTATGTCGATCAATCTTTAGCTATTGTATTAGATGACTTGAGATTCAACAAGACCTTGTTCAAAGTATTCAATTTTCTGTTTCATAATTCATATTTTCTTAGTGTGTATAAATTACAAAGGAAACAATTACACATATCAAGCATTGTAACCTTTGTAAAAAAATACATTACTGCACATGTGAAATTGGTCAATATGTTTACTGTTGTAGCAGCAGAGTGAAATGGGGACATTTTTCCTCTATTTGTAAGAAAGAGCAACAGAAGCAATGAAAGAAGGCAGAGTAATTAATAAGAAATTTATTGTAAGAGTTAACATCGAACTTAATAATAGATAACAAAGTCTTGGTAAGTTGTAAGAATTGATTTGCAAAATATTGTTCACAAGATTTGCATATTTGACTGAATATTGTCACACACTTACATGTAACATTCATACTATTCTCAACATCAATGTAGCTGGTTCATCTGTACAATTTGTGTAGGACGTGAAAGCATACACAAGCATTCTCATTTAGGAATGGTCCTTTTTTCTTCTTTGTTTTGAATGAAGTTTGATTCTTGAAATGTCTACAAAAATTATGCGAATTGTTTGAATTTTTCTAATTTTTTCCCATAAGCAAGTGACCTTTGCAATCGTTTGATTGCAATCTTGTTGTAGTCAAGGATGTGCACAATTGCAGCTAGCACAATTTGCATGTAGTGATTGAATATTTGCAAAATATATAATGTCCTCCTAATTTCCTAATCTACTTTAACAAAAATGAATAATAGGCTTACTCCAACGAATAGTAAGAAAGATAATTTTTTTATTATCTCTTAGTTGCAAATGAAACCATTGCAATAGTGACATGTTCCTTGGTTACAATTGCTCCATGTCATATGTCATCTACTATACCCATTTGTACAATCAATATTTTTAACAACAAACAATGCCTATAGTCATAGCATGACAGAAGTACAGATACCAGGACAAGGGCTGCCACTCAAGTTACTCTATAGAATGAATACAATTGCAACAAGTTACTAGTGCAATCGTTGAGTTTTCTTTTGAAATTGAAATTATTTCAAGTAAATCTGGAGAGTAGAAAAATTGTTTCGCTGAGGGACTAGGCAGTGTTGCAATTGGGGCAGGTCACTATTAGAATTGTATGATGTGCATTGGATATGGGACACCTGTTGGTCAATCTATAGCTATTGCATTAAATGACTCCATAGTCGACAAGACCTCGTTCAAAGTATTCAGTTTTCCATTTTGTAATTCTCATTTGCTTGTTATGTATGAATTGTTTTTCTTGTAATTTATGTTGCTTTTTTCTAGGAACGACATAAAATTGTTTCTAGTTTTCTAATAAAACCTTGTGAAAGTCTCAAATGCTTTATGCTCTTGTCACGATATCAGTGCCTCTATGTCACTGCAACTAGAAGTATAGCTTGGAAAATGCAAGTTACTATTAGCATTATTGAATTTGTTTTTCAAATAGTTGCCTAGCCAATGAAATTGTATTGTTTAAAATATTTGTCTTTTTCCTATAGTTGGGATTAAAGCATATATTTTTTGTGCTTGAAAATTATGGTTTATCTCTTTTTCTATTGGTTGGAGTGGGTACATTTTCCATTTTCATTTAAATAAATTAGGAAAATATGGGGACATTATATATTGTGACAAATATTTAATCAGTGGATGTAAATTGTGCGAGCTTTGGCAGTGGACTGGTGAGTACTGAAACAATGAATGCATGTTTAATGCATTAAATGCAAACCTTGTGAAATGTGTTGGATAGCTCATGGGTACACAAGCAGTGGATGAATAGTGAATTTATGAAATCTTAGGCATGTGGTGGGTATTATTTGTGCTTATTCTTGTTTATTTACTGTTTGTTGAAAAGCTTGTATGTTTTTATCTCTGGGTTCCCCTCTTTCATGTTCTTTATTCTAGGAACAGTGAATTACTGGTGAGCAACTCGTCTGCTTGTTTATGATACTTGGTAACTAAAAGTATTGCTTACTATTAGAAGGGTCAAGGGGGAAAATGGGTACAATAGATGACATATGGTATGCAATTCATAAACATGGAATAGTGAAAGCAAAGAAGTAGATGAGTATTTCAAGAAAGAATAATTATCACATGGAAAAATAAATGCTTTGAGCAAGGTGTTGTCAACTGTGCATGAATTCAATGCATTAAATATGTATTCATTTCTTGAGTAGGTACGAGCCTATCAGCAAAGCTTGGAAATTTTGTAGTTAATGCGTGAATGTTTGGGAAAAAATATCGCTCTGATCTATTCTTTTGCAAATTTTATCATGTGTTTCTATGTTTCATGTTTATGAATAACATATTATCTTGCACACTTTGCATTTAATAGACTGTTGTTTTTGGTCCACCATCCATATCATTCAATGCATTAAACATGCATTGACTGCGTGAGTAATAGTAGCCTCCTATTGTTGTAATTTACTCTAACAAAAATGAATAAAAGGCCTACTCCAACCAATAGAAAAGGAGATAAATTGTTTACTATCTCTCAATTGCAAATGAAACCATTGCAATAGTAATCCACTCCTTGGCTTCAAGAATTCCATGTATCTTGGTTACATAGCATATTCCATCCACTATACCGATCTGTACAGTCAAGCATTAGAACAATAAAGAATACTTCTAGTAGCAATACGACAAAAGCTTTCATACATAAGCAATTGTTTTGTTTCAGTTTCAGGCATAGTAGACAAATCAGAGTTACGAAACCATAAACTCAATACCTTTGTTGGAGTAGGCTCACTATTAGTTTTTGTTCAAGCAAATTAGGTAAACTTGACATTATATATTTTGGAAAATATTAAATCACTGGATGCAAATTGCACAAGCTTTTGCAATGAGTTGGTTTGCATTATAGCAGTGAATACATGATTAATGCACTAAGTCCATTATTTATTTTTGTTTTATGAAATTATTCATATTCCATGATTGCAATTATGCATGTCTTTGATTGCAAAAGTAAGGTACTTTTGAGCGAAGAATAGTTTCATGTTTATGAATTACATGGAATGCCATTGACTATGCTCATTTGTCTATTTGGAAAGTCATATTCTTGAACCGGTGTTCTTTATTCGGAAAGTCAAATTCATGTGAAACAAAGGAGGAGAATGGTAGAAGAATCTAAACTTGTAGCTTGTTGTTGAAGTGCTAAGTCTATGTGCAACAATATAGATCTTTGTCCCTTAGTTCAATTGAAAGCAATTGTTCCTATTACAGGCACAATTTAGGAAAATGAGCATAGTCTATGACTTATAACATGTTACTCATAAACATGAGACACATAAGAACATAATAAAATTTTCCAGATATTTAGAATTAAATGCAAGTTGTGTGAACATTCTTACTGACCTGTGGTCAATGTACTTGATATGCATGGATTGCTAGGGAATCAAATTCTATAATCTACATATAATGTCATATTATTTTCCTAATTTAGTTGAACGAAAATGTATAATAGACCCACTCCAACAAATAGGAAGATAAATAAAACAAAATTTTCAAATACCAAAAATATTTCCTTAAATTGCAAGTATAGGAAAAAGACAGATATTACTATTGCATTTATTGCATTTGCTTTTGAAATAGTCGCTTGGCCAATGAAATTGTATTGTTTAAAATATTTGTGTCTTTTTCCTATAGTTGGTTTATCTCTTTTTCTATTGGTTGGAGTAGGTCAATTTTTCATTTTTGTTTAAGTAAATTAGGAAAATAGGGGGACATTATATATTGTGGCAAAAATTCAATCGAGGCATGCAAATTGTGCAAGTTTTGGCGGTGGGCTAGCGGGCACTGAAGCAGTGAATGCATGTTTAATGCATTAAATGCAAACTTCACAATATGTGTTGGACAACTAGCAGGAACACAAGCAAAGAATGCATAGTTAATTCATGAAATATGGGGCGAGTGTTGATTTCTGATTATTCTCATTTGTTTATTGTTTGTCGAGAAGCTTGCATTTTTTTAGCTTTGGGTTTCCATCTTCGATGTTTGTCATTCTATGCAATGCTTGAACGAGGGAGGAGTCATAGGAACGATGTACAACTGGCGACTGGCTTGTTTGCCTATTTCTGATACTTGATATCTAGAAGTGTCGCTCACTATTACAAGGAAAACTGAAAGGTTTGAGCAAGGTCTTGTTGACTATGGATGCATTGAAAGCATTAACTATGTGTTTATTGCTTGACTAGCTATTAGTCTATCAACAAAGCTCGCAAAGAAAATTGTGTGAGATGTGTTGGAGGTCTAGTGAGTACACAGTAGTGAATGCATAGTTAATTCATGAAATCTTAGGTAAGTGATAGGCTTTATTTGTGCTTATTCTCACTTGTTTATTGTTTATTGCAAAGCTTGTGTGTTTTTAGTCTATGGTTACACTTATCCATGTTCGTTATCCTATAAAAGTGCACTATTAGTGAGTGCCTTGGTTGTGCGTTTATGATACTTGATAATTAGAAGTATTGCTTGTTGTTACAAGGGCTAGCAGGGCAAGTGGGTATAGTAGATGACATATTCTTTGAGCAACGTCTTGTCGAATTTGGAGGCATTAAATACATTAACCATGTGTTTATTGCTCGAGTGACCAATAGGTTAGCAACAACTATTTGGAAAAGTGAATTCAACAATTGTAATAGTAACTTGCTTCTAGGCAAAAAATAGTTCCATGTTTATGGATTACATGACATGCCATTCATTATGCTCATTTGTCTATTTGGTGACTTAGATTCTTGAACCACGCTCATGCTTTGTTCTTCACAACACTACCAAGGCAAAAAATTTAGGCACATCGGAATGCTTAAAATTCATTGCAAACAAAGGGGAACAATGATACAAGAATCTGACCTTTCAGTTGTTTGTTGAACAATGAAGTATATTTGCAACCATATAGATGTTTGCTTCTCACAACAATTGTAGGCAATGGTTCTTGTTAGAGGGAGAAACTAGACAAATGAGCATAGTCCGTGACATAAGCAATGAACATATAGTTGATGCATTCAATGACTTGGCAGTAATTTTCCTCTAAGCAAATAAGCCAAATAGACCAATGCAATATTTTTTGTAAACATTTTGACATTAAATCCAAATTTCACATGTTTTGTTGATACGTTAATGCCTATCCAAACAATGAATGCAAAGTTGATGCATTGTATGCCTCTACAATGAACAAGTCCTTGCTCAATGATGTAAAAGAGTTTTTCTTTATCTAGGAACAACATTCTAGATATTGGGATTGGTACCTATCAGTAACACCAGTATATCATGTTTATTTAAAGCAACTTGTCATAGAGCAAAACATAGTTTCATGTTTATGAATTACATGGAATGTCATACACTATGCCCATCTGTCTCTTTGAAAATTTAGATTCTTGAACAAGTGTTCTCCTTTATTGTTCACAAGTCTTCCAATACATATTTCTCAGATACATTGGAAGAATTAAATTTCATTGCAAATAAAGCGGGAGAATGATACAAGAATCTGACCTTGCAGCTTGTTGTTCAAGAACCAAGTCTATTTGCAGTAATATAGATCTTTGTCCTACACTTTACTTGCAACCAATGGTTCATGTTACAAGTACAATTCACACAAATCAACACAATCCATGACATAGAGCATGCTATTCATAAACATGAAACACGAGTGCACAATAAATTTTGCCAAATATTCAAGAATTAAATCCAAATTGTGTGAGTAGAAAATCTAACAAGTATGCTTACATAGAAATAGTATTTAATGCATTAAGTATGCATTCAATGCTTTGCAATGCATTACAGATATTTTTCAAAATTTATTATGTGCTTCAATTTTGATATTTTTCTTACAAGCAAACAAATATTAAAGATACTGCAATGAATAGGAAAATAGATACAAGAAAATGTAATCAAATTATACAATCTAATCAATGGTCATAGTGAAACATTGCATATGGATTGCAAATTACATATTTGCAATTATGCATAATTCTGATTGCAAAAGCAACTTGTTTCTGGGAAGAAAATAGTTTCATGTTTATGAATTACATGGTATGCCATTCACTATACTCATTTGTCTATTTAGTAAGTAAGATTCTTGAACCATGCCTCTCCTTTATTGTTCACAGTTCTTGCAAGGCATAAGTTTTAGACACATTGGAAGGCTTAAAATTTGTTGGAAAGAAAGCAAAAGAATGATACAAGAATTCGTCCTTCTAGTCTCCTATTTAAGAACCAAAAATATTTGCAGTCAAATACATCCTTGCATCTGACTCCATCTGGAAGCAATGGTGCCTGTAACAGGGATGAATTAGATAAATGAGCATATTCGGTGACATATAATATGTTATTCATAAACATGAAACATAAAAGCACATGATAAAATTTTCCAAAAAAGACCAATTCAAAAAATTTTTGGAAACATTTAGACATCAAATACAAATTTTCCAAGGTTTGCCGATAGACTGATGGCTGCCCAAGAAATGAATACATATTTAATGCATTATAGGCCCCTACAGTTGACAAAAGTAACATATAATACATTATTCATAAAAATGAAACATAAAAACATATAATAAAATTTGAAAAAAAATAGACAAATGTAATAATTTTTTGCCATCCAGACATTAAATACAAATTATCGCAAATTTTGCTGATAGGTTGGTGGCTACCCAAGCAATGAATACATAGTTAATGCATTGAATATTTCTACAGTTGACAAGACCTTTCTCAAAGCATTGAGTTTAGTATTGTTTTTTGTTATAATGGTTGATTGTACATATGGGTGTAGTGAATGACATATGACATGGAGCAGTTGAAAACAAGGAGTAGGTTACTTGTTATGCCTTGCATAACCACCCCATCTTTTGCCTTGGTCAAAATGGGTCCCCCTCTTTTGTTTTTTGTCCTTGGGTCTTTTTCAACAAAGTTTGGAGTTGTTCTTTCTTCCAACACTTTTTTTCTTTTGTTATGTCAGAACTGAAATCGGAATGGAATCTAGATTTGAAACTCATTTTGAGTTTCATTCCCTGACTCCTTTCCGATTCCAATCCCGCTTGTCTCTTTGTTGGTCTCTTCGTCCTGTCTTGTTTTCCTTTCATAGAACCGGAACCAGAATGGATATTAAGTTTGGGATTTATACAAAGTTTCCAAACTTTATTTTCATCCTTCCTCCGCCTTCGCCTTTTTGGTTTGTTTTTTTATACTTGGGATTGATGTTGTTTACCTTGTCTTGATCCCTGTGTCTTCCTTTTAGTTCTTTCTTTCCTTTTCTTCGTCGTTGGCGGAACCAGAACCAGAACGAGAACCAAACTCAAAACTTGGAAAAAGTTTTCAAACTTGGTTCTCATTTCACTTCCGCTCCCACCTTTCTTGTTGTTGTTTGAATTTACTTTGGTTGCACAATAGTTTTGTGCCTGTTCCCACTGTGGTTCTGCGTCCGACCTGCCGCATTAATGCCATTAATTATAGGTACCTCACATGTATGAATTCGGATTTTAACCTTAAGTAAGGTTAACTCGTTGGTTATTATTATTGTTTAAAAAGTAATATTGAACCAGAGTTGACATAGAGCATTTGGGAGCACGATTCAATTAGAAGAAAAGAATTTTGCACGCGGATTTACATCAAGAGTCGGCCTATTGGAATGCATTTCGAGGTAGGGTTTATGTTCATTGTTTTCTTTGTTGTCATTCATTGTGTTTGTTTGGTTTGTCATTCTTTGCGGGGTTCATGACTCTTTTTGTTCGAATCCTTGCTTGTTTGCTTTTATTTTATTTTATTTTCCTTGTCTTCGGTTATTTCTCTATTTTTATTGTATTTATTGTTTGTCATTTTCTCGTTTGTTTTTGCTTTGCAACAGTCGTTTTCACGTTTTCTTCACACTCATACCGTTGTGCCCTAGGTTCTTAGGGTGTCAATCATATGCTATGTGGTTTTATGGTGTCCTTCAATCCATTACTTTACCTATCGGTCCTTTTGCGTGTCGACTCGTTGATTTTGAGTAGGGTTAAATTGTGCCTTAATTATTTAAGTCGAAGGTTTTAATAAACTAGGGTTTTGCATGTCCCTATTAGTTTTAAAATTGTGCCCTAGTTGTTTTTCCCCCTGGTCGTATGGGGGATGGTTTGGTATTGGTTTTTTTAAGCCTCCTTGGCTTGTCAAGTGACCTCGTTTTTGCGCCATAATGTCATTCGTTCTACTGTAGAACTTTCTAATGATGTCATGTTTGTCTTAACCAGAGTCAGATCCAGGATTAATTCTGTTCTCAAACCTTTGTTTGCAATGGATGTCGGATCCGTCTCTGAGCCCACTTCTGATGGATTATAAATTATCAAAATATGTTTCACTTTGTTAGAAGCGGAAGCGAAACGGGATATGGATTTGGAACTTCTACATGTATCGGATCCGATTTTCATTCCGACCCCGATCCCGATTACCATTTTGACTCCGTCTCCAATCTCGCTATATGGTTTGTTATGAGTTCAATGTCCATTCCGGTCCCGACCCCAACAGTGCTTAAAAGCTTTCTAGGGATGTCTTATGCCTGGTCCCACCTCTGGTGAGTATGAAATTTTGACTAAGTGTGAAGAAAGTATATGAAAGGTGAGATCTTTGACCTGGTTTTTCATACTTCTTGTGGATCTAATATTGGGTTTTGTTGCAAAAATTAAAAGATGTCAGGAGTATCGGATGAGGCTTCTCAAAGGAGTCAACCTGCGGAGACTTCAAAACCAAGAGCAAAGCCTAAAAAGGTTAAGCCAATACAACTCCCTTATACCTTGAGGTATAAGCATTAGGGTCCTACCATCACTACTAGTAAAGTGGATTCTAATTGGGCAGATATAACTAATACCAACTTGGGCCCATTCCATTGCGAGGAGTTGTACTTGGAAATGTTTGTTGAAGTAACAGGGAGGACCAAAAGAATTGTTGAATCTGGCTTGGCTCATATTACTATATTTCCTTTATCAATCCAATGTACTGAATTAATAATGTCAACAGTTGGAGCCTATAATCCTACTACTAGATAGTGTGTGGATTCATAGGGCAATGTCATCATTGATCTAACTCCGCAAATGTTTTAGTTCATGTTCAATGTGCCCACTCCAAAGAATCCTAGGCAACTCAATGAGCCAGAGGCCTTGAAAATATATAGTAATCATAAGGAGGCCAACAAAACTCATTTGAATGAGAGCTGAGAAAAAGTTTCTAGTTAAGCTTCCAGATCAGCCTAAAAGGGCAAAATTCTACAAGGAGATTGGGGACATTATAATGATGCTATCCAAAGTGTTTGGGAAAAGGGATGCTCTTCACTTTAAAGAATAGATGTTTCCATTCATTCAAACAATCCTAGATGGTAGGAAAAAATTTGATTGGACCATGATTGTGTCTAAATGGATGAGAGCTGAGAAAAAGTTTCTAGTTAAGCTTCCAGATCAGCCTAAAAGGGCAAAATTCTACAAGGAGATTGGGGACATTATAATGATGCTATCCAAAGTGTTTGGGAAAAGGGATGCTCTTCACTTTAAAGAATAGATGTTTCCATTCATTCAAACAATCCTAGATGGTAGGAAAAAATTTGATTGGACCATGATTGTGTCTAAAAGCATACACAACCAAATGATTAGAGTGAGAGAAACCAAGAGTTTCTTCATGACCTCTTATGTGATTTATGTAGTAGCAAGAAGGGGCATCTTTTTGGGTTTAAACAAAGTGGGGATTTTGGGAGAAGCTGATGGACAGAATAAGGTGTGGAATCATTATGATCAGCTCACCTTGCAGACTTCTGAACTGCATTACAAAAGGGTTAATGATGCATTTTTATGTCATTATTAACCAGCTTACAGGAGATTCAGGATATAGATTGAGCCAGGAGGCCATGGAATTCATCACAAAGTGGGGATATTGGTTTATCCAATACCCCAAGTTTACTTATTTCAAGATGGATGGATTTGATGGTCACCCTCACCTACTCCCTAGATGTTGCAGAAATAGGATTGTTTTAATGGAGTTTGTTTATCAAGCTTTGGGGGTTAATTCTAAATTTGGTATAAAGCATAAGCCCGATTTTCATAAGTTCCCCATGAAGTTGGGTGAATATAGCTATCCACAGCTTGTGGGAGCTAAGGTTGTTTGCAATGAATTGATGCACCTGAAGTTGGGCTTATACACTGCTAGGAAGCACTTTGATCCAAAGAAGAAGATGAACACATTGCTTGCTTTTTTTTTTGATAAACACTTCAATCTATTGGAGGACTTTTGGAGTGATCTTCAGGATGAGTATGACTTGAGGAAAATAAATTATGAAAGGTTTCCTATCCCACTCATGGTGGAGTATGGGGTCAAGGTGGACATTCTTGAAACATTATAAGATGATGGGGTGGTTTTGGATCCCCAATATGAGGTACAAAATATAGGTACCAAGAACTTGGACCCTATAGATTGGGGTGCAGAGGAGACCATAGATATTAAATAGATAGCAAGGTTGGTGTTGGATAGAAGCATCCAATGGTTCGTGCTAAGAATCAAGGAGCTTGGGGGTCAAGCTTCCAAGAAAAGGAAAGGTGCAGGTACCACTCAAGGGTACAAGAGGACGAAAAGAAGGATGCCTCCTAAGGAGCCCTTAGAATTCTTCCCTCCTGATATAGAGGAATTTGAACTTGAAGTTCTGACTCAAGATCTACCTTAAGCACATGAAGAAGAATTCCCAATAGGACCTGGGGCCTCAACATCAGTTGTAGGTGAGTTGTCTACTCAACCCCCTCCTACAGAGCAGCCAAGTGGAGAAATGCCTAGGGGAACTCTCCATAATGAAGCTGAAACTTTGAAGGGAAAAGGTCTTGAAGTTGAAATCCATGATGTAGAGATAGACTTTGAGGATACTCTGTCGGATAAGGAAACGCCTCTTGATGAAATTGAGGATGTAGGAATTGAGCATGCTTTGACAAAGGAGGACCAATGGAAGTTGTTTGAAGAAGCTAAGAGGGAATCAGATGCAAAGGCACAAGCTGATGCATTGCTCAAATAGCAAGAGTCAAATGCCAAAGCACAAGCTAAAGCATTGGCAAAACAACAGGAAATGGAAGAAAAATCCCAAATTGATGCATTACTCCAGCAAAAACAATTAGAGGCCAAACAAAAAGTTGATGAGTTGGCCAAGCAACAACAACAAAAGGAGTAGGAGCTCAGAATAAAGGAGGAGAATGACAAGTTAGAAATGTTGCAAAAGATCCACGATCTTGAAGAAGAGAAGGCTAGACAAAGAAGAGAAAAGGAAGCCCTTGAGGCTAAATTTAAGATTATTGAAGAATCATATAAAAAAAGGGAAGAAGAACACTTACAAAAGGAAAAGGATGTTGAAGAACTTGATAGGCAACAACAAAAGGAAAAGGAAGCATGGGAAAATCTCAAAGACTTGGAGAGATAGAGAGATAAATTTCTTGAAGAAAAGAGGTTAGAGGAAGAACGTTTGAAGAAGGAACGAGAAGATAAAAGGCTGCAGGAGCATAAGGATAAGGAAGAGGCCGAGAGGGTTGCACAAGAGAATGTAGAAAAGGAGCAACAAAATGTGCAAGAAGTTTCTTCTTAGCCTCAAGTTACCATGTTACAACCATTATCTTCTGCTACAGCTACCTCTTCCTCAACACAAGTAGTCACTACTCCTAGTGCTCCTACATGGTTAAAGCTAGATCTCAAGAAGAAGTAGATAGATCTACCACAACCTCTTAATTGGAAGAAATGATGAAGGAGATAGAAAAGGAGAGACCTAAGAAAAAGGCCAGGGTTCTTCATTCCACAAGGCTCACGAAGGCAGGAGAGATCATTGTTGAATGTGAAATTCCGGTGGTGGACAAGGATAGGGAAGATATGAAAGTGACTAATTATCAATTGGGCACTTTCAACTTAGGGAGGCCTACAAGGAATCACCAAATGAATCTCATTGATGTTGTAGCTTCCTCCATAAAGTCCAGGATGATCAAGGATAAACAAAGAAAGGATGAGCTTAAGGCTCAATTGGATCAATTGCATAGTTTCTTAAGAGATGTTTCTACTCCCATGTCCCAACAAGCTGTTGCCTTGGAAACTCCAGTCTTACTTAGCAAAAGGGAAGTTGGTGATTTAGTACAAATGAGGAGTAAGTCTAGGATGTTGGATATATGGATTGACAAGCTTAATCAAGAAGTGGGTGAAGTGTTAGTAAACAGTTTTGAAATCCATAAAACAACACTTGAGTTGATAGAAGAAATGGGTCATCATATTGAAACTCTAGGAGAATAGGAGGAAGAATATAGGGGATATATTTAGAAGATGAAAGAAATTAGTAAGTTGCCAAAATCAACTATTCGAGCAATCAATCCTTGAAGAAGATAATGTAGATTTTCTGGAAAAGGCTTCAAACATAATCCGATTTAGGTTTGACTTCATATATAAGCATAGAAATGAAGTTCAAGATGCTAGTAAAGACTTGAATGAGCAGCTTGATGAATTAGAAGCTATAATAGCTATTTTAGTCAATATAGACATACCGGTTAAAGAAGGCATGCCTTTGGATCAATTGAAGGAGAAATGGAACAACAAATTTTAGGAGGTCATGTAGAAAGAAGATGATGGAGAGGATTTATTATTAGATAGACTGATGGATATTAAAGAGGAGGTGCAAGCTGCTAGGAGGGAATTGACCAAATTGAAAGATATGCAAGAATTCACCTCAGCAGAGTTAAAAAGAATGAAATTTGAAGACAGCTGGGTCGATGGGCCTAATGTTGACATCCTTCAACAAGTGTTCTCCAGCTATGATGAATATCTTCTTGAGAAAACTGCGCAGGAGTGAGTTGGTAGCAAAATGTTCTATTTTTGGCACGTGACTTCCCCTTTTCTCTACTACTTTATAGGGCAATCAACCTTTGAACTGAAGGTTTTCATCAGCCAGTCTTATCTCTTTCCTTGGGCGTCAGATTCTACTTTATAGGGCAATCAATATTTGAATTGAAGATCAGCCAGTCTAGTTTCTTGATGTGGTTCCGGTTCCTTGATTAGTGGATCTCAATTTTTGATTGAGAGGGATTTATGCGTAGCATGTCTATATATACTTTTGAGCTCCATGTTGTAAAGTTCGGCTGATTGAAGTAGGATTAGCCACCTGGTGATGGCAGATGGGATTTTATAGCTTTGAGTAAAGATACTTTTTAAGTTTATGTTTAATTTAGATACACTTATAATACAGTTGTATGTTGGAGTTGAACTTCTTGGATGATGTTAATGAGCCATAATCAGTCTGTATGCCAGTGAATTTGTTGTGTATAAATGTTTCTTATTTGATGCAAAGCAATAGGGGAAACCAGATTTTAAAGATTATTTTATTAAATTATCTATGAATGGAATTATTATATGTCTGTTGATCTATATTATTGGCAACAAATGAGGAGTTTGTTTTGAATCTTGAAATATTTTGATGAATGGTTGTGATTATTAAATTAAGCACTGTGAATGTATGCAATGGTATGGATTATTCTGTGAGTTGCATCATGTTATGGTTTTGATCTGTTAAGAAACACTCGTTGTTGAGAATATATGTCTAGATGTTAAGGAATTTTGTTCATGTTTTATTGATCTGTGCCTTGATCTATCCTTTTTCTATTTATTTAAACCCCCCTATTAAACATAGATTGATGAATCCAATACAGTTTGTATTCCTTATCACCAACAAAGGCCCCTTGAATATTACAGTTGTATTGGACAATTGAGTGATATCAGATAGTTGAGAACCAACTACCAGGACCTTGGAAGTGAGGCTACTATATGTTGTCTTTCTTTTTTAGTAGAAATAGAGTAGAAATATTTTGTTTTATGTTGTTTGTGCTATTTTGACCATCAACATTACTATTATAATTGTTTGATTTGCAATTGACAGGTAATAAACAATTTACCTCTTTTTCTATCGGTTGGAGTAGGTCTATTATTCATTTTTGTTAAAGTAAATTAGGAAAATAGGAGGACCTTATATATTTTGCAAACATTTAATTAGTGAATTTAAAAATTGTTCACGTTTGTACTAAACCATTTTTTCTTTTGCAAATGTCATTTGCCTTCTAAACAATAAAACACTTCTCTATCCCTCAATGTTCTTCACAGAATTTGCAGTTCATATTCTTATGCATCAATCAAAGGAAAAATTTGTTTGGAGTCTATATTCTCACACGTTTACGTGTAACATATTTGCAATTCTCACTATGTATGCACTCAGTCAACATTTGGAAGGTATGCAACACAGTGAGACATGGAGAAGCATTCTCGTTTACACGTGTTCACCATTAACATATTAAAAGGTACTGTGATTGCTCCATACCACTAGACTTAGCTTATTATTTTTGGTAGGGCTTCTCAATGATGTAAGTAGATTAATATTTGTAGAAAAATAAATTGAGCAATCAAATTTATTTGACAAATTTTATACTGTGTTTCTATTTCACTTATTTGCTTACACAAAGAAGAGTAGCAGACCTACTCCACACAATATAAAAAGAGATGAATGATAGATTTCAGACATGAAAGACTTAGTTAATACTTGATTGAGTTCTCTTCGAGCTACTTTCCCAGTTACTTAGTTTTTGTGGATAAATCAATAAGCAACATCATTCACTTTTTAACAAAATGCAGTGAATGCAACAGGCATGTTTACTATTGCATTTGTTGAATTTTCTTTTGAAATAGTTGCTTGACCAATGAAATTGAACTGCTTAATTTTTTTTGTCTTTTTCCTATAGTCGAGATTTAAGCACATTTTTTTTGTGCTTGAAAATTATGGTTTATCTCTTTTTCTATTGGCTAGACTAGGTTGTTTTTCATTTTTCTTTAAGTAAATTAGGAGAATAGGGGGGCATTATACATGAAAAACATGGTATGTTGTTGTTAATCAAAGGAACCATTCAAAAATGGGAATGCTTGTGTATGCTTCCATGTCTTGTGCACATCGTATAGATGAACCGGCTGCATCGATCGTGAGAATATTATAATTGTTACATGTACACGTGTGACAATATTCAGCCAAATCTACAAATCATGTGAACAAGATTTTACAAATCAATTCTTATAACTTACCAAGACTTTGTTATCTGTTATTAAATACATTGTTAGCTCTTACAATAAAGTTTATATTAATCACTGTGTCTTTTTTCACTGGCTTTATTTCTCTTCCTTACAAACAAAGGGAAAATGTCCCCATGCTACTATGGTCCTACAACAATAAACATATTGACCAATTTCATGCGTACAAAAACACTTTTTTTGAAAAAGGTCATAATATTGGATATGTGTAATTGTTTCCTTTGGAATTTATACACAGTAAGCAAATGAAAATTTTAAAACAGAAAACAAAATACTTTGAACAAGGTCTTGTCAACTATGAAATCATTTAGTGCAATAGTTATAGATTGATCGACAAGCATCCCATATCCAATTCACATCATATAGTCACCCACTCCTTGGCCTCAACTGTTTCACGTTTATTAGTTACATAGCATATGTTATTTACTGCATCCATTTGTCCCCTTGACCCTTGTAACAACAAGCAAAACTTCTAGTTATAAAGTATCACAAAAAAACAAACAAGCCACTCGCCAGTAGTGCATTGTTCCTAGAATGAAGAACATGGAGAGCTAAAAAAACACAAGATTTTCAATAAACAATAAGAAAGAAAGAATTAGCAAAAAAAAAACTTAGCATTTCCCTCAGATTTAATGAACTACCTATGCATTTACTGCTTCCATACCCACCAAGTGTCCAACACATCTCAGACAATTTGCATTTAATGGATTAAACATGTATTGATTGCTTCAAGATTAAATATTTTCCAGTATATATAATGTCCCCCTATTTCACTAATTTACTTAAACAAAAATGAATAATAATGATACTCCAACCAATAGGAAAAGAGAAAAAACATAATTTTCAAGCATAGAAAATTTGTCCTTAAATTACAATTATAGAAAAAAACACAAAAAAAATTAAACAATAGAATTTGATTCACTGAGCAACAATCTCAAAAATGAATTGAACAGTTGCAATTGTAACTTGCTTTTGTACAAAAAATAGTTTCATGTTTATGAATTACATGGCATACCATTCACTATGCTCATCTGTCTATTCGATAAGTTAGATTCTTGAATCAAGTTTCTCCCTTATTGTTTACAATTCTTCCAAGGAATAATTTTTTGGCACATCGGAAGACTTAAAATTCATTGCAAACAAAAGGGAAGAATGATACAAGAATCTAACCTTTTAGTTCCTTGTTCAACAACCAAGTATATTTGCAGCAATATAGATGTTTGTGTCTATTTCAAATCACGAGCAATGGTTCCTGGTACAAAGACAAATTCAAAAAATGAGCACAACTCATAACATACTATATGTTATTCATAAACATGAAACATATGAAAAAATTTGCAAAAAAATTAGATGAACATAAATTTTTTTTGCAAACATTCAGACATTTAATTAAAATTTTGCAACCTTTATTGATAAGCTAGTTGCCACTCAAGCAGTCATAGCTAGTTGAAGCTGGGGTGTAGGTTACTATTGCAATGGTTTCATTTGTGATTCAAATATAATAAACAATATATCTCTTTTTCTATTGGTTCAAGTAGGTCTATTATTCAACTTTGTTAAAGTAGATTACGAAAATAGCACAACATTAAATATTTTGCAAATATTTAATCACTAGATACAAAATTGTGTCAGCTTTGGCAGCAAAGTGGTAGATACTGAACCACTGAATAAATGTTTAATGCATGAAATGGTATGTCTCATGGATCAGAAACAATAGTCTATTAAATGCAAATTGTGTGAGATTTGTAGGTGGGCTTGTGGGTACGTAAGGTGTGAATACATAGCCAATGCATAGAATCCCAAAGAAGCAATCAGTTTCATTTGTGCCAGTTTTCATTTGTTTAATGTCGGTTGAAAAACTTGTTTGTTGACAAACTTGTCTATGTTTAGCTCTAGATTACTCTCTTCCATGTTCCCTAAGTCTGTGAGACCCTTGAATACTGGAGAAGCTCTAGATTTTTGCTTCAACAATTATCTAAATAGCTTAGTTTTTTGTGATTAAATCACTAAGCATTAGTATTCACTTTGCAATAAAACATAGGAAATTTAGTAAACATTTTTAGCAGAGAAACAACATTGGAAAGTGCGTTAAGAAACATGACCTTCCAATGTGTCCAAGATCTATGTATTGGAAGAATTGTGAACAATGAAGGAGAATGTTGGTTCAAGAATTTGAATTTACAAATAGAAAAATGGGCATAGTGAATGATATTCTATGTAATTCATAAACATGAAACTCTTTTCTACACAAAAGCATGTTACTTTTGCAATAAAAAATATGCATAAATGCAATCATCTAATATGCAATTCATTGGCTAAATATTTTCCAAAACTCATAATGCCTTTCTAGTCTTCTAATTTTCTTAAACGAAAATTAATAATAGACCTAATGCATTAATCATGCACTCATTGAATTTGTGCCAACCAACCCTCTGTCAAAGCTTGTACAATTTGCTTTTAGCGATTAAATATTTTCCAAAATATATAATGTCCTATTTTCCTAATTTATTTAAACAAAAATGAATAGTAGACCAAATAGTATTTAATGCAATAGTTGTAGATTGAAATACAAGTGTGCCATATCCAATGCACACTGTACAATTGCAATAGTGGCCTGCTCTCATTGCAACAAAAACTTCCTTCCAAGAAAAATGCAAGGCACATGAAGTGCATGGTGGCAGTAAAGTTGACACAGTTTGCATTCAATTCTTAATCCTATCATTTTTATTTGTAATACTTCCTTGGATAATTAAATTTGATTCTCTTGCAATAGGTCTATTATTCATTTTAGTTTAACTAAATTAGGAAAATATGGGAACATTATATACTTGAGATTTATGGACATATTCTTCGTGTTTGGAAACCATGATTTATCTCCTAAGATTTCATGAACTAGCCATGCATTCATTGCTTGTGTACCCACCATCCCTCCAACATATCTCGCACAATTTGCTTTGCAAGATTTTTTGATACAGTGATGGCCACTTAAGAAATAAACACATAGTTAATGCTTTTATTGCACTCACAGTCAACAAGACCTTGTCCAAACCATTCAATTCTTCCTGTAACAGTGAGAAACATTTCTAGTTATCAAGTATCACAAACAGATAGCCTGTTAGTGTAATTAATTATTTATTACACTAGAATAAGTTAACTTAGGTCTTCATTTAATTATTTAGTCCTAGGTTGCATTATTAAATAAATCATAAATAAGGGTGTAACTACCCTTTCCATGTTTGTAGGAGATAAGATTCCTTCTAGAAGATGCGTTGTCTTTTCTAGAACTTATCTCAATCATGTCATCATTCCCTAGGTAGGTTGTTAGGGTTTACATGTTGTCACATGTAGTGTGATTTAGACACTTGGCAACATCTTGTGCATTCTAGGTTTTACTCTTGCCTATATAATCAGGCATATGTACTCTTGTAACATATTCCAGATATCAATTAGATAATCTCTATTTGAATGCCATTGTTGCAACACTTTCTATGTGGTTGAATATTTCTTCCTAGCAAAGGTCCTCCATTGAAGACTACAACTTCATCAAGGACACTGTGCATCCATCATTCCAACATGGTATCAGAGCTTTTTGCAGTGAAGATTCATCCCAGGATCAAGAAAGTTGGCTTGTGAGATTCTTTGCAGGCTTGAGGGTTTTATTTTGCAAGCTAGTTGTTTCTACCTGGGGACCAAGCTATTTTCTCATGCAGATTAGGCTCTATCTGACTTCTCCATTGTGCTCAGAGGGCCTCAAAACCTATAGATCACTTTCCCATTCGTCAAAATCAAAGACATATCATCTGGGAGCCATTTGAGGTACATCTAGGGTTTTTGCATTTTGTACTATCCGTACAAGTTTGCAGAAAAAAATATACTCCCTTTCAGTCCTCCATCATGGAATTTTTTTTTAGACCATTGGGCAATTTTTATTTCACAAATTGGGCTATTTTTCCTATAGTTCTTGCAAAAATTATTTTTTTGCGGAGTGACTGGCAATTAAAATACCAAGTTGGCATACAAATTTTTCAGTAGGCTATAGTCCATCGGGTTTTAATTTTGGTCGGCATTAATATTTTTGTGCAGATTTCATTTATATTTATCGGCTATTTAATTTTGAATTGCATAACATTATTCAAAATTAAAATTTTGGTGGTTATTCGACCTCTGCCTGCGTCATCCTTCATCAGCCGTTGTCACCTCAGAGCTCTCGCTGACCATTCGACCTGACCCTCGTCACTAACATTTGTTCTGGCCACCGTGTGTTCTCCTGATGCCGAGGTCTATTCTCGGTGGTTCCATCGACACTGACTTCTCCACCAGCCGTTCACTTCCCATTCACCGACGATCTCCATTTGTTCTCCACCTAGATCCCCCGTCGTCCAAGCTCTGGTCCTATCCGCAATTGAGGGGTCTACTTGCTACGAGTGGCGCCGCCCCGACACCGCTCCGCTTAGCCCGATCGTCGCTCCGTTGCCACTCTACTTTGGGGTGCTTTTCTTTTTGCAGGATTTGAGCCCGCGGTCACATCAACGACCAAGGGCATATTTTTTTAGCCCCCAGGGCTTCATTTTTGCACCCTGTTAGCCTGTGATCACCCATCAAAGTAGAAATCTTCCAGAGGTCGTATCTTTCACATACGCTATCAAAATTTCATAAACGATATATCGTTGGAAAGGTCTTGGAGTCTACTTTTTAGTGGTGCACTCTATTTTCTAGATTCTGCTTCTTTCCAAAATTCTTATCAGTTGAAGTGAAAACCCTAATTTGGACATAAAGGCTCATATCTTCTCAACCACTTATCGAAATTTGGTGGTTCCAGCAGAATCAGGAAGGTAATTCAGATATTTTTTCATCAGTCTAGTGAATTTGATCAATTTCAACTCCAAGTACTCTTGCATTGGTTTTTCCAATTTGGTGCATTTGTTCAATAACTTGGATATCCTGAAGCTTGGGAAAAGGATTTTTGATTCGAGTGGCATCACTTTAGTTGCATATCATCCTTGGAAGTTTCTATTTACTGTTGAAGGTCATTGTATTTGTATTTTTGGAGAAATTCATTGTACATTATGGGGTTTGAATTTGCTCCTTCTTTGACTATGTTGCACATGGGAAACTATAAACAATGGCGGGATGGGATCATACACCATCTCCAATCACTAGATTTATTACCATATTTGTATGGTATAGTTCCCCATCCAAGTGAAGGTATTCATGAATTTTATTGGAGTTGCAGCAGATACACTATCTTAGAGATCATTTCAATGCAAGTTGATTGTGATGTTTTGAGTTCTATTGATCATTGTGATTGTCCTCATACCCTTTGGACCAATATTTGGGTGCTATATGGAGATTCAGATACTCCATCTTTCCCAGATGATCATGATTTAGAATGTCATTCTTCAGATCAGGTACTCCATGATGATATTGTTATGTAGGAGGTTGTTTATTTGGATTGCCTTGAATCTTCCAAAGAGGTTGAAAAGGTTTCTACAGACATTTCTTCTTCTCCATCAGAGATAGTGGGTATCCCTTCACATTCAATGATTCCTTGTCCAAAGTCATTGATTGAGGCTTCCATCATTCATCAGGACACCTTCAGTTTTCCAAACTTGACATCACAGGATGGCTTTGTTTCAGGGATTAAAGACTTGGCTATTTCTATAGGTTTGGAGGACATTCTTGAGGGGATATCACTCCTCTATTCAGATCCTACTTTGGAGAGTTCTCTTGAGTCTCCTTATTCCTTTATCTCAACCTTAAATGGGGATCCAAAGACTACCTTGGAGGCACTTGTTTTCTCTTCAGAGATTTCATGTATGAGACTTCTTCCCTCTCATTTCACCTTGGAGTTTCTTCAGCATCAACCATTGGATTTTCCTCTTCCTAGCAGGAGACATGTGGTTTGGACACCTTTTTTGCTTCAGACTTCTTTCAATGGTTTTGAGGACACTTCATTATGGGGGGGAAATCTAGTATTGCTATCTTTAGATCTTGTTCAACATCAGTTTCTATATTGTCCTGATTTGTCACTTTCTTCATTGATTGGGCATGTACCTGAGTTGATTGTGGCATCTTCATCTTCAATGACAAAGGAGACACATGAGCAGTTTTCAAAGACATCATCATTCATATTCATCGTTCCTTCCTTCAATTCCTATTCAGAATGGGAAGCATCCCTACACTTGCACTTGGTTTTGTTTCTTCCGAAAGGGAGACAAGTTGTTTGTCAACATTGGATCTTGTTTTGTCAACATACACTTACCATTTTTATAGGTGGTCGCATGTTCTGGGGGGGCTATATAGTCTCTCTATTTCCCTCATATGGGGGGGACTTGATTGTATTGTATCCATGTGACAAATGGTGTACTTGGGGGGTATTATGGAGTCCTCCATCCTTCCCATCCTTTCTCTCTTCTTTGCATTTTCATCTCCTTGCTGGAGAGGGGTTTTCTTCCCACTAGGTTTTCCCCTTTTTTTCGTTTGTGGGAGATTAGTTGCATTTTCATTCTCATTTGTACATGGGTACCTAAAATGGCCATCATGAAGCCGAGACCCATCATTTTTGCATAATCATTGTATTTTTCATTTCCTCCCTAAGTTGCACTTATGGGGGGGTGTTAGTGTAATTAATTATTTATTACACTAGAATAAGTTAACTTAGGTCTTTATTTAATTATTTAGTCCTAGGTTGCATTATTAAATAAATCATAAATAAGGGTGTAACTACCCTTTCCATGTTTGTAGGAGATAAGATTCCTTCTAGAAGATGAGTTGTCTTTTCTAGAACTTATCTCAATCATTTCATCATTCCCTAGGTAGGTTGTTAGGGTTTACATGTTGTCACATGTAGTGTGATTTAGACACTTGGCAACATCTTGTGCATTCTAGGTTTTACTCTTGCCTATATAATTAGGCATATGTACTCTTGTAACATATTCCATATATCAATTAGATAATATCTATTTGAATGTCATTGTTGCAACACTTTCTGTGTGGTTGAATGTTTCTTCCTGGCAAAGGTCCTCCATTGAAGACTGTAGCTTCATCAGGGACACTGTGCATCCATCATTCCAATACAACCAAGCCACTGACCAATAGTACATCGTTCCTATGGCTCTTTCAAGCACTGCAAAAAATAACAAACGTGGAAGATGACAATCGAGAGCAAAAAACATACAAGCTTCTCAACAAATAATAAACATACGAGAATAAGCAGAAACCAACCGTTGTCTCATATTTCATGAATTAACTATGTGAAATTTGCATTAAATATGCATTCACTATTTTAGTACCCAGCAACCCATCGATAAAAATTGCACAATTTTCATCCCTTGATTAAATATTTTCCATAATGTATAATGTGCCCCTATTTTCCTAATTTACTTAAACGAAAAATGAAAAATCAACTTGCTCCAAGCAATAGAAAAATAGATAAACCATAATTTTCAAGCACAAAAAATATGTGCTTAACTTCTTAACAAACAATAAACAAACAAGAATAATCAGAAACCAACACTCACCTCATATTTCATGAATTGAGTATGTGAAGTTTACATTTAATGCATCAAACATGCATTCACTGCTTCAGTACCCACCAGCCTGCCACCAAAACTTGCGCAATTTGTCTCCCCCGATTAAATATTTTGCACAATGTATAATGTCCCCCTATTTTCCTAATTTACCTAAACGAAATTGAAAAATTGACCTACTCCAACCAATAGAAAAAGAGATAAACCGTAATTTTCATGCACAAAAATATGTGCTTAAATCCCGACTATAGGAAAAAGACAAAAATATTTTAAACACCACAATTTCATTGGCCAAGTGACTATTTTAAAAGAAAATGCAAGAGATGCAATAGTAAACCTACCTATTTGCAGGAACCACTAAAAGTAGAAATGTTTAGATTATATAATTTGATTCATTGACAAGGGTTGCATATCAAGTGCAAAAATCGAATTTCCAGGAACAAATCGCTTACAGTTTCAATTTAATTCTTAAACATTTGGAAAAATTCATTGTGTGCTTTTATGTATTGTGTTTATGAATATCATGTTATATGTCATGGAATGCACTCATTTGTCCTCTTAGCCTTTGTAACAACAAGCAATATTTCTAGTTATAGAGTTTCACAAGCAAACAGACAAGCCACTCACCAATAGTGCACTGTTCCTAGAATAAACAACATGGAGAGCTAAAAACATACAACTTTCTCAACAAACAATAAAAAAATAAGAATTAACTATGCATTTATTGCTTGCATACACAAAAGCTCTCTAATACATCTCAGACATTTTGCATTCAATGGATTAGACATGTATTCAGTGTTTGAGGATTGAATATTTTCCAGTATATATAATGTCCACCCATTTTCCTAATTTATTGAAATGAAAATGAACAATAGGCCTACTCCAACCAATAGAAAAAGAGATAAAACATAACTTTAAAACACGAAATTTTTATCCTTAGATCCCAATTATAGAAAAAACACATAAAATTTTTAAACAATATAATTTAATTCGCCAAACAACTATTTTGAAAGCAAATGCAACAATTACAATGGTAACTTGATTTTGTACAAAAAATAGTTTCATGTTTATGAATTACATGGCATGCCATTCATTATGCTCATCTGTCTATTCAACAAGTCAGATTCTTGAACCAAGCTTCTCCCGTATTGTTCATAATTCTTCCAAGGCATGATATTTACGCACATTGGAAGACTTAAAATTCATTGTAAACAAAAGGGAAAAATGATACAAGAATATGACCTTTTAGTTCCTTGTTCAACAACCAAATATATTTGCAGCCATATAGATGTTTGCCTCCATCTCCAATCGCAAGCAATAGTTCCTGTTACAGAGACAAATTAGACAGATGAGCATAGTTCACGACATATAATATATTATTCATAAACATGAAACACATAAGCACATGATTTTTTTTGCAAAAAATAGACAAACATGGAATTTTTTTGCAAATATTCAAACATTAAATTAAAATTTCCTGGGCTTTGCTAATAGGCTAGTAGCCACTTAAGCAATCAACAAATAGTTAATGCATTTGTACATGGACTACATATCACATGCTTGTAATTATGTATAACATTTATAAAATATACAAGACATATGCAATACACAAAGCATATATAAAATAAATATTAGTAATAAGTTAAAAATTGAAAAGTATTTTATCTTTTTTAATACCATATTATTATGTTCAATTAATAGTAATATTTTTGAATATTTTAACCATGTCTATTTTTTTTATATCTCTTAATTAAATTCATTTAGCTAAATAAACTAATTATAAATAATTTAATTTATCATGAATTTAGAAAAGAACATATGCCAATGGAAAATAAGCCATAAAAAGTAAAGTTCATAGGAATAACAACTTTATAGCTAAAGTGGAGGTTTAATATTAATTAATTGTTTTGCAAATATTAATCCACTTTCACCATTAAGAAGCCCTGCCAAAAACAATATGCTGAGGCTAGTGGTATAGAGCAATCCCAATACCTTGTAATCTGTAAATGGTGTATAGGTGTAAACGGGAATGCTTCTCTATGCCTCGGTGTGTTGCATAGCTTCAAGATGTTGACTAAATGCATAGATAGTGAGAATGGAAAGGGTGTTACATGTAAATGTGTGAGAATATAGACTAGAAACAAATTTTTCCTTTGATTAATGCACAAGGTTATGGTCTACAAATTCTGTGAGGAACATTCAGGTAAAGAGAAATGTTTTATTGTTTAGAAGGCAAAGGAAATTTGTAGAAGAACAACTGAATTTTGGAAAATGTCATGGAGATGAATTATTATTGCTTTGTAAAGTATCAGAGATTGAATGTAGAAGAACTTTCACTATTTGGTAGAACCTAATTTACAAATTCTACGAAAGTAACTACAATAACAACTTAGATGCATATGGTATGTATCTCATAAACATGAGATAGTAAAAGCCAATAATTGCAACCATGCGATACACAATTCATATGCAATGTTTCACATAGCACATTAATCAAATTTTCTTACAAGAAAATGAAGGGAGATATACTTAAATTATACAATCTGGTCAATGTACAAAGCGAAACATGGCACATGGACTACATATCACATGCTTTTAACTATGCATAGATCTCATTGCAAAATTAACTTGCTTTTCACCATAAAATGGTTTCATGTTTATGAATTATATAGCATTCCATTCATTATACTGATCTGATTATGTTTCCTAAGTTTGTGAGGCCATTGAATACTAGAGGAGCTATAAAGTTTCTCTTTTTGTATTGGTTGGACTAGGTCGATTTTTCATTTTTGTTTAAGTAAAATAGGAAAATAGGGGGACATTATACATTGTGGCAAATATTTGAACATTATACATAGTGGCAAATATTTAATTGAGGGAGGCAAATTGAGCGAGTTTTGGCAGCGAGCTAGTGGGTACTGAAGCAATGAATGCATGTTTAATGCATTAAATGGAAAACTACTTCATGATATGTGTTAGACAGCTGGCGGGAAGACAAGCATAAAATGCATAGTTAATTCATGAAACATGAGGTGACCACTAGTTTCTGCTTATTTTCGATAATTATCTCAATAACTTAGTTTTTTGTCATTAAATCAGTGAGCATTAGCATTCACTTTTTAACAAAACATAGGAAATGCACTAAACATCTTTAGCAGAGAAAGAACATCAAAAAATGCATTAAGAAACATGACCTTCCAATGTGTCCAAGAACTATGTATTCAAAGACTTGTGAACAACAAAGGAGAACGTTGGTTAAAGAATTTGACTCTCCAAATAGACAGATGGGCATAGTGAATGAAATGCCATGTAATTGATAAACATGAGACTTCCTTTTGCATAAAAGCATGTTACTTTTGCAATCAGAAATATGCATAATTGCAATCATCAGATATACGATTTATTGGTTAAGTATTTTCCAAAATTCATAATATCTTTCTAGCCTTCCAATTTTCTTAAATGGAAATCAATAATAGACCTAGTACATTAATCATGCATTCATTGCTTTTCTGCCAACCAACCCTCTGTCAAAGCTTGTGCAATTTACATTCAACAATTAAATATTTGCAAAAGTATATAATGTCCCATTTTCCTAATTTATTTAAACAAAAATGAATAGTAGACTCAACAACATTTGATGCAATAGCTATAGATTGATAGATAAACGTGCCATATGCAATGCCCATTATCAATTGCAAAATCGGCCTACTCCAATTAATAGAAAAAGAGATAAACCATAATTTTGAAGCACAAAAAATATGTGCTTAAATCCCGACCATAGGAAAAAGGCAAAGATACTTTAAACAATACAATTTCATTGGGCAAGCGACTATTTGAAAAGAAAATGCAACGGATGCAATAGTAAACCTATGTATTGGCAGGAACTAATAAAAACATAAATGTTTACATTATAGAATTTGATTTGTTGGCAAGGGCTGTGTATCAAGTGCAATGACAAAATTTTCAGCAACAAAGCCCTTACAGTTTTTATTTAATTCTTAAACTTCTCACAAAAATCATTGCGTGCTTGTGTGTATCATGTTTATGAATAACATGTTATATGTCATTGACTACACCCATTTTTCCCTTTAGCCCTTGTAACAACAAGAAACACTTCTAGCCATAAAGTTTCATAAACAAACAAACAAGCCACTTAGCAGTAGTGCATTGTTCCTAGAATAAACATGGAGAGATAAAAACATACAACCTTCTCAAAAAATAATAAACAAACAACAATTAACTATGCATTTATTCCTTGCATACCCATCAGCTCTCCAATACATCTTGAACATTTTGCATTTAATGGATTAAACATGTATTTTGTGTTCAGGATTAAATATTTTCTAGTATATATAATGTCCCCCTATTTTCCTAATTTACTGAAACAAAAATGAACAATAGGTCTACTCCAACCAATAGAAAGAGAGATAAAACATAGTTTTCAAACACAAAAAAATTGTCCTTAAATCCCAATTGTAGAAAAAACACATAATTTTTTTAAACAATATAATTTAATTCGCTAAGCAACTATTTCAAAAGTGAATTCAGCAGTTGCAATGGTAACTTGCTTTTATACAAAAAATAGTTTCATGTTTATGAATTACATGGAATGCCATTCACTATGCTCATCTATCTATTCGACAAGTCATATTCTTGAACCAAGCTTGTCCCTTATTGTTTACAACTCTTCCAAGGCATAATTTTTAGGCACATTGGAAGACTTAAAATTCATTGCAAACAAAAGGGAAGAATGATACACGAATCTGACCTTTCAGTTCCTTGTTTAACAATCAAGTATTTTTGCAGCCATATAGAATGTTTGTCTCCATCTCCAATCACAAGCAATGGTCCCTGTTATCGAGATAATTAGACAAATGAGCATAGTTCATTACATATAATATGTTATTCATAAACATGAAACACAAAAGCACATGATAAAGTTTGCAAAAAACTAGACAAATGTGATAATTTTTTGTAAACATCCAGATAGTAAATTAAAAGTCTATGAGCTGTGCCAATAGGCTAGCAACCACTCAAGCAATCAACACATAGTTAATGCATTCAATGTCTCCACAATGAACAAGACTTTGCTCAAAGCTTTCAGTTTGTTCTGTGATATTTCTCATTTATTGCATTGGTTACCTTCTGCTTTGCTCTGACTGTTCCATGTTTATGGATTATGTAGCATATGTCATTTACTATACTTGTCTGTCTTTGTATAGGAGTGAATTTTCACCCCTAATGCAAAATCCCATTTCATTCCTTTACACTTTAGAAAACCAAAGGTGGAGGCTTAATTCCACATAAGCCCACTATTCTCATCACACTTGGCACCTATTTTGAGTGTCGGTGGAGGTGCTTCTGTTGGGGACGCCTGTGCGGCACGTAGACATCCATGTGGCGTGCTTACGTCCTTGGAAAATTCCTATAGCTAGAGTCTACAAAGATGTTACACTTCCTATTATAAGTCGAAGTGTAACGCCTCCCTTCAGCCGACTGACCTGAATATGGTCATTTTCTTCCCTTCCTTCTTCATATTGACCATTCCTTCATCCATTTTCAAGATAGTTGATCTCTTCACCATTCCATTCAATCTCTCCACACTTTGAGCATTCACTCCAAGCTTTGAAGTCGCATTTCACACTTCATAGCAGCAATCTATCACTCCATCACTTCAATATAGCAAGTGCAGGGCGAATCCATTGCAGTAGAGGCTTGAGTTCCTCTCATCTTTCTCCTCCACTAGCCTTGAGTGCTTTGGACGGAGGTGGTAAGCTCCTCTCATCTTCTCTATTGCTTGGTTGAGTAAGAACGTATTGTTTTGTAGTGTTTTTGGTGTACTTTTCTTATATTCCTTGTTTATCACTTTATTTCTATATCGTTGCAAACTTGGTTGTCCATTGAGGTGGAAACACCAAAATGGGGGTCTGACTGAGGTAGACCCCTAAACAACCCCCCAACATTTTCTCTCTTTTCTATGTGTAGGTGGAAAGATCTAGGAGCAAGCTGTTGATAAGGTTATTGTGTGAGATCGTCTTCATCACCCTTGTGGTAATCTACTTTCTTTATCACATTCATCCCTATGCTTCATATTTTATAGTCTTGTTCTACACCTTTAGAAACTCGTAACTAGGCTGTTAGTCCATCTTTTAGAGGTTAGACCTTATCTCCCTGGTTTTTTTGTCATACAGACGTCAACAAAATTGAGAGATGCTAGCATGCTATGCTATCATCCCAAAATCGTGCTTCTATCCTCTAACAAAGAGCTACTCAAGACATAGAGTTGACCCTAAAAACTGATTCGCCTAGTCTCCTTTCAACTCTTGGGTTTGCAGAGTGATTAATGGACCCATAGTTCTCATCATTCTCAACCCATTTATCCTAACCTTCCTTTAAACTTAGGTAACTTAGGGAAGCCATACTGCTCTTGTCCTTTCGTGACTTGGTACCTTATAGTGGTTGGTCCCCCTCTCTTACATTTTTGGTGAACCTGATGTGAACCGACATCTACCCGTTTGTCAATTTTTTGAGCTTTTTCTCTTGTACCCTTTGATCATTGTACTCCAATGTGTTGTGAAGGTTTATGAGCTTCACATCCTAGTTCGTGACCTCTGGGTATATTTTCAAGATAAGTCTGTGACACTTTCTGATGGACAAGACGAAGGTCTCTTCTAGTTTCACTATTGGTCTTTTCTCTAGTTTTGCGGTTGGCATGTCTACTTAGGAGCATGTGTCACGGGGCGAGTCTAGATTCCTTGATGAAACTGATCGCGTCCCTACCCCTCCTACTTCACCAACCTCATCATCTATAGACGAGCATGAAGCCATCCATATCCCTTCTAAATACGTTGCTAGTCTTAGCAAAGGGTTGGGTGCATTAGAAAATTACCTAGAGAGAAACTCGAAGCTAACTAGGGTTGCTAAGGTTATCAACGAAATGAGGTATATGGTAGGAAAATATCGAACAGGCATAGAACTCCTGGCTAGTCTCATTGGTTTGTCTAAAGCGTGTGCCCCTTCGAACCATAGTAACATGGTATGAGGTGGCCCCTTCAAAGAACATGAGAAATAGCTGGAGGTGTCAATGCCTCCCACATCTATGTACATGGCTAACATAGTCCCTTCCGGTTAGTGTGCTCGCTACTTCTAAAAAATTCTAAAACTGTCAAAGTAAACAAAAACCCCTTGGGTTTTAACTTCACCCCTTCTACCGCCTCCAGTGGTGGAGGATTTGGCGGGATGATTGGTGGAGGCTTTGGTGGTGGTAATTTCGGTGGCGAAGGTGGTACTCACAGAAGTGGTTCTGACAGAGGTCATGGTAATGGCTTTGGAAGTAGCGGTGGCTCCAACAGAGGTCACACTAGTGGTGGTGGAATTGGTGGTGGCTCCGGTGGTAGTCACAATGGCGGTCTCAGTGGTGGCTTCGGTGGTGGTTCCACTGGTCGCCTTCTAAAGACCCTATTCTGAATACCTTCTTTAGAATATGGGGAAGATGCAGAACCAATTAGAAAACCTTTCACAGGCCTTAACCCAACCTATATTCTAGCCCTTCTTCTGACATAGCTCATTGTTGATAGCAGTTCTAAACACTCCTTTCTCGAAAGGGATGGAGATTCCTAAATTCGAGAAATACGGTGGAAAAAGGGACCTGCAAACACATGTGTCTGCCTTTAATTCCTTATGTACAAACTTCTTCCATCATGATGCATTGGCAAAACTATTCCCTCGATCCCTCAAGGATACAACGCTCGAGTGGTATTGTTCCTTTCTCGACAATTCTATCTTTACACTCGATCAACTTGTGAACTAGTTCTTATGACAATTCCAAGCCAACATCGAACCGAAGATGGCCTTCTCTGACCTTGTTCGGTGTAAACAAGGAGATAATGAGAATATTACCAATTTTATAGTGCGATACCAAGTGCTCTTTTCACAAATATCATACCCATTACCTGACTTCGATGTGCATAGGGTATTCATAGGGAACTTACAAAGTGCTTGGCAAGATAAGTTTTCCCTTATGAAATGCCCTTCTTTCATGTATTTGTGTGCAACCTTACAAGAGTATCAACAAATGATAGTTTAGTTTAGGGAATCTTCCTCACACTCCGGTCCTGAAGGGAAGTCCATTATATAAATCTCTGGAAAAGGAAAAGCTATTATGAATATTGTAGCCGCAGTGGATAAAAATGGCCTCAAACACTATCGAAAGTTCACAAAGTTATCAAAATCTTATTCTTCCATCTTACAAAAGTTGTTGAAAGATAAGATCATTAACCTGCTGACCCCAAAATCAGTTAGGGAACCATATCCTAACTAGTCTGAAGAAAATACCTATTGTCAATACCATCAAGTTAACAAACATGATACCAAATGCTTCATGTGTCTGCATGATGAGATACAGGACCTCATCGAGGATGGTACTATTCGTCTTGATGGAAGCAAACAAAATACAAACAAGTAAGTGGGGAAAGCTAATAGTGAATTGCAGATATACACGCACCCGTTTCTGTCGCATTTTGCTAACATGATTATCGATCCGATTGATTCTATTTCTCAACTCAAAGCATATGTTAACATGGTTACTGTTACTCCTCCTCATCTTGCGATCGGTTCACTGGATATAAAATTCACCTCATAAGATGTACCAGCAAATGACAAACCTTCTCCACTTTATATTTCCACTCGCCTTAATGGTAACATTGTGATAGGGGTCTTCGTTGACCCCGTGAGTAGAGTGAATGCCATCACGAAGGAGACTATTATTGAACTCTATGCAAAGGGAGGAATACGAAAAAACTAAGTCCATCATCCATACGCATGATGGTCTTTCTCTTAAACCCTATGGAACGATAACGTTGTCTATCCTGGTTGGACCTAGGAACGTAGACATGATTTTCAATGTCATTCTTGAGTCAAACCTATTCAGAGTGAAGCTAGGTATACCTTGGCTAGCTTCCATGAATGGGATCACTTTTAGCCCACTCTAGCCAGTTTGCTCCCTCAAAGAACATACCTAATTTATAAGAACTATGTGAAGTATAAAACTGGAGGCAAGGGATAGACGAAGTTGACCCTCCCTATAGCAGAGTAGCCAGCTGCCTCCTCCTCCCAAAAGGGAAAGGAGAAGCTCTCTCCTTCTCGGGCTGACTCGTCTACTCCCCTTTCTTGGGAGGAGTATTGGATGAATAAGATCAGAATATCGGATCTCCCTAATGGGTCTCCTAGCCCTTGGTACTATTTATATGGCAAGAAGAAAGGCTTGTGAAGAGAATTTGCCCCACAACCTCCTACTATTCTTGCTCCTAAAATAGTGAATGGGAAGAGGCCCACTGTCGAGGCGTTGGAGTTGATTCCCCCCTGTCATTTTTGAGTTTGTCCCTCCACTAGAAATAGTTGTGGAGGACACTCTCATGGCTCAACAAGAGCCTTCCATCCCTTCGCAACCCCTGACTTTTGGTTCGAAGAGTAGCAAAAACCGCCTTACGCGTGAGCGCAAGTGCCGATGAAAGGCTCTTCTGGCTGAGCAAGTCACCTTACAGAAGAAAGAAGAGGATACAACCGCTCCTATATCAGAACCTCCTGTCACGTCCTCCTTTCTCCTCCCTTTTGTTTCTATCCAAACTAGCTTTGTATCGCTTCCAGCGTTTGCTACGAACACACATGCACCTAGAAAGGTGTAGATGTTCATTGCTCCTCCCGTGGAGCCTCCATTTTTGACATCCATTCTAGATGTCTCACCTTTCCCAAAGCCCATAGATATGATTAACACTTTGATTGTATCTACTATGGTTCTTTCCTCCTCTAACTCGACCCTTCTTGCTTCATCCATGGGGAGTTCGCCTCCTCCAACAGAGAAAAAGATAGAGAGTGGTCCCTCCAGCAATGGAGGATGTAAGAGGAGCCCACCTTCCCCAAAAGGTGGCCCCATGTTGACTTGTACTATCCTATTGATGGAACTAGTCCCAGCCTCCCTTGAGTTTGTCACCACTCCTGAATCACTCGACGAGCTTAGTGGTGAACCTTAGGTGCAAACTCCCCCATCCATCGAAGAAAAACATGACACTCTCATTAAATGTATGTTTAACTTGGTGGATGAAGTTTTGACCTTGTGAGTGATCTTTGCAAAGTCGTTGACCTTAGACCCACAAGAGCTAAGTGACAGAGACCTCACAGGTCCCTCTACCTTAGCCCTTGTCGCAAGAGGATTAGAAGCTCCTCCCCTCAACATTACACCACTGTAGGCTCGTCATCTTTCCCCTTACGATGATCTAGAGAGGGAAGCTGACAAACTCTTGGTTGACCAGTGTTAGGGGGAGACCCTCTTCTTGATCTTTAGATTAGATGTGTGTGTGTGTGTGTGTGTGTTGTGATATGTTTCCCCCGTGATCGTGTTGGGTGTGCCTGGATGACCCTCGTCACACTTGTTAGTGCTTGGATAAAGGTGTGGTGTTTGTGTTGTAAACCTTCTTCTATGTGTATCATCATTCTTCCATGTTTGTGATGGAATTTTGACAAATTGGGGACGATGCAAATCGTTGGAAGCATTTAGGCTTCCTTCCATGTTGACCCAATTTTTTATTTTACTTTGTCTTCTCATGCATTCCTCACATGGACTGATATAGTAGGGGGTTGATGATAGTTCATTTATATACTATTATTATACTTATATATATTTATGAGTAGCTCTGACCCTGAAATATCAAGCTACCCCTGTGCCCTTTGTTCATGTTCTCTACTCTTTTTCTTTATCTTTCTCTCTTGTTTGCTTGAGTTGTCCCTTTCATGTGTGACAATGCCACTTCTACATCATTTTGTCTTTAGAAAATGCATTTTTTGCCAAAAAAATCTTTTCTCAAGACCCTTCACACACTTCTTTATTAAAATTATATTCTCGACTTGAGAACCCTAACAGAACACGTTTGCTTCATCACAGGTTCTTAAAGAAAGGACTTGGGAACAATCCTCCGAAGCGGGAACAACTTTGATCTTTCCCTCGAGTGGGGGTTTTTCCTTCCTTTCAAATACCTTGATGAAGTGAACATCTTTCGAAAGGATTCCTTGATGATGAATCGATTCGAGAAAGAAGACATTAGCTTTTGAATAGTGCATCCCTTGAGTGGACCCCTTTCTTTTCACATTGGGTTCCTAAGGGATCCCTTCAAAAGTTTCTATCTCTAATGAGTTTTATGGTGTCTAGCCTGGGGGCAGCCCATCTAGACTTTAATTTTCAAACACTGCATCCCTTGAGTGGACACCTCTTCCTTTTGAAGGGTTCTTGAGGGACCCCTTTGAAAGTCTTCCAACTTGGCGACGGTCTACGTGACTATTCATTCACAGGCCTATGCGGCCGCTTCCTGATGTGTTCTATCTGCGGGTAAACATGTCACCGTTTCTAACTCTGTAGAGTCCCCCTTTACTTGGTCTCCCTCATGTGAGAGTTCTTGGGGGATACCTTCCTTGCAAGTCTATGAGTCTGTAAGGTGCTTTTCTTGGTTTCCTTCATGTGATAGTTTTTGAAGGATACCTATCTTGTAGGTCCGTGGGTCTGAAGGTGCTTTCTTTCTTCAGCTTCATAATTTTATGGAACTATGAAGTCCTTTGCTAATCCTTCACTTTGTTGGGAAATCTGCCTCAACTTTCTAGCTTGAAATCTCTTGAAGACTTGGTGTTTTCTCTTCAGTCCTGGCCTTGACCACTTTACCATGGGGAATAGTTAATAGAGGCACGGTTGTGTGATTTACCGCTTAACAACGAACCTCTGTTGTTTAGTCCACGGTTGGGCAGTGTTACCACCAAACCACAACGGTTCCTCACTATTCGATGGTTGCGTGGTTGAAGGCTCGATGGTCTGGCAAAGCGATTACCTCCCTATTGCAGGGGTTTCCTGATGATGGCACGGTGGTCGTGGTGAACGACATCAGTCAACAAAGAATGCCTACTGCCATACCGTGATGGCATTTTGGCCATGTCGTGGTGGCGTGGTAAGCCTCGACGGTCAAGAATGATGCTTACCTCCTTACTGTGGAGGTCTGGTGGTCAGGGCATGGTAGCATAGTGGAGCTCGATGGTTGGCATAGGCGGTTACCGCCATACTACAAGAGGCTTTTCTTAGCCTCGGGGTTGGGTGGTGGCACCGCCATACCATGAAAGGTTGATCTAAGCTCGATGGTGATGCGGTTGTAAGCAGTGGGCTGGTAGATAAGCCACTACCTTGATACCACAAGGGTGCTAGGCTAGACCTGCGATTGGGCAGTGTCACCGCCATACTACGGTGTCCTCTTTGGCTTGGTGAGGTAGCGTGGTAAGAGGTGTTAGACTGTTGGGTTGACCAACCAGACTTGACTAGAAGCGGCGAACAATTAGAGATGCATAATATGGAAAGATATCAATGACTGATTGGATGAAGTCTAGAGCGGTGAAAGCATTAACTGCAAGGCTCGGATTTAGCGGTTGACAAGATCTGACTGTGGCAAAGAGAATTAATGCCTGGATGGCTCGATGCGTGATTACAGGGTGACTTAGTCAGATGTGATCGGATTGGTCTATTAGAAGAAAGGTGCATAATAATGGCACTCAATTGGTTGGTTGGCAATGTGATTGTAGTGTATGACTTGTAACAGTTGAATACATTGGATATAGTCACAAAAGGTGGTGATAGTTTTTGAGTGGTATGCTAAGGCATTGTAACCGTGAACACTGAGTGACATAGAACCAAGAAGATGTGAACCTGAGTGGCCGTGAGGCTGTGCTGGCCGAAAGGCTGGCTGAATGAGTGGGCTGGTGAAATAAAATGAATCTGCATTGTATGTCATGTGAGGACATTGTAATAGTGCAAGGATTTTGTATAATGGTGTTGCATGTATTCTTCAGATGGACAAGATGTAAACTTCTGAAGAGAATAGCTCTGAGATTGTATTGTAACTCTTGTTGTTGATTAATACAATTGAGTTGAGTGTTTTGGAGGGTGGGGTTTTTTACCCGAAAGGGTTATCCCCACATAAATTTGTGTGTCCATAAATTTTTCTTTCATGTCATTTGATTTTGTAGTCTGAATCTATGCCTGTGTCAAATCTATTATTTATATGCATGTACTTTTCTCAGAAGGATTAATGGGGGAACCTCTGTGCCTATTTTTGCTTTATGGCATAGTAGTTTGTGTCTTTGAGGTGATTTGGAAATTAAAGTCACTAAGACACTGTTGTTCTTAGATGTTTCATTCTAAGTTGACACATCTCATCCCCGACACACTTTCGGGTTTTCCAAACCGTGATCTACTTCCTCGTCGATACAAGTATACATCTCTTACCTTATTACTTCTTCAATCTACTTTACCGAAGCACTCACCTATATTCGTGCTCACTAAAGTGGGGGAAAAATGTATAGGAGTGAATTTGCACCCCTAATGCGAATTCCCCTTTCACCCCTTTACACTTTAGAAAACCAAATGCAAAGGCTTAATTCCACATAAGCTCATTGTTCTCATCACACTTAACACCTATTTTGAGTGTCAATGGAGGCATTTCTATTAGGGACACCCGCACGACGTGCAAACATCCATGCGGCACACTTACGTCCCTGACAGATTCCTACGACTGGAGTCTATAGAGATGTTACCCTTCCTATTGGAAGTTGAAGTGTAACACCTCCTTTTGGCTGGCCGACCTAAATATGGTCATTTTCTTCCATTCCTTCTTCATACTGACCATTCCTTCATCCATTTTCAAGCTAGTTGATCTCTTCACCATTCCATTCAATCTCTCCACACTTTGAGCATTCACTCCAAGCATTGAAGCAACATTTCACACTTCATAGCAGCAATCTATCACTCCATCACTTCAATAGAGCAAGCGCAAGGCGAATCCATTACAACAGAGGCTTGAATTCCTCCCATCTGTCTCCTCCACTAGCCTTGAGCACTTTGGACAGAGGTGGTAAGCTTTTCTCATCTTCTCTATTGCTTGGTTGAGTAAGCACATACTGTTTTGTAGTGTTTTTGGTGTACTTTGCTTGTATTCCTTCTTTATCGCTTTATTTCTATATCGTTTCAAACTTGGTTGTTCATGGAGGTGGAGACACCAAAATGGGGGTCTGACTGAGGCAGACAGTCAGACCCCTAAATAATCCCCCAACATTTTCCCTCTTTTCTGTGTGTAGGTGGAAAGATCTTGGAGTAAGTTGGCGAGAAGGTTATTGTGTGAGATCATCTTCGTCACCCTTGCGGTAATCTACTTTCTTTATCACATTCCTCTCTATGATTTTTATTTCATAGTCTTGTTCTACACCTTTAGAAACTTGTAACTAGGCTGTTAGTCTGTCTTTTAGACGTTAGACCTTGTCTCCCTGGTTTTCTAGCCGTACAGATGCTAGCACGCCACACTATCATCCTAGAATCGTGCTTCTTTCCTTTGATAGAGAGCTACTCGAGACATAAAGTTGACCCTAAAAACTGACTCATGTAGCCTCCTTTCAACTCTCGGGTTTGCAGAGTGATTGAAGGACCCATAGTTCTCATCATTCTCAACCCACCTATCCGAACCTTCCTTTTAACTTGAGGTAAGTTAGGGCAGCCATACTGCTCTTAGCCTTTCATGATGTGGGGCCTTGCAGTGGTTGGTCCCCCTCTCTTATAGTCCCCATGGCTCTTCTAACATCATGCAATTCTCCTAGTTGTCAAGTATCTTAAACACAAAGAGGAGCCACTCACGAGTAGTCCAGTCTTCCTATGGCTTCTCCCATGTTCACATGTTGCACAGAATAAAAAATATGCAAGAGAGGAGCCTAGAGCCAAAAACATAAAATATTTTCAAGAAATAATAAACAAACAAGAATAAGCACAAAAAAAACCTAGCACATGCCTGGGATTTCATGAATTAACTATGCATTTGTTGCTTATGCACCCACTAGGCCTTCAACACATTTTTCACATTTTGCATTTAATGCATTAAACATGCATTCAAAATAACATTTATAATAACTTTCCATGTGCAAATATACTTGATTCTTGAACAAGAGACTAGGAGGTCATAATTCCAGATAATTTATCTCTTTTCTTTCCAATGAAGTTTGATTCTTTGAATGTTTGTAAAAATTATGCCAATTGTTTGAAACTATTCAATTTATGCTGATAAGAAAATGACCTTTGCAATAATTTCATTCTAGTAATGTTGTAGCCAGACATGTGCATAATTGCAACCATGCCATATGCAATTGATATGCAATGTTTCACATAACACATCAATCAGATTTGCTTACAAGGAAATGAATACTAGGCCTGCTACAGTGAATAGAAAAATAGTAACAGGGAAATATACTTAAATTATACAATCTGCTCAATGTATGAAGTGAAATATTGCACATGAACTACATATCACATGCTTGTAATTATGCATAAATCTCATTGTAAAAGTAACTTGCTTTTGGCCATAAAATAGTTTCATGTTTATGCATTACATAACATGCCATTGACTATGCTCATCTATCTATTCGGTAAGTCAGATTCTTGATCCAGCCTTCTCCCTTACTGTTCACAACTCTTCCAAGGCATAATTTAAAGACACATTGGAAGACTTAAAATTCACTAGAAAGAAACGAGAAGAATGATATGAGAATCCAACCTTCCAGTTTCTTAGTCAACAACCTAGAATATTTGCACTCATAGAGCTCTTTGCCTCTTACTCCAATTGCAAACCATGGTTCCTATCAAAGGGATGAATTAGACAAATGATCATAGTCCATGGCATACAATATGCTATTCGTAAACATGAAACATATGCTTGCTAAAAAGCTTTCCAAAAAATACAGAAGTTTCGTGCTTTTAAAAAACATTTTAAACAATACATTTTCATTCGACAAGCAACTATGTCAGAAGTGAACTTAACAATTGCAATAGTAACTTGTTGCAACTGTATTCATTTTACAAAGTCACTTGAATGGCAACCCTTGTTTTGGTATCAATATTTCTATCCTGCTGTGACTACAAGCATTGTTTGTTGTTATAAAACCTAATTGTACAATTGAGTACAGTAGATGACATGGAGCAGTTGAAGCCAAGCAACAGGTTACTATTGCAATGGTTCCATTTGCAATTAAGAGATAATAAATAATTTATCTCTTTTTATATTAGTTGGAGCATGCCTATTGTTCGTTTTTGTTAAAGTAAATTAAGAATTTAGGACACTATATTTTTTTGCAAATATTCATTCACACTGTGCAAATTCTACTAACTTTGGTGACAGGGTAGTAGCTACTGAAGTAGTCAATGCATGTTTAATGCATCGAATGGTATAGCTGTCGGATCAGAAATAATAGTTTATTAAATGCAAATTGTGCAAGATAAATTTTTACAAACATTTAGACATTAAATACAAATCTTGCAAGCTTTGGCAGTAGGCTGACAACTACCCAAGCAATGAATACATAGGTAATGCATTCAATGTCTCCATAGTCAACAAGACCTTGCTCAAAGTATTTGGTTTTTCTCGTCTTAATTCTCGTTTGTTGCAATTCTTCTATTGGTTGGAGTAGGCCTATTATTCATTTTTGTTAAAGTAAATTAGCAAAATAGGACACTATATATTTTGCAAATATTTAATGGCTAAATGCAAATCGTGCCACCTTTGACTACAGGGTAATAGATACTCAAGCAGTCAATGCATGTTTAATGGATTGAATGGTATGACAAATGGATCAGAAACAATAGTCTATTAAATTCAATTAACATAGAAAATGCATTAAACTTTTTTTAGCATACAAACAACAACAACAAGCATGTTAAGAAACATGATATGCTAGTATTACTGATAGAGACCAATCCCAATATCCTATACTCTATTATTACTAGATAAAACAATACTCTTTTAGATCTTTGACCATGGTCTTCTTCCTTGTACAAGCATGTAATGCATTAAATCTGAATTCATTGCTTGGATATGCATTAGCCTGCTAGCAAAGTATTTTAAACAATACAATTTCATTGAACAAGCAACTATTTCAAAAGTGAATTAAACAATTGCAATAGTAACTGTATTCATTATGAAAAGTCACCTAAGTGGTTTCCCTTGTCCTGATATCAATACTTTTGTCCTGCTGTGACTAGAAATATTATTCGATGTTATAAGGCCTAAATGTACAAATAGGTACACTAGATAACAAATGGCATGAAACAGTTGAAGCCAAACAGTAGACTACAATTGAAATGGTTTCATTTGCGATTGAGAGATAATAAACAATTATTGTTCTTTTCCATTGCTTTGACTACACCTATTATTCATTTCTATTAAAGAAAATTGCAAAAATAGGACGACATTATATATTTTGCAAATATTTAATGTCTAAATGCAAATTGTCCCACCTTTAGCAGCAAGATGATAGATGTTGAACCAGCCAATGCATTAAATGGTATGACTCATAGATCAAAAACAATAGTTGATTGTTTGTGAATTGTGTAAGATAATATGTTATTCATAGACATGAAACACATAAGCACATGCTAAAAATTGCAAAAAAAAAGACCAATGCAATAATTTTTTCTAAACATCCAAACATCAAATGCAAATTTTGTGAGCTTTGCTAATAGGCTCATGGCTACTTCGGAAATGAATACATAGTCAATGCATTGAATGCATCCACAGTCAATAAGACCTTCCTCAAAGCATTCACATTTTCTTGTCATAATTCTCGTTTGCTAGAATAGCCACCTACTCCTTGGCTTCAACTGTTCCATGTTCATGGGTTACATAGCATATGCCATCTACTGTACCCATTTTTCTGCCTCACCCTTGTAACAACAAATAATACTTGTAGCTAACAAGTATCATAAATAAACAGACAAACTGCTCCTGAGTAGCCAACTCTTCCTATAATTACAAACATGGAAAGCTAAAAACACACAAGCTTTTCAACAAACAATAAACAAACGAGAATTAGCACAAATAAAATGCAACACTCACCTGAGATTCTATGAATTAAATATGCATTCACTACTTGCGTACCCACCAAATCTCCAAAAAATATCGCACAATTTGCATTCAATGGAATAAACATGCATTCACTGCTTCACGATTAATTTTTTTCTAGAATATATAATGTCCCCTTATTTTGCTAATTTACTTAAATGAAAATGAATAGTAGACCTACTCCAACCAATAGAAAAAGTAATAAAACGTAATTTTCAAACATCAAAAATATGTCCTTAAATCCCAACTATAGGAAAAACACAAAATTACTTCAAACAATACAATTTGATTGACCAAGCAACTATTTCAAAAGCAAATTCAATAATAATCCTTCAATCTTCTAGTGCTCCCCATTTTATTATAATAAGTCTTTGAGTAATGTGCCTTCTTCCCCACTATTTCATTGCTCTTTTGAAAAGTTTAAAAACAACAAGCAACTATTTCAAAATAAATTTCAACAAATGCAATTTTGAACTTGCCTATCGACACAAACCAATAATTGCAATAGTGACCTGCTTTTCAACAAAAAAAGTTTCATGTTTATGAAATAAATGGCACGCCATTCACTATGCTCATTCGTCTATTTAGTAAGTCAGATTCATGAATCAACCTTCTCCTTTATTGTTCACAACTCTTCCAAAGAATAATTCTTATGCACGTTGGAAGACTTAAAATTCATTGGAAATAAAGGGGAATAATGACACTAGAATCTGACCTTCCAGTTCCTTGTTCAGCAACCAAGTATATTTGCACTCGTCTAGATGTTTTCCTCCAACTCCAATTGAAAATAATGGTTCCTATTATAGGGACAAATTACACAAATGAGCATAGTCCATGACATATAATATGCCATTCATAAACATGAACCACAAAAACAATGATAAAATTTCCAAAAAAATAGAACATGATAATTTTTTGCAAACACTCAAACATTAAACAAAATTTTTACGAGATTTTCTAATAGGCTACTCGCCACTTAAGTAATGAACACATAGTTAATGCATTCAACACCTCCACAGTCAACAAGACCTTGCTCAAACCATTTAGTTTTTCTTGTGACAATTCTCCTTCGTTTCAACCTTTGCATGTTTTTGGATTCCATATCATATGTCATCTACTATACCCAGTTGCCTCGTTAGCCCTTGTAACAACAACCAAGTACCATAAACAAAGAGACAAATGACTCACCAGTAGTGCACTGCTACAAAATAGCAAACATGAAAGAACAAAACCAAAAGCTAAAACACACAAGCTTTTCAACAAATAATAAACAAACCAAAATAAGCACAAATAAAACCCAGTACTCACCTTAGATTTCATGAATTAACTATGCATTCATTGCTTTTGTACCCACCAACCCTCTAATACATCTCACATAACTTGCTTTGCGAGCTTTAAAGATAGACTAGTAGCCATTGAAGCAATAAATACATAATTAATGCATTCAATGCCACCACAGTCCATAAGACCTTGCTCAAAGTATATGTCATCTACTGTACCCACTTGCCCTGTTAGCCCTTCTAACAAAAAGCAATAATTCTAGTTATCAAGTATCATTAATACACAACCAATCCACTCACCAGCACTACACTTTTATAGAATAACGAACATGCAAAACCACAACCAAAAGCTAAAACCACATAAGATTTTCAACAAACAATAAACAAACGACAATAAGTAAAAATAAAACCCAACACTCGCTTAAGATTTCATGGATTAACTATGCATTCATTGCTTCTGTACCCACCATCCCTCCAACACATCTCACCCAATTTTTTTTGTGAGATTTGCTAATAGATTGATGGCCACTCAACCAATAAACACATAGTTAATGCTTTCAATGCACTCACAATCGAAAAGACTTTGCTCAAACCATTCATTTTTCCCTATAACACTTCTAGTTATCAAGTATCACAAACATGCAAATGAGCCACTCACCAGTTGTACACCGTTCCTATGGATCCTCCCTCATTCAAGCCTTGCATAGAATGAAAAACATTGAAGATGACAACCCACAACTAAAAACACGCAAGCTTCTCAACAAACAATATACAAACGAGAATAAGCAAAAACCAGTGGTCGCCTCATATTTCATGAATTAACTATTCATTCTCTGCTTGTCTTCCCACCAGATTTCCAACATACATCATGAAGTATCTTTCCATTTAATGCATTAAACATGCATTCACTGCTTCAATACCCACCAGCCCGCCGCTAAAACTCGCGCGATTTGCCTTCCCCGATTAAATATTTGCCGCTATGTATAATGTTCAAATATTTACCACAATGTATAATGTCCCCCTATTTTCCTAATTTACTTCAATGAAAATGGACCTATTCCAACCAATAGAAAAAGAGATGAACCGTAATTTTCATGCACAAAAAATATGTGCTAAAATCTTGTTGGGGTTACCGTATGAGAACGTTTCAAATTTAAAATCTAAAACCAGTAGTGCCTCAATGACTTTCATTTCTATATCACTCCAGAAGCACTAACAACTATTTCATAAAGTGGTAACAGGCAGAATAGTTCTCCCCCATTGATCCTTTTGAGAAAAGCACATGCAAACTTAAACCAGATTCAACACCATGAATAGACAAACAAATGAACACACAAGTTTACGAGGGGAAAACCCTTTCGGGTAAAAAACCCCACACTCCAACAGATAGAGCCATTGTATTATTCAACAACTAAATAGTTACAATACAATATCAAGCTCATAGCCATTATAGGAGTTACATCTTGTTCATCTAGAGAAAAACAAGCAACAAGATAGATTTGCAACCTTGCACTGTTACAATGTCTTCATAAGACATACAGTGAAGGTTCCCTTCAGCTCTTCAACCCATTTGCACAACCAACCTTTCAGTCGTCACAACCTAGCAGCCACCTTAGGTTCACATCTACCTAGGTTTCAAGTGTCTCAGTGTTCACAGTTACAATGCTCTGTGCATACCACTCGAACACATAGTCTTCGATCATTGACCAAGCTCATTGATCATGGATCTGCCGATCCGCCGATCATTCGATCTTCTTTCAGCTTCAGCTTCTTAGCTTTGGCTTACTATCGATCAACACCCGACCTTGCCTTCCATCTAAACATCAATAGACATTCCATCGGCCTCAAGCCGACCTCTCAACTTTCGATCAAAATCGCATACCCACCAAATGGCCATTAGGGTCTCATAATACCCCACCGACAAGCTTCACCATCTTGGGTTGCGTGCACCACCCTAGCAGTTGACATCGAGCCACCCTATAATCAATTTGCACTTAGATCAAACCCTTGAGACGCACGCACAAGATTTCAGTCACTAGCCGTTGATTTGCAACAACGATGGAAAATCATTCAATGAGATTTCACCACGTGTTGTACTGCCATTCATCCGCCGCTTGCAGATTAGTCAACCTGAGCTCCATTGCTAACCATCAGTTGAACTTGTGAGGCTAGGTGGTCAAAAAATATACTACTAGCTAAGGGCAAAGCTTTCATGGTATGGCAGTTATCCAAACAACTGTCAACAACCAACTAACCCCGCACAACTGCCAACCAAACATTCCGCGGTCAAGAGGCATCCGCCTTTGCAAACACAACCACCATTGTAGTCGGGCCCACTGAGAAACGTGTCCACTGCTCGTGAAATTCTGGAGCATCGAGGAGGAAATCTCCAATATTCCTTCGAGTCCACCTGAAACCATCTTTCGCTGTTGCCACACGTCCATCATCCTTTCGCTTCGCTTAGAACACACTCGGGTCCCACCAAGCCAAGTGTAAGCCATTGGACCTCCTTCGGGGAATCTCAAGTGGCATCCACTATATTCCCCAAGGAACTCCTGAGACGCTGAAAAATGTGCACGACCCACCAACACAACATAATTGCTCGGGACCCACCATCCTTCAGCTATGCACATTGCTTAACTCACCGCCACGCGTCAAACACACAAGCAATTCCACTCGACCAAAAAGTTCTTAGTGATACTTGCATCAGGATGGCACAAAACGCGACGAACACCGTCGGATCAAAGCCTCCACAACCGTCGATTAGGTTCTTCACCGCTTGGTCCAACCTCAATCGCTCAACTCATATCGGTGGGACATGAAATGTCACCTGCCGATATGAGATCGCCTTGCCGCATTGGCCCATCGGTGGAACAACACAAAGACTCCTGTTGATAGCGATTGCCAGCTGATAAGAAATGCCACCAAGCCAGACCCGTGTGGCCATTGCCAGAACACCACTAGGAGTCCCGCCGATCAGACAAAGTCTTGGTGATAAGGAAAAGGTTGAAAACATGAAGTCCCCCAAACCAAAGCGGTACAAGCCAACGAGATTGAGGCACATATTTCCAACAATCTCCCACTTGACAAAGACTTGTTGGCTTCCTCAAGAACCTGAACACAAAGAATCTCTCCACCATGCTTCTGCACTCCAAACAAGACACGTGCAACGACATTTGAGATGTCCACCAACACAGGCAACAATTCCAACCATCCTTCACAGGAAAAAGGAAAAAGCCAAGATGAAATTGCACTAGTCTCTGGAACACAAGCATCAGATCCTTTAGACAACAAAGGGATTAGACTACCACCACTCCACTGTGCTCACCAGCCATACACAAGCAACCATGCAACAACTTCAAAGTTGTTTGATCGTGAACACAAATGTGAAGTCATTCTCCAGAACAAGATAAACCACTAGCTAGAACAACAACCAAAAAATTGACTGCCCCATCCAACTGATCAAAACCCACGTGACTGAAAATAGCATACACAACTCGTGCTAATCCATCCAATCACCCATGCCTCCAAGGTATGCACATCAATAAACTCATGCCATCACATATCCACCCATCAACTGCAGAGTACAAGCACCATGTGCCAACTAGTCAATAAGACCAAACACATCTAGGAGCTCCCACTGCATGGGCAATGTCTAGATGAATGCAAAGAACTGGAATGAGTGCATTCAACATGTCTCTTCACTAGCATCCTAGCAAACAAAGCACCATCACAAGTGATCTAGGCATACCAAGTCCACCAATCATGACACATATAAGGGCATAACCATGTAGTACCAAGGAGCATCCACAATGATATACAAACCTGCAAACCAAACATGACCTTCTACACACACTTCTAAATGTTAGTTGTGTTTAGTATGACCTCCTTCACATCCCAAAGGGAAGCCTCTCAAAGAAGATCAAACCAACCCATATTCTTATCTCCTACCAATTCTCAAAAGCACCAGGAGATAAACTATGCTATCCACCTTTCACTATGGATCCTCCAGAAACTTAAACAACAAATCAAGATCCATATCATGAAAGCAAGCATAAAAAACACATTTGAAAGATATAATGGGAAAATACCTCTCAGAAGAACTTCACTGCCGAGAAGACCAAAGGGAAAAATATGCTCCTCCAAGATATAACAGCCGCCATGACTTATCCAAGAACAATCTCCTTATCCGTCTTTGTTGAACTCGCATCCAACCAAGGTGAAGGCTACTCAAACTTGTTGATGGTGTTTTCTGCACAACAACAACTTAGACAGAATATGATATCCTATCTCTCTTGAAAGGTAAATCTCTATGGGAAAAGAGATAACCCCAAGGTCTCTAATGTCAGGTCTTGACAATGCAACAAAACAACTCAGTGATAAATGTGAAAATGCTGGTAATCACAATGGGACCTTACTACGAAGCAAACACTGGACTTTGAATTTATCAGATCTAAACAGTAAATTGATAATTTGAAACTTGATTGGAACCCTGATAATAAAGAAACAACAAAAGATAAAGGTTTTAGAGATAATTCTAAAACTACTTCTAACCCTAAGATTGAAAATGCCAAAAGATAAATGTTCAAAATGGACCGATCTCTCATAAACTATTTTCTGCTTGACCCAGATGAATCTGCAATGCCACAAAAATAGTGCAATCTTCTAAGGTATTTAAAGATTTTAAAATCACAAACATTCATTCAGCCGATTCCTATTACAATTGAGATGAACAAACCCTTGTAACTGAACTAAGCACAATTTTGAGTCCAGGCTAACTTTGCAAAGCAGCTAACAATCAGCTAGCTGAAAAAAGTATGGACCAGAGATCGCTGTAAACATTCCAAACATGAAACCCTAAGCATTACCAAACCATTTAACCATAAACTTATAAGCAATTTGAAAAATAGAACAACAAAAATCATGCCAGATGAAATTCCAAAAGATAGATACCAAACACAATATCTCTCTTATATTAAATCATCCAAAGTAGCAACAACTCCAGCTTTCTGTTACAACACTTGCCTGAGAATAAACCCTAACTCGCTCTAATATCACTTATCTACTTTCTCTCTATCCTCCTATATGCCTATCTATCTATCTCTCAAATGAGGCAACATGCCTGTTTTATAGAGAATCCATAAGATAGGTCGGCCCAAAAGATAATTTACAATAAAACATGAAATGTGTCATTGGCACCAATTTCATCCAAAACCCCCAAGATACCAAAAAGGTCAGCCCAATACATATGAATAATGGGAAGCACAAATATCAATGTAACCCTATATAGCTACTCCCCATCCTTGTCCTTAGCTCTATCTTCTTCACCATGTACGACCAACATAACCCTATCCAGCTCAGCAATAGGTGGCACAGGCAAGACCCTAATCCTTCTTTCAAGGGACTTGATATCATCCCTTGCCTGCCTAACTGCACCATCCCAATCAGTCTTACTAGCCAAATATCTATCTATGACTACAATATAAGTTGCAACATCATCCAATTGATGTCCATTAACTGGTCCTTCATTGATTGGAGAATAAACATCTCTCCACCATTCCCTAAGCTGCTCCAAACTGAGATGTTTTGGAGCAAACTTCTTTCTTCCAGTCATAACCTCAAAGAATGAAATACACTTATCATAGATACTGGTCAAGGTATCCTCAATCTGTCATGCCTGCTTATGGATCTTTTTCAAGGCCTTCTGCCTCATTTGTAGGATTTCAAACCATTCCCAAGGTTCGAAAACCCTTGGAAAAGGAAGAATCCTGCATTGTACCAATTTTTCCTCAATAAACCCCATGATTCTTGTAGTCTTCTATAGTATTAGGTTGGTATCCACATTATCCTGAGCTAAGATAGCCTTTAACCAATCCACCGATCTCATTGCATCTCCTCCAGTCGACAATATGCTCTTAATAGCATCATCTCCTTTAGTTTGGACACTCTGCAACCAAGCAACTGTAGAATGTGTGGTGCCCTTCATCTTCCCAAGTTCAGAGATTGTCTCCTGAGGCAATAAACCTGCAACAAAGGAGGAAGAACCAATGGCTTGCAAGGGTTTCATCAACTCTTGTAAGTAATTCTTTAGTTTCTCATTCTCCCTTTCTAGTTCATGCCTTGTCTGCACAACTTTCTTCAATCTGCCCACAATCACAGCACTGGAGCCTTCATATTCTTCAATGTCCTACTCCACAGTAGCATGCCCCAAGTCAACTATTTGCACATGATAGTCCTGGGCAGTCACATTGTCCCTATCTTTGATTGGAGCAGGGGTAGCAATGTGAGCCACTGTGTTACTTGACCCACCTCTTTCAATTCGGGACACAACCCTTGCTTTCTTCTTAGTTTTTTCCTTCTCTACATTGGCCATTAGGGTATCCCAATTAGGAGGAGCATCCTCCACTATCACCATTTTTCTCTTCAATTCTTTTTCTAACCAATCCATAATGCAGGCATTGTATCTTGCTTATCTTACCCTTGCTCCTGCTGATCAACAGCTGCATCCTTTTCAGCACTTGGACTTTTAGGAATATCCATGATGGGATTCTCCTTTTCCTTTACTTGCTCTTCCACAACCACCTGTACCGGTGAAGGGGCCCTAGCTGGTATTTCTTCCTCCTTTTGAGGAGACTTGTTCATTTGCTCCCTCACAGGTGAGTCTGCATGTGATACCAAGGGAGACTATATTACCTTATCAATCTCTACCTCTGCATTATAGAGGTCTCCCTCTTGAAACTCTTCCTCACCTGAATCCTTAGGATCTTCATCTTTCTTTGGTTCCTCCTGTGTGTTACCAATATCTTGAGGAATAGAGACATTCACTTGCTCAACAATAAGAATACTAACTGAAGCATTCTCCTTTACTGTTGTATCCCTTGGAGAAGAAGTCCTTGATCTTCTCATATAATCTTGTGTCTTTTCCCCTGAGCTTTCCACCTCTACCACTAGTGGCTCAATTTCCTTGTCAACTTTAGGAGCCTCCTCCACCTTCTGTGATAGTTTTGTGATTCTTCTTCTCTTTATCAAGGGTGGAGCACTTTCAACCTCCTCCTCTTCTTCCTTATTCTTTTCAACTTCCCTCTTAGAGGCATATCTCCTCTTCTTAGCAATAGGCTTCCTCTGGTTTCCTACCTCTGCAACCTTTTCAGCTTGAACCTCCCTTACCTGGATTCTGGAAGGAGAATCCACCTTCTCTTTGAAGCAGAATGAGACTCTAAGTCTCTCATCAGATCATAGGTGCATGGAACACCTTCCCTCTCCAGTTCTAGCATCTTGTGCTTCAACCACATCTTGGTATATTTGATCACTAGGGCCATGACTTTGTCCAACTTAGTCTTTTCTTCCTCTAACCACTCAACTTCTTCAACTAGCCTATCTTTTATTGCCTCATAGACATGGCCCTGGATTACATTTCCATCTTCCTGTACCTGGTCAGGGATGGATTTTACATTGTATAGTCTCACCAAATCCACTTGCAACCTAGAAAACCTCTTCTTTCTTACCTCGAACTCATCGGTAAGGTTAATCCAGTAATCTTCAATGTGAGCCTTATGGCTATATTCCCTACTGTTCTTCTTTTGAGCTTCGATAGTGATGTCAAACCTTGCCCTCTTGGAATGGAAGGAAAAACCAAGAGTACTCATCTCCCCTCAGAAGCATGGGCAGATTGAATGGAAGCACAAACCTCACCCATTCCTATCTTTAGGGGGAAATCATTCCCAAAACCTATCTTGTGCATCTCTCCCTTTACAACATTGTCGAAGTCACAAATCTGCCTAGTGACTTCCAACAATATGATATGATCAGTTGGATATCTAGGGATTCTGTAGGGAGCCTTCTGAAAACCATCAATCCTGATGTATGAGAAAGTTGGGAACTAGATAAACCAAGCCCCATATCTCTTTATCAATTCCTTTGCCTTATCAGAAATTATCATATGTTCTGCACCTTGGAGCAATCTACCGATGTACATTGTGAAAGCATCATTGGATCTCTTGTAACTTCCTCCAGTCAGGTGCAACTGTGGGTATACTTCATAGATGACATCTTGCCCAAAGATACCCCTAGTGCTTAACCCCTTGTATGGGTGAAGTCTCGCCAATGAATACACTAGAGAAGAGGTCATGGTAAAAGTCTTGGTTTGCAAGACATTACATAATTGTTCATGAATCATAGCACTGATAGCCCTTGCCTAGTGATAGTCAATTCCCTGCTCCATTCTAGCAACCACATTAAACATCCAGGTCTTGAACACACTTGCACTCTTCAATCCCACCAACCTGCTGAGAAGAGTGATGACATTTTAGTACTCTCTCTTGAACTTAAGCTTGAATAGTTTCTTAGGCAACTTGGAGAAATGGGATTTAGGCTTCTCTAGCCAGAAGTTGATCACCTATTGAGACTTGACTATATTCTCCTCATAATATTTTTTGGCACCATCTCTATCAAAGGCCACCACGTGGGACCTATCAGGCATGTCAAAGGTTGCAGCAATGGAGACAGGACAAAATCCAGCCAAAATCCTGCTCTGAGGGCCAATAATCCTTTGTGTCCCTCTATCATAATTTATGGCACACTCAAGCACCAGCTCATAGCACTGTACTGTATAAGGAAAACCTGCCACATGAGCCAGCCCAGAGTCTACCATTCTTTTGGCCAATAGAGGAGGGCTCGGTGTTGACATCTCAGCCTTGAACTCTTCATAGTCTCACATGCCTACATTTGTATCCGTGATTCCTAACCAAATTGAGGCCAGCTTGCTCTGAGGATTCTCGCACCTTATATCTAATTTCATCTTCTCCACATTTGAGATGGCACAAGTCTCTGCACCTGGGTCTATTGCCTTCCCCTTTCCTTGACCAGCAACATCTTGTCCTGATCCTGCCTACAAACACATAAATATGACCATAATTAGATCCAACAGAAATAACAAGTGCAAGAAATTATTACCTCAAAGTTTGAGATTTAGCCCCCCTCGCGGATTCTACACTAGAGAGGATTTTCAGGAAAATCCGGACCAGGCGGATTTCAGTGAACCAAGCATGCAAAATCCCATAATATCATTTAAATCCATCAATTAACAAAGGAAAACCATTAGAAACACTTAGCATAATCTCCTTTAATCAATCAAATACATCATCAATAAATACATCCTTCCATAAACATCAAATTCAACCTTTTCTCGAAAAACTCGGAAGAATCCGCCAGAGATGGATTTTGGCGAGAACAACAACAATTACAACTAATCTGGGAAAAAGGAGGGACCGCGGAACATTCAGGAAAATCTGGAGTGAATGGATTTTGGTGAAATCCGGATATATCAAAAGCACAAAATCGGTAAAACGACCCGATCACGGATACCGGGAAAATCCGGAGGAAGCGGATGTTGGCGAGATAAATGAAATCCGGGAAAAAGTGGTAAAAGAGAAAGAGAGAGAAAAGTTGGGGAAATCCGAGGGAAGCAGAATTCCGTGAGGACCTCGAAAACCTGAACCTGTCCACATTCCCACTACTTTCACCAAAACTATTTAACAACTCCGGATCTAAAGCTCGTACCTCGAAATCAACCTAACCTAGATCTCCAATGAACGAAACGTGAATCTGGAACATTCCTCACAACAATTTGAGGAGGATTGGCCACGTCCTAGGTCAAGAACCCTAAAATGTCTACCATGAAAGCACTGGGAACAAGGCACGACTTGCTCACGCCCAAGAATTGAGAGCCCTAAAACCAATGCAAGCAAACGCCCAAACAAGAAGTAATACCAGACCAAGAACAGACACCAACGACCAACCAAGCAGACTGGTAAAGCAACACAAACCCCTGAAATGCCCAAACGAGACACACATACCCAAGGAAACTAGGAAATCATGAAAGACCAGGAAATAAATGAAGCAAATCAATCGAAAACAACAGATTAAAAGATCAATTCAACATACCATGAAAGTGTAAGGGCCGAAACTGGTGATGCCAAAAGAAAATCATCAAATGCGAGCAAGACACAATCCACACACACGAAATGCAAATGCATAGTCCAAACGGCCTCAAAAATCCCAATCCAGCAAAACACCAAAAGCTCCAAGACTCAAGCTCGAATGATAGAAAATGCACAAACTCAAATGATCATTTACCTCCCAAAATCCAATATATCAAAGCTCCAAACATCCACACAAAAACCATTAATGCGGTTGACAAGACAACCACGACCACAAAAAACCCGGGGATTCGATGTGGTGACAGACTTCAGGGAAATCCGGACCATACGGATTTTCCCGAAAACAAGGTAAAAGGCAGCAACCTTGGATATTGAAAGGAAACTAGGAGGATCCAGCCTAGGCGGATTTTCCCCAAAATAGTGAAAAATCCAAGACAAAGTCAGAACTCAAGATTTTCAATAAAAATCATAAGTGTGCCACTTCAATTGGCAAGATGGAAATTAAAACACGAACCCAAGCAAGCGAAATCCCCCCAAAAAAGAAGGGCCAAAACACCAAAAAGTGAAGAAAGAGGGTCCCCACTTCAGTGGGGCGTGTGTGCAAAAAATGCACAACAAATGGTGACTCCATTGGGGAAATGCTCCAAAGCATTTCAAGGATAAAATAGAATCAAGAACCCAGAATCTCTAGTTTCAACCCTCTCATCAAGACTCCTATGAACAAAGTTTCAGAAACCACAAGCAAGAAGACCTTTCCTATACTAGGGTCCAAGTGTGTGTATTATGCATTGATTCCTATCCTGTAAGTGCAATGGGAACAAGAGAAAATTTGACCGAGGCTACATAAAAATTCAAAGTTCAAAAGCAACCTGGATAGAGCCTCGCTGCCAGTCAAGCGTTTATAGCCCCAACAAGGTTATCGTTGTGACCCTCCCAAACATAGCTCTACTGCCAGTTAGGCATCTATAGCCCCAGTAGAGATACTAGGATACTCCTAATAAGGTGAAGCTCATTCAAATTTTTCTCTTTCTCTTTTTCTGTTTTATAGAATTTTCCCGCTTCACCTTTGTAACTAATGAAACTCACACTCAAGGATGAGGAACACAGAGGCACTGAAGTAGAATATAATATTTTTCACCAGACCAAATTAATCAAAGACCCAATGCAACTCCAGAATCTTTAATTTAGTATGAAAATAAAGGACCCAAATATATTCCAAAGTGTATCTAAAACAAATGATTCTAATTCCAAGTACAAAGAACATCAGATAAAAGAAATCCACCACCTAATTATGAAAAATTGATTGGAGTTTATAAACGAAATTTCTAAAACAATCCTGAATGAAATAGCCTGTTGCACAGGTGCAACAGCCCCAAAGAAACCAGAAAACCCAAAGCAAAAAAAAAAAAACGAAAAAGCAAGACAAACCAAAGCAAACCTAAACTACTAGAGCAAAAGCAGCAACAAAGCAAAATAGAAAGCAAACCTACTCTAGCTATGTACAGGATGAATTGCAAGCAGTTCAAGGTTGAAAATAATGCTTCAGATACTGCCCATTAACAGGCAGTGGGATATCCTCACCAGTGAGGGTTTTCAAATGAAAATTATTATCTCCCAAAATTTCTGAAATCTGGTAAGGACCAAGCCAAAGTTTATCAAATTTACCATGCTCTCCCTTACGATCATGGGCTTTATCCCAGTAGAGAACTAAGTCAGAAATTCTAAAGGCCTTTACCTTAGCTCTCCTATCAAACCATCTTTTTACTACACCTTGATGTTTAACAAAGTTCTCTAGGGCTTCATCTCTTTTCTCTTCCAGATGCAACAATTCAGCCAAACGAGCTTCACATTTATCTTCTTCATTATTGTACTCGTTAATAAATTGCAGGGTAGGGATTTTCAACTGGATAGGAAACACAGGTTCCAAACCATACACGAGGTGATAAGGAGAGGTTCCTATGGATTCCTTCTGTCTAGTACAGCTTAAAGGGAAAATCGGAGCTGGGTGTGCCGGTCCTTAGGATTTTGTTCTAATAACTTAGGGATAATTGTCAGTAGGTTCTTGTTGGAAGACTCAGCTAGACCATTACCTTAAGGGTAATAATTGGATGAAAACTTAATAACAATCCCATGATCAAACGCTTAATTAGAAAACTTCAGTGATGCAAATGCGGGACCATTATCACAAACCAAAGACAGTGAACAACCAAAATGATTGATAATTCTTAATTCAAAAAAATTGATTACCACATTCGAAGTAAACTATTTACAAGCAAGAGCCTCTGTCCATCTAGTAAAATAATCAATTATGGTAAGAATATACTTGTGGCCCACAGAAGATGAAGGATTAATTGGACCTATAAAGTCCATACCCCACTGAGCAAATTATTTTACCTCTATGACTGGCTAGAGTGGAAGAGCTGCATGTTTTTCCTTACTTGCTGTAGTTTGACATATGTGACAAGTTCTCACATGTTGGTGTGCATCTTTGAACAAAGTAGGCCAATAATAACCTACCCTCAAGATTTGATATGCAATGGATGATGCAAAACCATGGCCTATGCCATATTTCTCATGAAATTCAATCATTACTCTGGCAACTTCTTCTTTTCCCAGACACCTTAAGTATACACCCTCATGATTTCTTTTGTATAAGATAGCCCCTTTCATCATAAAACTTCCACTCTTCAAGCATAAAGCTTGCCTCTGAACCGTGTTAAGGTGATCAGGACAATACTGATTCAATAGATAGAAAATGATTTCATCATTCTAGTCTCTTGGAGATACTTCTTGAAGGTAATAATGTTGAGCTGTGAGATCATGATCGGTCTCAACCATTATCTTTGTAAGCCCTTGTGATCTTACTAATTTCATGGGCTGGATTTCCATATCATATTCTTGCAACATGGTCACCCACTTGGCCCTTCGTTCACTTAACTCATTTTGCATTAATAACAACATCACTGCAGGGTCAGGCACTATGGCAAAAACTTTATTCTTCAAGATATAATGCCTGAACTTCTTCACTGCTCTGACCAAAGCATAGGCCTATTTTTCTACATTGTGATATCTTAAATCTGCATCTTTTAAGGGAGTACTCATGAAGGCTATAGGGTGTTCATCCCCTTGATCAGACTTTTGAGTTAACATTGCAGCACAGGATTGATCAGAAGTGAATGAATATATGTAAAAAAGGTTTAGTGTAATTCGGACTCACCAATACAGGAGCTTCAACAATAGCTTTCTTGATTTCTGCAAATGCCTCCTTGGCTTTTGCACTCCATTCTATCTTTGCTTCTTGTTTTAACATAGCATTTAGTGGCTTGACTATCTTTGCAAATACTGTGATAAATTTCCTAACAAAGTTAATCTTACCAAATAATGACTTCATCTCTTTCTTACTCACAAGAGGTTGAATCTTCAAGATAGCCCGAATTCTTTCAAGATCAATAGCAATACCCTATTCTGAGATAATGCGCCCTAATAATTTTCCTTCTGTGACTCCAAAAATGCATTTTCTAGGATTAAGAGAGATACCAAACTCTCTACATCTTTGAAACACCTTGCATAAGTCCGTTATATGATCACCTTGTTTCTTGGAAAAAATAGTCAAATCATCCATACAAATAATGATGCACTTACCAATTATATGCTTAAAAACAATGTCCATAGCTCTTTGGATTGTAGCTCCAACATTGATCAATCCGAATGGCATCCTTCTGTAAGCAAAGGTTCCCCATTTTGTAGTAAAGGCAATCTTGTGGCTATCCTCATACTGCACCATAACTTGGTTGTATCTAGAATACCCGTCCAAAAAGGACATCATTTGGGATCCATTAACAATCTGAAGCACCTCATCCAGTGAAGGAACTGGATAATTATCCTTTTCTGATGCTCTATTCAGATTCCTAAAGTCTACACATAGCCTAATTTCTCCATTCTTTTTCCTTACTAGAACCAAATTCGCCACCCAAATAGAATGTCTTACTGAAAATATAATGCATGCTAAAAGCAATTTTTGCACCTCCTTCTGGATAATGGGTTCCAACAAAGCATTAATTGGCCTTTGTCTTTGCCTGAATGGTTTGACATCTGACTTTAAAGGAATGGTGTGTGTGATGATTGAAGTATCATAAGTTTTCAAATCTTCATAACTCCAAGCTATTACATCGTGATATGTATGTAAGGTATCAACAATTCTCTTTCTTTCTTCCGGAGTATATACCTTGCCAATAAAAACATTCTTTGAGTCATTTGATGTCCCCATATTATATGTCTCACACTGGCTGCTGAGAGACTCCCTTTTAGTCTGTTGTTCTTGATCTCTTATCTTATCTAAATCAAAAATTCGTTCAAACTGCACCATACCTCTTGGAATGGTATTAGTCTTCAGATTGATGATTCCCCCAAAGTCAATTTCTGCTTCCTGAGGCTCTATCTCAACAATAAATTGGGAAGAAAACACATCATAGCTTGTAATGAAGTGCAGAATATGCTTATCATCTTCAAATACCTGGAAATTAGTAATGTTGTCAGGCACTGAAGGCACTGGAGTGAGCTCGACTGTAAATTTCTTCAATCCTGAAAGTGATAGAGGCTGCAAGGTGCTAGCAGCTTGTGCTAGAGAATCAACAACTTGATTTTTGTTTCGAGGGATTAATTGGATATTAAAAGCATCGAATCCCTTAATGAGATCCCATACTCTATGCCTGTAGTTAGTCATTCTTCTGTCACGACACGAATATTGTTTTCTTACTTGTTTGATTACTAACTCTGAATCTTTGAACACTTGTAATATCTTAACCTTCTTCCTTGATGCCATCAGTAAGCCATGGATCAGAGCTTCATATTCAGTGACATTATTAGTGCATTGGAACTGGAGTTTGTGAGCAACAAAGTAGTTCTTACGTTTAGGACTAATCAATTTGAATCCTGCTCTAGCACCTTGTTTGGATTTAGACCCATCAAATCTTAGTGTCCAACAACCATCAAGTTCCTTGGGTTTCAATTTACCTTGTTCCTTGCTAGGGAATGGGGGCTCTTCAAGAAGCACTGGGTTCTTACCTTTATCATTGCTTGATTCTTCCTGCACATTGAGTCCAGTAGGTGGAACTGGATTAATGCATCACTGTATCTGTCTGACAATAGTCTGACACAAGTCACATTCCAGCTCAGAATGAGGGGCATCATGGACTCTGCACCAACTTGGAAGCAATAATTCTTCAAATGTCATGCTTCCTTTCAGTTGTACTTAATATTCCATACACTTTTGGATGAACTCCTAATAATTATCCAACAAACCAAGCTGCCTATCCTTATACTCACTTATTTGATCCTCTTATTCAATCAATGTCTCAGGACCACTGCTGTCCGAAATGTGTTCATCTGAAGAATCTTGCAGCATAAAAACTTCTTCATCCTCTGCAACTAATGTGGCAAGAACATAGTTCCCCATGCTAACCTTAGACACCAACACCTCATTTGAGATATTTTGGTATTCTGTGATCACATATTCCATTATGGGTTCTCTTTCAATTCTGATCTAATTTAGGACTCCCTTCCATGGTAACCACATGTGGGAATGATCTGTGGATGTGTATCCATTTAGAGCTTTAGTGAAATCTCTGCCTAGGATCAAACCATAAGTATTAGGAATGTCAGCCACTTGGATATTGATCACTTGCTGCACCCTAAGATCTGAGGCAAGCTGTGTAGGGATCATGTTCAATTCTCCAAGTACACTCACCTCTGTTTTTTCCAATTGAGTAACCTTTTTTTGAGAGGCTATAGGGGTAATACCCAATGCTTTGCAAATAGCAAAAGACATAACATTTGTAGAGGCTCCTGAATCTAGAAGACAATTATGCAAATTCTTTCCGAAGATATGAACATAAATTAGAAAAGGAGGAGTTTCCATCTTACCTTGAAATAGATTTAGATGAGTGTCATCTTGTGCAACCTATCCTTTATCCTTATCTCCCCTCTTATCTACAGGTGGGACCTGACTTCTGGGTGTTTGAGAATTAGAAGACCTGGTAGCAGCCTCATTGGTGGCTACCCCCTGTGATGTTATATTTGAGCTAAATGATCCCAAAACTACATTCCTAATGGCAGGAATTCTTAATAATTCAAAGGCAGAGAGACTCACCTTTACTTTCTTGAATTCCTTAGTCACATATTCACCCGCTTGCTCCACATTCAAATCAACCTTGGCTTCCTTGTTGGCACTGGCTTGCCTATCTTTGGATATTTAAACATTATTCCCTTTTTACAGGCATTGCGTTGGCACATGAGGATAAGGTGGATTATTACTAGCTTGTGGATCTGGTGAAGTATTGAAGTTTTTAGGAGGGATGGAAGTGGTGAAAGGACCTTCAGCTTGTGGACCCCTGTTAGGACTATTTCTTAAATCATATTTTTTCGCTGGTTGATGAAACATCTAAACTTCTTCAACACCAACTTCTTCCTCATCTAAAGGGCCATTATCATTCTCATTTTCGTCATTAAACAACTGGGAGATCTCATCTTTTAACACCTGCTCTACCTCATCCTCTGTAATAGATACTTCTGCTGGTTCATTTTCCTCACCTTTGGGGAATGGAGCATGATTAAGTAATAGTACTGGAGAATCGTATGGATTTGAAGGTACCATTTCCTGTCCAATAGAATTATTTTCGACCTCATACTGAAAGACAGAAGCTGCAGTCTGAAATTCAACACAGTCTAACTCTGAGTGTTGACTTGTTTTATGGAGCCTGCACCATCTAGACAAAGCTGTTTCTACTAATTATACACCATTTAGAGGCTTCTCCCGAGTAGAGGGCTGATCCAAGGGAGTAGGAATCCCTCCATTATTAGGCCCAGTATTCCAAGACCTATTCTGCCTAGGCTGTTGCCCTCTGTCAAATCCTTGTCTCCCTTGATGATTTCTATCAAAATTCTGACCAGAGTCTTGCCTTCTATCAAAATTTTGACCAGAACCTTGCCCTCTATCATAATTTTGATTTCTATCAAAGTATTGACCTCTTTCGAAACTCCTATTTTACCTACCATAATTAGATTGTATATTCTTCTGAGCAGCCTGAAGCTAGCTATTCTGATTTCTCAAATAAGTTACCTCTGTATTCAACCTCTTCACTTGTTCAGATAATTCATCCAACCTCTCCTTATCCAAAGTGTTAGGTGATGTTGGATTACCTCTAGAAGGATATCCGGGTATGTTTCCAGAACCAACAGCCTGATTCAAGACTTTTGAATTCTACAAATATGTAGGGAAACCAACTTGTTGCTGTTATAAGGGTTGATTAGCTCTTTGTTGGGGATAAGAAGTCATAGGTTGAGCTTGATTTAAAGGTGGACTTGGATGAGGAACTAGAGGCAATGACGATACAAGATTCATTATTGGAGCATGACTAGTCAAAGTCTGGTTAAGGACTTGAATTTGTCCAGGGTGGGCAGTAGGTTCTAAGGATGGCAAAGGTCCTGATAAATGTTGCCTCAAGTCCGTGCTGACCTTTACTACTTTTGCATATGCAGTGAGTAAAGTATTTAGAGGATTGGTCCTTTGTTTCAGGAAGGTGGCTGTAAAGCTATCTAAGGCTTCAAGGTATACCTCCAAAGCAGTATTTTCATTCCCCGCATAAGGTGCCCAGAGTCTGGTATATGCTCGATGGAACCTATCATTGAATGATCCTATGGGCTCATTAATCTCTCTTTTCACTCCTGTAAAATGCAAGTACAGCTCATTAGCACTGATGGGAATCTTGAACTTTTGCAGGAATGCATCTTCCAACTCAGTCCAATTATGGATGGAAGCAGTAGGTAAGTTATTATACCAATAGAAGGCTTCTTCTCCTAAATAATAAGGGAACAACCTACATGCAACATCTTCATGGTTAATCCCTCTATCCCTCAGATAGGTCTGAAAAATCCTAATGTGCTCTTCTGCCGTTCTGTTGGGGTCATGAGTATGAAACTTAGAGCAGAAGTGCTCAAGATTCTTAGGCATAACATTGTAATTATTGAAGATCAATGGGGACAAATTATTAGCAAGAAAATCCATTGGTGGAGGTGGTGGTGGTAATGGCTGATTTATGACTGGTTGTGGCTGTGGAATGGGAATCCCCTCAGAGTCAGATGAAGACGAGGATGATGGAGATGATGGGAGTGGGTGAGCTGATGATGATTCTTCCCCTCCTCTGGTCCTTCTTGACCTAGTAGAGGCTTGTAACTCTTGAAATTATTCTTCTCGTGGAGTAGATCTAGTTCTTCTTCTAAGCCTCTCAAGAAAGATGGTGTTTAAGAAACGCCCTAGTTTGCTTGTTCAAGGTCCTCCTTCTAGCGCCAATCTGTTGATGGTGTTTTCTGCACAACAACAACTCAGACAGAATATGATATCCCATCTCTCTTGAAAGGTAAATCTCTATGGGAAAAGAGATAACCCCAAGGTCTCTAATGTCAGGTCCTCACAATGCAACAAAACAACTCAGTGATAAATGTGAAAATGCTAGTAATCACAATGGGACCTTACTACGAGCAAACACTAGACTTTGAATTTATCAGATCTAAACAATAAATTGATACTTTGAAACTTGATTGGAACCCTGATAATAAAGAAACAACAAAAGATAAAGGTTTTAGAGATAATTCTAAAACTACTTCTAACCCTAAAATTGAAAATGCCAAAAGATAAATGTTCAAAATAGACCGATCTCTCATAAACTATTTTCTGCTTGACCCAGATGAATCTACAATGCCACAGAAATAGTGCAATCTTCTAAGGTATTTAAAGATTTTCAAATCACAAAAATTCATTCAGCGAATTCCTATTACAATTGAGATGAACAAACCCTTGTAACTGAACTAAGCACAATTTTGAGTCTAGGCTAACTTTGCAAAGCAGCTAACAATCAGCTAGCTGAAAAAAGTATGGACTAGAGATCACTGCAAACATTCCAAACATGAAACCCTAAGTATTACCAAACCATTTAACCATAAAATTATAAGCAATCTGAAAGATAGAACAACAAGAATCATGCTAGATGGAATTTCGAAAGATAGATACCAAACACAATATCTCTCTTATATTAAATCATCCAAAGTAGCAACAACTCCAGCTTTCTGTTACAACACTTGCTTGAGAATAAACCGTAAGTCACTTTAATATCACTTATCTACTTTCTCTCTATCCTCCTATATGCCTATCTATTTATCTCTCAAATGAGGCAACATGCCTATTTTATAGAGAATCCATAAGATAGGTCGGACCAAAAGACAATTTACAATAAAACATGAAATGTGTCATTGGCACCAATTTCATCCAAAACCGCCAAGATACCAAAAAGGTCAGCCCAATACATGTGAATAATGGGAAGCACAGATCTCAATGTAACCCTATATGGCTACTCCCCATCCTTGTCCTTATCTCTATCTTCTTCACCATGTACGACCAACAAAACCCTATCCAGCTCAACAACATGTGACACAGGCAAGACCCTAATCCTTCTTTCAAGGGACTTGATATCATCCCTTGCCTGCCTAACTGCACCATCCCAATCGGTCTTACTAGCCAAATATTTGTCTATGACTGCAATATAAGTTGCAACATCATTTCCATTTCTCCACCATTTCCTAAGCTGCTCCAAACTGAGATGTTTCAGAGCAAACTTCTTCCTTCTAGTCATGACCTCAAAAAATAAAATTCACTTATCATAGATACTGGTCAAGGTATCCTCAATCTGTCATGCCTGCTTATGGATCTTTTTCAAGGCCTTCTGCCTCATTTGCAGGATTTCAAACCATTCCCAAGGTTCGGAAACCCTTGGAAAAGGAAGAATCCTACACTGTACCAATTTGTCCTCAGTAAACCCCATGATTGTTGTAGTCTTTTGTAGTAGGAGGTTGGTATCCATATTATCCTGAGCTAAGATAGCCTTTAACCAATCCACACTTCTCATTGCATCTCCTCTAGTCGACAATATGCTCTTAATAGCATCATCTCCTTTAGTTTGGACACTCTGCAACCAAGCAACTGTAGCATGTGTGGTGCCCTTCTTCTTCCCAAGCTTAGAGATTGTCTTTTGAGACAAGAAACCTGCAGCAGAGGAGGAAGAACCAATGGCTTGCAAGGGTTTCATCAACTCTTGCAAGCACTTCTTTAGTTTCTCATTTTCCCTTTCTAGTTCATGCCTTATCTGCACAACTTTCTTCAGTCTTCCCACAATCACAACATTGGAGACTTCATATTCTTCAATGTCCTACTCCACAGTAGCATGCCCCAAGTCAACTGTTTGCACATGATAGTCTTGGGTAGTCACAGTGTCCCTATCTTTTTTTGGAGCAGGGGTAGCAATGTGAGCCACTCTGTTACCTTACCCACCTCTTTCAATTCGAGACACAACCCTTGATTTCTTCTTAGTTTTTTCCTTCTCTACATTGGCCATAAGGGCATCCCAATTAGGAGGAGCATCCTCCACTATCACCATTTTTCTCTTCAATTCTTTTTCTAACCAATCCGAAATAGTGGACCCAACAGGTACTATATCTTGCTTATCTTGCCCTTGCTCCTGCTGATCAGCAGTTGCATCCTTTTCAACACTTGGACTTTTAGGAATATCCATGATGGGATTCTCCTTTTCCTTTACTTGCTCTTCCACAACCACCTGTACCGGTGAAGGGTCCCTAGCTGGTATTTCTTCCTCCTTTTGAGGAGACTTGTTCATTTTCTCCCTCACAGGTGAGTCTACATGTGATACCAAGGGAGACTATATTACCTTATCAATCTCTACCTCTGCATTATAGAGGTCTCCCTCCTGAAACTCTTCCTCACCCAAATCCTTAGGATCTTCATCCTTCTTTGGTTCCTCCTGTGTGTTACCAGTATCCTGAGGAATAGAGACATTCACTTGCTCAACAACAAGAATACTAACTGAAACATTCCCCTTTACTGTTGTATCCCTTGGAGAAGGAGTCCTTGATCTCCTCATATAAACTTGTGTCTTTTCTCTCGAGCTTTCCACCTCTACCACTGGTGGCTCAATTTCCTTGTCCAACTTTAGGAGCCTCCTCCACCTTCTGTGATAGTTTTGTGATTCTTCTTCTCTTTATCAACGGTGGAGCACTTTCAACCTCCTCCTCCTCTTCCTTATTCTTTTCAACTTCCCTCTTAGAGACATTTCTCCTCTTCTTAGCAACAGGCTTCCTCAGTTTGCCTACCTCTACAACCTTCTCAACTTGAACCTCTCTTACCTAGATTCTGAAAGGAAAATCCACCTTCTCTTTGCCTTTTAGATCAGGTTCAAGTGAACCCTCCGAAGCAGAATAAGACCCTAAGTCTCCCATCAGATAATAGGTGCATGGAACACCTTCGCTCTCCAGTTCTAGCATCTTGTGCTTCAACCACATCTTGGTATATTTGATCACTGGGGCCATGACTTGGTCCAGCTCATTCTTTTCTTCCTCTAACCAGTCAACTTCTCCAACTGGCCTATCTTTTACTGCCTCATAGACATGGCCCTGGATTACATTTCCATCTTCCTGTACCTGGTCAGGGATGGATTTTACATTGTATAGTCTCACCAAATCCACTTGCAACCTAGAAAACCTCTTCTTTCTTACCTCGAACTCATCGGCAAGGTTAATCCAGTAATCTTCAATGTGAGCCTTATGGCTATATTCTCTACTAGCCTTCTTTTGAGCTTTGACAGTGATGTCAAACCTTGCCCTCTTGGAATGGAAGGAAATACCAAGAGTACTCATCTCCTCCTCAGAAGCATGAGTAGACTGAATGGAAGCATAAACCTCACCCATTCCTATCTTTAGGGGGAAATCATTCCCAAAACCTGTCTTGTGCATCTCTCCCTTTACAACATTGTCGAAGTCACAAATCTGCCTAGTGACTTCCAACAATATGACATGATCAGTTGGATATCTAGGGAGTCTGTAGGGAGCCCTTTGAAAACCATCAATCTTGATGTATGAGAAAGTTGGGAACTGGATAAACCAAGCCCCATATCTCTTTATCAATTCCTTTGCCTTATTAGAAATTATCATATGTTCTACACCTTGGAGCAATCTACCGATGTACATTGTGAAAGCATCATTGGATCTCCTGTAACTTCCTCCAGTCAGGTGCAACTGTGGGTATACTTCAAAGATGGCATCCTACCCAAAGATACCCCTAGTGCTTAACCCCTTGTATGTGTGAAATCTCGCTAATGAATATACTAGGTAAGAGGTCATGGTGAAAGTCTTGGTTTGCAAGACATTACATAATTGTTCATGAATCACAACACTGATAGCCCCTGCCCAGTGATAGTCAATTCCCTACTCCATTCTAGCAATCACATTAAACATCCAGGTCTTGAATAGACCTGCACTCTTCAATCCCACCAACCTGCTGAGAAGAGTGATGACATTTTAGTACTCTCTCTTGAACTTAAGCCTGAATAGTTGCTTAGGCAACTTGGAGAAATGGGATTTAGGCTTCTCTAACCAAGAGTTGATCACCTGCTGAGACTTGACTATATTCTCCTCATAATACTTTCTGGCACCATGTCTGTCAAAGGCCACCATGTGGGACCTATCAGACATGTCAAAGGTTGCAGCAATGGAGATAGGACAAAAGCCAGCCAAAATCCTACCCTGGGGGCCAATAATCCTCTGTGTCCCTTTATCATAATTTCTGGCACACTCAAGCACCAACTCATAGCACTATATTGTAGAAGGAAAATCTGCCACATGAGCCAGCCCGAAGTCTACTATTCTTTTGGCCAACAGAGGAGGGCTTAGTTCTGACATCTCAGCCTTGAACTCTTCATAGTCCCACATGCCTACATTTGTATCCATGATTCTTGATCAAATTGAGGTCATATTGCTCTCAGGAATCCGGCTCCTTATATCTAATTTCACCTTCTCTACATCTGAGATGGCAGAAGTCTCTGCACCTGGGTCTGTTGCCTTCCCGTTTCCTCGACCAAAAACATCCTGTCCTGATCCTACCTGCAAACACATAAATATGACCACAATTAGATCCATGAGAAACAACAACAACAAAAAATTATTACCTCAAAGTTCAGGATTTAGCCCCCCTCGTAGATTCTACATTAGAGAGGATTTTCGAGAAAATTCAGACTAGGCGGATTCCAGCGAACCAAGCATGCAAAATCCCATAATATCATTTAAATCCATCAATTAAGAAAGGAAAACCATTAGAAACACTTAGTATAAGCTCCTTTAATCAATCAAATACATCATCAATAAATAGATCCTTCCATAAACATCAAATTCAACCTTTTCCCGAAAAACCAAGAAGAATCCGCCAGAGATGGATTTTGGCGAGAACAACACCAATTACAACTAACCCGGGAAAAAGGAGGGACCGTGGAACATTCGGGAAACTCTGGAGTGAACGGATTTTGGTGAAATCTGGATATATCAAAAGCACAATCGGTAAAACGACCTAATTGCGGATACCAGGAAAATCCAGAGGAAGCGGGTTTTGGCGAGATAAATGAAATCCGGGAAAAAGTGGTAAAAGAGAAAGAGAGAGAAAAGTCGAGGAAATCCGAGGGAATCAGAATTCCGCGAGGACCTCAAAAACCCGAACCTATCCACATTCTCACTACTTTCACCAAAACTATTTAACAACTCTGGATCTAAAGCTTGTACCTCGAAATCAACCTAACCTAGATATCCAATGAACGAAACATGAATCTGGAACATTCCTCACAACAATTTGAGGAGGATTGGCCACGTCCTAGGTCAAGAACCCTAAAATGTCTACCATGAAAGCACTGGGAACAAGGCATGACTTTCTCATGCCCAAGAATTGAGAGCCCTAAAACCAATGCAAGGAAACGCCCAAACGAGAAGCAATACCAGACCAAGAACAGACACCAATGACCAACCAAGCAGACTGGTAAAGCAACACAAACCCCTGAAATGCCCAAACGAGACACACATACCCAAGGACACTAGGAAATCATGAAAGACCAGGAAATAAATGAAGCAAATCAATCGAAAACAACAGATTAAAAGATCAATTCAACATACCATGAAAGCGTAAGGGCCGAAATTGGTGATGCCAAAATAAAATCATCAAATGCGAGCAAGACACAATCCACGCACATGAAATGCAAATGCATAGTCCAAACGGCCTCAAAAATCCCAATCCAGCAAAACACCAAAAGCTCCAAGACTCAAGCTCGAATGATAGAAAATGCACAAACTCAAATGATCATTTACCTCCCAAAATCCAATATATCAAAGCTCCAAACATCCACACAAACACCATTAATGCGGTCGACAAGACAACCGCGACCACAAAAAACCTGGGGATTCGATGTGGTGACAGACTTCAGGGAAATCCGGACCATACAGATTTTCCCGAAAACAAGGTAAAAGGCAACAACCTCGGACATCGAAAGGAAACCGGGAGAATCTGGCCCAGGCAGATTTTCCCGAAAATAGTGAAAACTCCGAGACAAAGTCAGAACTCAAGATTTTCAATAAAAAATCATAAGTGTGCCACTTCAATTGGAAAGATGGACATTAAAGCACGAACCCAAGCAAGTGAAAGCCCCCAAAAAAGAAGGGCCAAAACACCAAAAAATGAAGAAAGAGGGTCCCCACTTTTAGTGGGGCGTGTGTTGAAAAATTGCACAACAAGACTTTCAACTGTAAATAGTAATAATAGCCTCACCTAGTTCTCCATGTATCCATTAGCACCAGCAACTGATCATCTCATGCTAAACTCCAATCTGCATTACTGCAGCGAACATGAAGTTCTCAAGCACATGACCAATGCACTCAAAACATAGAGAAACACCATACCGCTGTCAAAGCTCCAAACCTAGGAATCGGGAACTTATCATGACATCATGGTATTACCATTCCCATGCTCCAAGTGAACATACCAAGGTATCAAGAGCAACACATCATGCCAAAACTCTAATGCGTAAGCAAGAGTATACCATGACATAAAACAAACAAACTCTAAACCAACATCACCTGTCAAGCACCACCAACACCTCAACCAAAGACTTGCAAGAGTCCTCCATGGCTCTAGGATACTGCACATCCTCAAATAGTGCCCATGTAAATGCGAAAGAGCTCTTCTGTAGCAACATGGTCTAAGAGCTCTACCAGAAACATCTGCAACACCAAAGAAGATCATTCACCACCAAGTGATGAATACACAGTCATTGATAAAGCTCCCACTGAATGTGGCACCGAGCTTTCCAAGCACCATGACCAACCATCTGTTAATCTAAAAACATCCAGGTACAAATGACAACATGTCCATCTGACAATAACGCCGAGCAGTACCAAGGTCTCCGAACCACGCAGACCACATTATCACTATCAAAAGCTTGCACTAACCAGTGTATCAAGATTTCCATGACATCATGATACACATGCTAGAGGTCCCCATAGCCGACTATCCAGGTACCCAAATGGCATTCCTCCTTGCATCTCAAAACAACTACACCAATGCACAAGTGGCCACAGACAAGGTCAACTAGTGGATCTGCACCACCACTAAAGCAACCTCATGGATATTGACAGTCCACTTTTGAGTTGAATCACAACAAACATGTAGGTAAAGACAACCCAAAACATTGCACAACTCATAGATGCAATCAATGAAAAACCTTCCAAATCTATCATCACATTGGAAACTGCACAACTGAGATCTCAAAGAGAAAACCCATTTAGACAACATGACTCAAAAACTAGATCAAGCTCAAATCTGATTCGCCAATCACGTCCACAACCCAAGCACCATAGTCTAGGAAACTAGCAAGCAAACACCACAAGAATACTGAATGAAAAAAACATACCATCACTCCCATGCAGAGAAGACATTGCACCTCCTCAAACATGTTAAACTGCAACTATCTCATCCAGTCACACCCCAAAAGCTAGGGTCTAGAAAATAGTTTAACAGTAGCTCCACAAACCATAAGTTTTACTTGAATTTGCAAAACCTACAATACCACCTTGTTTCTAAAACACACATGCACATCCATATCCACTGCACATCTGGATGACTCAGGAGTCTTCACACAACCATCATGGTTAACTAGAACAGTAAACACACATGAATATGCATCATAGAATTTTTAGGAAAATCTACTGAAAACCCTTCAGAACCAAAGACATGAATCTGAAACATGTGAGTACAAGGTACATGTAAACAAGAACTATAGGCCTACTCCAAACCAATTCCAAAAACCACAACCATGCACACGCATGCGAGAGAGCCAGGCTATTCAAAAGTTTTAGACCACCCAGATCAACTTCATAGCCTTCATGCAATCAAGGCAACAAAGAAAACACCTTCAGTGCTAAGTAAGAACACCCTACACAAGCACAATACTCCATGGCAGAACAACAACTCGAGCAACTCCATACCATCAGGGAGCCTCTCACATAGACACCTAGTATGAACCACACTCTACTGCAACACAACCATAATCATAAAATCACACCCCTTGCATTAGGATCATTTGCTGCTAAACAAGAGCCTCAAACCACATTGCCACAATATGATCAACTCAAAAACCTCCTATGTCTTTCATGCTGCATGTTGAATCAAAAGAGTAGGAACTATTACTCATCGAAAAGATCAAGCATCAACCGATTCCTCCAGATTTCCTCAAGCTTGTCAGGCTCAAAAATCCTCGTAGGAGAAAAAACCAAACTTTTATAACTAGGAGAAGGCTCTGATACCACTTGTTGGTATCATGAACAAACCTTGACCTCCCTTAACCAACTCTAATACCACTTTTTGGGGTTACCGTATGAGAACGTTTCAGATTTAAAATCTAAAACTAGTAGTGCCTCAATGACTTTCATTTCTAAATCAGTCCAGAAGCACTAACAACTATGCCGTAAAGTGGAAATAGGCACAGTAGTTCTCCCCTATTGATCCTTTTGAGAAGAGCACATGCAAAATTAAACCAGATTCAACACCATGAACAAACAAACAAATGAACACATAGATTTACAAAGGGAAAACCCTTTCGGGTAAAAACCCCCACACTCCAAAAGATAGAGCCATTGTATTATTCAATAACTAAACGGTTACAATACAATATCAGGCTCATAGCCATTATAGGAGTTACATCTTGTTCATCTAGAGAAAAAAAAGTAACAACATAGATCTGCAACCTTGCACTGTTACAACGTCTTCATAAGACATACAGTGAAGGTTCCCTTCAGCTCTTCAGCCCATTTGCACAACCAACCTTTTAGCCGGCATAGCCTAGCGGCCACTTCAGGTTGACATCTGCCCAGGTTTCGAGTGTCTCAGTGTTCACGGTTACAATGATCTATGCATACTGCTCGAACACACACTCTTCGATCTCTAACCAAGCTCACCGATCATGGATCTTCCGATCCGTTGATCATTCGATCTTTTGATCTGATCTTTATCAACTTGCTCTACTTTCAGCTTCAGCTTCTCAACTTTGGCTTACTATCGATCAATACTCAACCTCACCTTTTGGTTCAGCATCAATTGACATTCCATCGGCCTCAGGCCGATCTCACAGCTTCCAGTCAAAATTGTATACCCACCAAACGACCATCAGGTCTCATAATACCCCACCGACAAGCTTCACCATCTTGGGTTGTGTGCACCACCGTAGTAGCTGACATCGAGCCACATTGCAATCAATTTGCACTCAGATCAAAACCCTTAAGACGTGTGCACAAGCTTTTGGTCACTAGCCATTGATTTCAAACAATGATGCAAAATCAACCAATAAGATTTCACCACATGTTGCACTGCCATTCATCCACCACTTGTAGATCAGTCAATCTGACCTCCATTGCCAACTATTAGTCAAACCTCTAAGGCCAGGTGGTCAACAACTCTACCGCTAGCCAAGGGAAAAGCCCTCATGGTATGGCGATTAGCCAAACAATTGCCAACATCCAATTAACCCCATGCAACCACCAACCAAACATTCCTTGGTCAGGAGGCATCCGCCTTTGCAAACACAACCATCGCTATAGTCGGGCCCATCGAGACACGCGTCCACCGCTCGTGGACTTCTGGGGTATCGAGGAGGGAATCTCCAATATTCCTTTGAGTCTGCCTGAAACCAGCTTCCACTACTGCCACATGTCCATTATCCTTTCGCTCCGCTTAGAACACACTCGGGCCCCACCAAGCCAAGTGTAAGGCGTTGGAGCTCCTTCGGGGAATCTCAAGCGGCATCTGCTATATTCCCCAAGGAACTCCTGAGACACTGACAAGTGTCCATAGCCTGCCAACACAAGATAAATGATTAGGACCCACCATACTTCAGCTGTACACACCGTTGAACTCACCGCCACGCATCAAATGCACAAGCAATTCTGCTTGGCCAAAAATTTCTCAGCGGTACTTGCATCAGGATGGCGCGAAATGTTACAGACATCGTCGGATCAAAGCCTCGACAACCATCGATCAGGTTCTTCACCTTTTGGTCCAATTTCAATCGGTCAATGCATATTGGTATATCGATGGGACATGAAATGTCACCCGCCGATATGAGATTGCCTCACCGCATCGGCCCATCGGTGGAATAACACAAAGACTCCCACCGATAGCATCGCCAGCCGATAAGAAATGCCGCCAAGCTAGACTCGTCGGGCCATCGATGGAACACCTCCAGGAGTCTCACCGACAAGGAAAAGGTTGAGCACATGAAGTCCCCCAGACCAAAGCAGTACAAGCCAGGGAGATTTAGGTACATATTTCCAACAAATCCCGACTATAGGAAAAAGACAAAAATATTTTAAACTCTACAATTTCATTGGCCAAGCAACTATTTGAAAATAAAATACAATGGATGCAATAGTAAACCTACCTATTGGCAGGAACTAATAATATATATAAAATATTTAAAAGATATTCTTTTTAAAAAGCATTTTTACTCAAATTTTCACATGAAATTGTAATAGGCACTTGGAGAAGGATATCTCTCAATGTATTTTATATATATCATTAAATATATATTCTAGTAGCATTCATGATGCAACATGGTGTAAGAGAGGGGGACCAACCACGTTAAGGCCCCAGGTCACAAAAGGTTGAGAGTAGTAGGCTGCCCTAAGTTACCTCAGCTTAAGGGAGTGTTAGGAAACATGAGACGAGAATGATGAGGACTATGAGATCCTTCGATCACTCTACAAACACGAGATTCAAAGTGGGTCTAGGCGAGTTGGTTTTCGATATCAATACTGTGCCTCAGGAGGCTCTCTGTCCGAGGAGGAAAGCGTGGCTCTGGGATGACAGCATGACGCACTGGCATCTCTTAGGTGCAGTGGTGTCCATACGACCAGAGGACTAAAGAGACAAGGTTGGATTTGAGAAAAATGACTAACGACCTAGCTAGCTCTAAGAATACTTCCACCTACACACAAGAGAGAGAGAAGTTGTTGGGGGGCTATATAGGGGTCTGCCTCATTCAAACCCCCATTTTGGTGTTTCCACCTCCATGAACAACCAAGATGATGATAATGGAGAAAATTATGATAAAGCAAGAAATGGAATAAAGAGCACTAAAACACTACAAAATAGTGTTATGCTACTCAACCAAATTGTAGAGGAGAGGAGTAGAAATCTTACCACCTCCACCAAGAGCTCACTAGCTAATGGGGGAGAAAATGAAAGGACTCAAGCCTCTGCTGCAATGGTGTTGGTTCCACACTTTCTCTACGGAGTTGACAGAGTGTTGATGTTGCTACTATGGAGCACAAAAATGTTGCTTGAGAGTGAATTCAATGCTTTGAGCTGTGTGTAGAAGATTTGGATTGCTAAGAGATTATGGAAGAGGATGAAATGAAGGAATGAATAGTAAATTTGAAGTAGAGAGTGAAGAAAATGGCCATATTCGGGTCGGTTCATCGAAGGGGGCGTTACAATTAGACTTCCAATGGGAAGTGTAACGCCTCTGTAGGCTCCAGACGTGAGAATTTGCTAGGGACGTAAGTGTTCCACGTGAATGTTTGCACGCCGCACGGGCGTCCTCGATAGTTATTCCTCTACCGACATATAGAACACACGCCAAGTGGAATGAAGGCAACGGGATTATGCAGAATTTTTCCTTCGAATTTGGTTTTCTAAGGTGAGGATGTGTAAAAGGGGAATTTGCGTAAGAGGTGTAAATTTGATCCTATACATTTTTCCCCCACTTTAGCGAGCATGAATACTGATGAGTGCTTTGATAAAGTAGATCAGAGAAGTAGTAGAGTTAGAAATGTATACCTGAACCATCTAGGAAGCAGACCACGATTTGGTGAACCCGAGAGTGCAAGACAAGCAAAGGACTTCATAGTTCCATAGAACTATGAAGCTAAAGAAAGAAAGCGCCTTATAGGCTGACAAACCTACACAAAGGCAAACCCTAAGGTCTCTCACATGAAGGAAGCCCCAAGAAGTAAGCACCTTATAGGTTCACAAACCTACAAGGAAGGTATCCTCCAAGAACTATCACATGAAGGAAGTTGAGAAAAGCACCTTACAAACCCGTAGACCTGCAAGGAAGGTATCCTCCAAGAACTCTCACATGAAGGAAACCGAGAAAAACACCTTATAAAATAGGATACTTGCAAGGAAGGTATCCTCCAAGAAATCTCACATGAAGGAAATTGAGAAAAGTACCTTACAGACCTGCATACCTGCAAGGAAGGTATCCTCCAAGAAATATCACATGAAGGAAACCTAGAAAATCAGACTCCGTAGAGTCAAAAAGTGACTTCACGGGTGTACCCGTAAAGTGACATGTTTACCCACATATATAACATGTCAGGAAGCGACCACATAGACAAGAAAGTGGATAGTCATGTAAACCGTCAACAAGTTGGAAAAATTTCAAAGGGGTCCCTCGGGAACCCTTCAAAAGGAGGGGTCCACTCAAGGGACACACTGTTTGAAAAGTGAGGTCTAGTTAAGTTGCCCCCAAGCTAGACGCAAATGATTTTATTTGAAGGAGAAACTTTCAAAGAGGGTCCCTCGTGGACCCTTCAAGACAATGAGGGGTCCGCTCAAGGGACGTGTTGTTCGAAAGCTGGTGTTTTCTTTCTCAAATTGATTCATCATCAAGGAATCCTTCTGAAAGATGTTCACTTCGTCAAGGAATTTGAAAGGAAGAATATGCCCCCATGCGAGGGGAAGATCAAAGTTGTTTTGACTTCAGAGGAACGTTCTCAAATTCTTTCTTTACGAACCCTTGATGAAGGAAACATGTTCCATTAGGGTTTCAAGTTGAGAATGCAATCTTACAAAGAAATGTTTGAAGATTCTTGAGAAAATATTTGTTGGCAAAGAATATGTTTTCTGAATATCAAAATTATGTAGAGGATGGTGTTATCACACATAAGAGGGAAAACCAAATCAAAGAGGAGAGAAAGATAAAGGAAAACAAAAAAGGAAAGAGAACACAGACAAAGGGCACAGGGGTAGCCTGATATTTCAAGGTTAGAACTACTCATAAATATATATAAGTATAATAATAGTATATAAATGAGCTGTCATGAACCCCCTACTATATCAGGCCATGTGAAGAATACAAGAGAAGACAAAGTAAAAATAAAAAATTGGGTGAAAATGGAAGGGGAGCCTAAATGCCCCCAATGCTTTGTATCATCCCCAATTTGTCAAAAGTCAATCACAAACATGGAAGAATGTTTTTTGGTGTTGTTATTGATGGAAACCCTAGTCGGTGATTGGATCAACATGTCATCATTTGATCGTATCCGTAGTCAAATTGAAGGCAGTTAAGGAAGAACAGAGCATTCAACAGTTTTATGTTCATCGATTCAGATGAAGATTTTATGTTATTATTTTGTGTTGGATATATTAGGGAAGGGTGATCGATGTATGCATTGTGTTATCTATGAATCTCAGTGGCTTGTATTGATCTGTGTGTGAGTTAGAAGATCCGATTGATTAATTTCTTGTTTATCAGTACAGAAGCCGACTTGGTCAACATAACATATTACGAATATTCAAAGAGTAATCATTCAAGTGTTTTTGTGTTCGAGAATTTTTGTTTGAGTCCTAACCAAGTTGTGGATGACTGTTGTGGATGTGCATTAAACATTACTCATGTTTTGGGTTGACAGTTGTAAATATTTTTATGTTTTATTGATGTCGACATTTTGCGATTAAATTCTTGGTCACAGATATATAAGGGATAGATCATATCATTTTGAGATACAAATAAGGTGTGTTGATGTGAGTTGCAAATATTAGAAGTGCAGAAGAGTGATTAAGCACACTTTCACTCATGCATTAATGATTTTGTGATGTGAGTTTGAGTAGAGTAGAGTAGAAGTGCAAAATCAGTCAGAAGGACAAAAGATCGATTGTCGAGCCTAACCGAAACTATAATCAGGCATATGTAGATGCTAATCTCTCAGCTCAATTTCTCAGATGGATTTAATCTGATTATCTTTGCAAGACAATGAGTTTTCTTTGAGTAGTGATCTCTAGGTAGTGTGCCTAAATACAAGTGCATTCCCCATATTGTAAACTTCATTTTGAGTATACTCAGATCATATTGTGGATTTTCCATCCATCGTGGTTTTTCCCCTAACAGGGTTTCCACGTAAAAATCCTTGAGTTATGGTGTTGTGATTGTTTACTTCATGTTCATGCATTTTGGTTGAATGTTACAAGTGCTTTGAAGATAAAGATTAATAAAGTTAATTTTTGCACAACACTGATTCATGCCCCCTCTCAGTGTAGCTTGTTTCTAACAACAAATAGAAGAAGGTTTACAACACAAACACCATTCTTGTATCCAAGCACCAATAGGGGTGACGATGGTCATCCAGGTACACAAAACATGATCACAAGGGAAAAAAATCATAAAACATACACACATCTAATCTAAAGATAAAGAAGAGGCCTCCCCCTAACATTGATTGACCAAAAGGTCATCCACTTCCCACTCTAGATCATCATAGGAGGAAGGAGGACGAGCCTGCATCGATGGAATGTTAAGGGGAGGAGCTTCTGACCCTCTCACAATAAGGGATAAGGAGGAAGGACTCACAAGGTCTCCTTCACTCAGCTCTTGTGGATCTAAGGTCAATGACTTCACGGAGATTGCTCACAGGGTCAAAAATTCATCCACGGAGTTAAACATGCACTTAATAGGAGTGCCATGTTTCACCTTGATGTATGGAGGAGATTGCACCCAAGGTTCACTGGTAAGCTCATTGAGCGATTCTAGAGCGATGACAAACTTGGGAGAAGTTGGGACTAATTCCGTCACTAAGACAAAACAAGTCAGTGCGGGGCCACATTTTGGAGAAGGTGGGCTCCTCCTATGTCCTTCATTGCTAGAAGGGCCATTCTCTACCTTCTGCTTCGTCGAGGGAGGAAAACTCCCCATAGACGAGGCAAGAAGGGTAGAGGAAGAGGAGGAGGAAATTAATTGCGGTAGATACAACCGAGGTGTTAGTCATATCTATGGGCTTCGAGAAAGGCGGTACATCTCGAACGAATGTCAACAAAGGTGGCTCCATCGAAGGAGTGATGAACACCTACACCTTTCTACGGTTAGGTGCATTTGTACTCGCAGCGAAAGTTGAAAGCGATATAGAGTTGGTTTGAATGGAAATAGAGGGGAAGAGAGAGGAGGATGCGACATGAGGCCCTGATATAGGGGCGATCATCTCCTCTTACTTCCTTTGTGAGGCGGCCTACTGAGCCAAGAGATCCTTTTGGTGGTGCTTGTGCTCGTGTGCAAGGCAGTTCCTGTGACTCTTTGAACTAGAAGCTAGAGGTTGAAAAGGAATGGAAGGATCCTGCTTAGCCATGGGAGGATCCTCCACAGTTGTTTCCAATGGAGGGAAAAAGTCCTAAACGGGAGTAGGAGGAACAGGTTCAGAAATGATAGGGGGAGTAGGCTCTAATGACTCGACAATAGGCCTTTCCCATTCATTGCTTTAGGAGTAGAGGCAGTAGGAGGCTGCGGAGGCTGAGACATAGAGGATTCCCCCATAGGGGGGCTTTATGCCTACCTTACAAGTAGTACCAAGGTTTGGGTGGTTTAGTAGGAAGGTCCGATATCCTGATCTTGGGTCTACGCCAAGCAGGCACCATCAGACTCAACCAATAAAGATCGGACTTACTCATCCAATTCTCCTCCCAAGGAAGGGGATAAGATGAGGCAATTGGCTGCTTTGCTATGAGAAGGGTTAGTTTCAGCTGTCCCTTGCCCCTAGTCTTATACTTTATGTAATTCTTATAAAGTAGGTATGTTCTTGGAGGGGGCAGACCAACTGGGGTAGGCCAAAAGTGATCCAATGAATATCCCCCATGGGACACCACAAGCTGGTTTCCAGTGTCATGCACTATGTGCACGACACCCTCATGGGAAAATTTAAACATTTATGAATTACGGAGGTGATCCCATTCATGGAAGCTAGCCAATGTATACCTAGCTTCACCCTGAATAGATCTGACTCAGGAATAACATCAAAAACTGTGTCTACATTCCTAGGTCAAACCAGGACAGATAGAGTTATCGATCCATATGGTTTGAGAGTAAGGCCATCATGCGTACGGATGATGAACTTTTTTTTTTCATATTCCTCCCTTTGTAGGGAGTTCCATAATAGAGTCTCCTCTGTGATGAAATTCACTCTACTCGTGGGGTCGACTAGGGCTCTTGTCACAATGTTGCCATTGAGGTGAGAGGTAATATAAAGCAAAGAAGGTTTGTCGTTTGTTGGTAACTCTTGTGAAGTGAATGTTACATTTGGCAAATCAGTCACAAGATGAGGAGGAGTAACAGTAACCATGTTAACATATGCTTTGGGTTGAGTAACAGAATCAGAGGGATCGATAATCATGTTAGCAGAATGTGACGAAAACAGGTCAGTGTATATTTATAATTCACTATTAGCTTTCACCACTAATTTGTTTGCATTTTTTTTGCTTCCATCGAGGTGAATGGTACTGTCCTCGATGCGATCCTATATCTCATGACATAGGCGCATGCAATGTTCAGTATCATGTCTGTTAACTCGATGGTATTAACAATAGGTGTTCACGTCATACCAGCTAGGGTAAGGTTCCCTAATGGGTTTAGTTAGGGCTTGGAAAGTTTATGATCTTATCCTTCAACAACTTTTGCAAGATGGAGGAATAAGCTTTTGATAACTTTCTTAAATTTTGGTTGCATCTAAGGCCGTTTTCATCCACATTAGCTAGTACATTTGCAACAACTTTTTATTTTCTAGAGATCAACACAATGGAATTCTCTTCAGGATGGGAGTGTGAGGAAGGTCCCCCAAACTGAATCACCATCTGTTGATACTCCTGTAGGGCTGCACACAAATGCACGAAAGAATGATATTTTATAAGGGAAAACTTCTCTTCCCAAGGCCTTTGTAAGTTCCCTATGAATACCTTATGCACATTAGAATGAGGTAACAGGTATGAGATTTGTGAAAAGAGTGCTTGATATCGTGCTATAAAATCGGTAATATTCTCATTATCTCCTTGCTTACATCGAAGAAGGTCAAAGAATGTCATCTTAGGTCCGATGTTGGCTTAGAACTATCGTAGAAACTAGTTCACAAGTTGATCAAACGTGAAGATGTAATTGTCAAGCAAGGAACAATACCACTCAAGTGTTGTGTCCTTGAGAGATCTGGGAAATAGTTTTGCCATTAGTGCATCGTGATGGAAGAAGTCTATATAGAAGACATTAAAGGAGGACACATGCATCTGTGGGTCCCCTTTGATTCCATATTTCTCGAATTTAGGAATCTCCATCCCTTGTGGGAAAGGAGTGTTTAGGATTGCTACCGACAATGGACTATGTCAAAAGAAGGGCTGGAAGATAGGCTGGGCAGAAGCTTGGGAGAGATTCGCTAGCTGGTTTTGCATCTTATCCATATTATGAAGAAGAGTGTTCAAAATTGGGTCATTAGAAGATATAGAACTAGTGGAACCTCCTCCATAACTACTACCAAAGCCACCCCCAGAACCATCGCCGTGACCATTGTTGGAGGCACCGCCACCAGTGTGACCTCCGTTGATGCCACCTCCACTTCCAAAGCCACCACCATGACCTCCACCAAAACCACTTCCTCCAGTGCCAGCTCCACCACCAAAGCTACCACCACTACCAAATCCTCCACCAATCATCCCACCAAATCCTTCACTGCTGGAGGTGATAGGAGGGGTGAATTGAAAACCCAAAGGCATTTTATTGACTTTGACAGTTTTATAGCTTTTGGAAGCAGTGAGGATACTAAGTGAGGGACCATCTCAGCCATGTACACAGATGTGGGAGGCATTGAAACTCCTAACTGTCTTGCATGTTCTTTGAAGGGGCCACCTTGTATAATGTTACTAGGGTTTGAAGGGGCGCTCGCTTCAGTTAGAATAGAGAGACTAGCTAGGAGTTATAAGCCTATTCGGTCTTTTCCTACCATATAATTTATTTTGTTGATAACCTTTGTAGCCCTAGCCAGCTTCGGGTTTTTCTCCAGGTGATTCTCCAAAGCACCCAACACTTTGCTAAGACTAGTGACATAATTAGATGGGATATGGAAAACTTCACGCTCATCTATGGATGATGATGCAGGGGACCAAGGCGGGGTAGGGACGCAGTTAGTTTCATTGAATAATCTTGACTCGCCCCGTGACACCTGCTCCTGAGTAGAAAGTCCAAGTGCAAGACCAGAGAAAAGGCCTGTAGAGAAACTAGAAGTGACCTTCGTCTTCTCCATCATAAGGTTTCATAGACTTCTCCTAACAATATACCTAGGGGTCGTGGACTGGTTTGTGATTCTCATAAACATTCACAACACTCAGGAGTACAATGATCAAGGCGTACAATGGAAAAGCTTAACAAAAACAAATAAGTAGACATTGGTTCATGTTGGGTTCACGAAAAATGCAAGAGAGGGGGACCAACCACGTCAAGGCCCTAGGTCATGGAAGGCCGTGAGCAACAAGCTACCCTAACTTACCTTAGCTTAAGGGAGTGTTAGAAAACATGGGACAAGAATGATGAGGACTATGATATCCTTCGATCACTCTACAGACCCAAGATTTGAAGTGGGGCTAGGCGAGTTAGTTTTTGGGATCAACACTATGCCTCAAGAGGGTCTCTATCCAAGGATGAAAGCATGGCTATGGGATGACAACACGGTGTGCTAGAATCTCTCAGGTGTGCTAGAATTTGTATGACTACAGGACTACATAGACAAGGATGGATTCAAGAAAAATGACTAATTACCTGGCTAACTATGTTCAAAAGGCCAAAACAACACTATGACATAAATAACATATGCTCGAATATGATAAAGAAAATAAACAAGAGTAAGGATAGCAAGGATGATCTCACAAAGATGTTTGTTCACCAACTAGCTCCAAGAGTAATTCCACCTACACACAAGAGAGAGAGAGATAAATTGTTGGGGGACTCTGAGGTAGACCCCAATTTTTGTGTTTCCACCTCCATGGAAAACCAAGATGATGATAATGGAGAAAAGTTTGATAAAGAAAGAAATGGAATAAAGAGCACTAAAGCACTACAAAACATTGTTATGATACTCAACCAAATCGTAGAGGAGAGGAGTAGAAAGCTTACCACCTCCACCAAGAGCTCACTAGCTAATGGGGGAGAAAATGAGAGGACTCAAGCCTCTACTGCAATGGTGTTGGTTCCACACTTTCTCTATGGAGTTGATAGAGTGTTGATGTTGTTGTTATGGAGCACAAAAATGTTGCTTGAGAGTGAATTCAATGCTTGGAGCTGTGTGTAGAAGATTTGGATTTCTAAGAGATTATGGAAGAGGATGAAATGAAGGAATGAATAGTGAAGTTGAAGTAGAGAGTGAAGAAAATGACCATATTCAGGCCGGTTCATCGAAGGGGGCGTTACAATTCGACTTCTAATGGGAAGTGTAAAACCTCTATAGGCTCCGGACGTGAGAATCTGCTAGGGAGATAAGCGAGCCGCATGGGCATCCTCGATAGTTATTCCTCTACTGACACACAAAATGGACGCCAAGTGGAATGAAGGCAGTGGGCTTATGTGGAATTTTTCCTTCGGATTTGGTTTTCTAAGGTGAGGATGTGTAAAACGAAAATTCGCATAAGGGGTGCAAATTCACTCCTATACACATGAAAGACATTAAATTAATTAGGGTTGGGATAAGATTAGGATTACAATTAGGGTAAGTGTTATGCCTTGCATAACCACCTTGTCTTTTTCCTTGGTCAAAATGGGTCCCCCTTTATGTTTTTGTCCTTGGTTGTTTTTTATACAAGGTTTGGAGTCTTTCTTTTCAAACACTTTGTTTTTCTTTGGTTTATTCTGTCGGAATCGGAGCCGAAACCGAATCGGGTTTTCAAACTTGTTTCAAAGATCAGTCCCGATCCCCGTCCTGATAGTCTTCTTTTTGCCTTTTTTGTTTTGTATTTATCAAAGTTGGAGCCGGAGTGGAAGTTAAGATTGGATTTATTCTAAGTTTCAAGATCAATTCCAGTTTCACCTCCACCTCCGCTTTTTGGACTTTTTGTTTAGACTTAGGTTTTGTGTTAAGTTTTTCTTGTTTTGGTTTGTATGTTTCTCTTTTGTTGTTGGTTTCTCTTTCTTCTTTGTCGGCGGAACTTGAGCGAGAATGGGAACTGAGTTGGAAAATTACCCAAGTTTCTAAATCAGTTTTCATTCCGATTCCACTCCCGCTATTTTTGGGTCGTTGACTTTACTGAAGTCGCACAACAGTAATGTGCCAGTTCCTTCTGTAGTTTCGTCTCCACTCTACCAAATTTATGGCATTAATTACAGGTGCCATGCACACGTGAAACTCTGAGTTTTTACCTTAATTAGGGATTAATTGGTAGTTATCATCATTATTGAAAGAGACCAAGAGTGAACCAGAGTTGCAGTGGAGCATTTGTGCGTGTGAATAGATCGAAAGGGAGACAATTGCATGTGAAATTTCTTCAGGGGTTTGACCTATTTATTTGGCGTTTGAGGTAGGGTTTTTGTTCTTCTCTTTCATTTTATTTCACGTTTTCCATTTTTGTTCATTTCGGTTGATTGGTTTTGTGTGAATTCGTGACTCTCGGTTCTATTGTGAGTTCATGTGATTCGTTTTCTTTCTCTTTTGTTTGGTTTTCTTGTTTTCATTTTGCTTTTTTGGTGTTTGTTTCTTGTTTGTTTTTTTTTTCTTCACGATTGTTTTCACATTTTAATCGTGACCGTATCGTGATGCCCTAGTTTTTAAAATGCATAGATTAGTTACTATTTTACATTGGTAGGGTTTGATAAATGATGGTTTTTACTTAGGAATCTTGTTTCACATTAGATCTAGTTAATTTAAATGGGGATAAATTCGTGCCCTAATTATTTGAAATCGAGGGTTTGTAATTTAGGGTTTTTGATGCAAAGCTATTTTAAATATGATGCCCTAAATAGTACGATCGCCTCTTGGTCATATGGGGATGGTCTTGTATAGGTTATTGATAAAGACCCTTTTCATTTTGATATGACCTAGTCCTTAAATCATGAAGTTATTTATTAGTTGTTAAAATCTCTAATGATGTCATGATTGTCTTAGATGAAAGCGGGATCGGAATCGATTTAGACTTTGAACCATGTTTTTTAATAAGTATCAATTCCATTTCCATCCCGTCTCTGACTCCACTTACAATAAGAAGTAGGCTTTCAAAATAATGATAACCTAGGCAGAAGCGAAACCGGAACTGAATGTAAAATTAGAAAATATTCATGAAACCGAATCAGTTTCCATTTTGATTTTGATTCTGGTTACCATTCCAATTCCGACTCTAGTCTCGCTTGATATTACTATAATCTCAATAATGGTTTTGACTCCGATCTCGACAGTGTGTTAAAAAAGAGACTATTTAGAGTGTTTTATGCCTGGTTCCACCTTTGGTGTATATATGAAGGGTAAGATTTTAAAGCATATGTTGTTATGTTTGCTCAAGGATCTAATTGGAGGTTATATTGAAGGAAGCTAAAGAATGTCGGGAGTATCAAGAGAAGCTTCCCATAGGAATCAGCCTGTAGAAACTTCAAAGGCAACAACTAAGCCTAAGAAGATTAAGTCAGAGCAGCTACCTTATACCTTGAGGTATAACCATAGGGGTTCTACTGTCATGACAAGCAAAGTGGAATCTGATTGGTTTGATGTTACTGACACCAATCAAGGCCCATTCAATTTTGAGGAGTTATATTTAGAAACATTCACTGAGGATGTAATATGGAGGATGAGAAGAATAGTTGAGTCTGGCTTGGCTCACATCACTGTATTTCCTTTATCCATCCAATGCCCGGAGTTGATTATGACAGCAACAAGAGCTTACAATCTGACTACTAGGCAATGTATGGATTCATAAGATAATGTGATCATAGACCTAACTCCTCAAATGTTTCAGCACATGTTCAGTGTCCCTGATCCAAAGAACTTGGTACAGTTAAATGAGGCAGATGCTTTAGGGATATATAGAAAACACAAGGAGGCTAATAAGGCTCACTTGAACAAGAAGTGGTTGAGAATAGAGAAGAAGTCTCTGACAAAGCTTCATGATCAATCAAAGAGGACATAATTTTACAAAGAGGTATCGTACCTGACAATGATGTTGTCTAGAGCCTTTGGGAAAAGGGATGCATTTCATTTCAAGGAATGGATGGTTCCTTTTATTCAGACAATCTTTAATGGAAAGCAATAGTTTGATTGGCAAATGATTGTCTCAGATACCATTCATGGTCAGTTAACCAGAATAAGAGAAACCAAGAGCTTTTTCATGATTTCTTATGTTGTCTATGCAACAGCTACAGGAGGCATCTTTCCAAGTTTGAACAGAGTGGGAATATTTGGGAGAAGATGATGGACAAAAGAGAGTATGAGATCATTATGATTAGCTATCCCTACGGGTTTTTGAAACACAATTTAGAAGAGTTAATGATGCATTCTTATATGTAGTCACTAACCAACTTAATGGAGATGCAGGGTACAGATTGAGCCAAGAAGCCATGGCCTTTATCATAGAATGGGGATGTTGGTATATCCAATACCCCAAGTTCACTTATTTCAGGTTGGTAGGATTTGAGGGTCATCCCCACTTACTTCCAAGGTGTTGCAATAATAGGATGATTTTGATGGAGTTTTTCTATCAAGCTCTGGGGGTCAATGCCCGATTTGGGTTAAAACACAAACCAGGTTGTCACAAGTTCCCCATGCAATTGGGTGAATACAACTGCCCACACCTTGTGGGAGCTAAGGTGGTTTGTAGTGAATTGATACATTTAAAGTTGGGTGTGTATACTACTCGAAAGCACTTTGATCCAAAGAAGAAGATGAACGCTTTGCTAGCTTCGGTCTTTGACAAACATTTCAACCTACTAGAGGACTTTTGGAGTGATCTTCAGGATGAATATGACCTCAGGAAAAGGAATTATGAGAGGTTGCCTATTTCACTCATGGTAGAATTCAGGATCAAGGATGATATTCCTGATACATTAGTAGATGATGGAGTTGTGTTGGATACTTCATATGAAGCATTGAACATTGGTACCAAAAGTTTGGATCCGATAGATTGGGATGGTGAGGAGACCATCAACATCAAGCAAATAGAGAGACCAGTCTTAGATAGGAGTATCCACTGGGCTGTTCTAAGAGCCAAAACTCTTGGGGGTCGAGCTCCTAAGAAGGGGAAGGGATATAAGAGAATCAAGAGGAAATTACCTCCCAAGGAGCCTTTGGAGTTCTTCCCCCTTGATATTGAAGAAATTGAGCTTGAAGCCTCTACTCAAGATTTACCTGGAGTACAAGAGGAGGATGCCCAAATAGGACCTGTGGTTTCAACACTAGCAATAGGCGAGTCATCTGCTCAAGTTCCTCTTATGGATCAACCAGGCAGAGAGATGCCTGAAGGAACTCTTCATGGTATAGCTGAAGCATTAAAGGGAAAAGGTGTAGAGTTGGAGATCCATGATGTTGAAACAGACTCTGATGAGACCTTATCAGAGAAGGATGCACAAGAAAAGATGCCTCTAGAAGAGGAAACTGAACATGTGCTAACGGAGGAAGATCAATGGGCACTGTTTGAGGAGGCAAAGAGAGCTTCAGATGCTCAAGCACATGCAAAAGCAATAGAAAAATAGAAGGCAATAGATGCTAAGGCACAAGTTGATGCCTTCATTCAACAACACCAAATGGAAGCTAAGCGAAGAGCTGATGAAGTACATAAACAACAAAGGAAAAGGGAGCAGGAGCTCAGGACCAAGGAAGAAAATGAAAAAATAGAGTTGGTGCATAAAATTCATGATTTGGAGGAAGAGAAGGCAAAGCAATGAAGGGAGAGAGAAGCCCTAGTGGTCAAATTGAAGCTTGTTGAAGAAGCCTATAAGAAGAAGGAGGAAGCAAAACGTATGGAAAAAGAGAGAGATGCTGAGGAGTTGGCCAATCAACTACAAAAGGAAAAGGAAGACGTAGATAGACTTAGGGCATTGGAAAAAGAGAGAAATCAGGTGCTTGAGGAGAAGAGGTTAGAAGAGGAAAAACTGAAGAAGGAAGAAGAAGACAAGAGGATACAGGAACAAAAGGAGAGGGAGGAAGCTGAAAATCTTGCATAGACAAATGTAGAGCAAGAACAACAGAATGTACAAGAGGTTGATTCTCAACCTAAGGTTAATGTGCAACAACCCTCTACTACTACTGCTTCTTCTTCAACTATAATGACCACTACTCCAAGTGCTCCCACTTGGTTGAAACTTGATCTTCAAAAGAGATTAGTGACACCCTCACAGCCTCTCAATTGGGATGATATGATGAAAGAGATTGAAAAAGAAAGACCCAAAAAGAGGGCTAAAATCTTGCATTCCACTAGAATCACTAAAGGAGGAGAAATTGTTGTTGAATGTGCAATACCAGTGGTGGACAAGGATATGGGGGATATGCAGCTAATTGATTACCAGTTGGGCACGGTTAACTTGGGGAGAACCATAAGAGATCAACAAATGAAGTTGATTGATGTGGTAGCATCATCCACTAAATCAAGAATGATGAAGGATAAACAAAAGAAGGATGAGCTTAAAGCTCAATTGGATCAACTCCACACTTTCTTGAAGAATGTTTCCACTCCAAGGTCACAACAAGGTACCACCATTGAGACACCAATTCTGCCTATCAAGAGAGAGGTGGATGATTTGGTACAGATAAGGAGTAAGACTGGAATGATGGATAGGTGGACCAACAGACTTAATCAGGAGATAGTTGAGGTACTGGGCAACAGTTTTGAGATGCACAAGATGATAGTGGAGTTAATAGAAGAGATGAATCAACATGCCAAAGCATTGGGAGAGCAAGAGGAAGAGTATAGATGATATATCTAGAAGCTGAAAGAGATTAATAAATTTCTGAAATCTACTCTTCTAGAACAGTCAATACTTGAAGAGGACAACAAATATTTCTTGGAAAAGACTTCCAGCATAGTCAAGTTTAGATCTGACTTTTTGTACAAGCATAAGAATGAGGTTCAGGATTCTAGCAATGATCTAAATGAATAGCTTGATGAGTTAGAAGTAGTTGTTGCTATTATAGTAAATGTTGATATACCGGTAAAGGAAGGCCTACCCTTGAGTCAGTTAAAAGAGAAATGGGATGATAGACTTAAGGAGGTCGTGCAAAAGGGAGATGATGGAGAGGATATGCTGTTGGATTGGTTGATGGACATTAAAGAAGAGGTAAGGGCTGCTAAAAGGGAGTTGACAAAGTTAAAAGACATGAGAGGATTTGCTGTTGCGGAATTAGAGAGGATCAAGTTTGAAGACAGTTGGGTTGATGGGCCAGATTTGGATATGCTTCAACAAGTCTTCTCTAGTTATGATGAGTACACTACAAAGAAAACTTCACATGCATAATTGATAGTCTCATGCATGCATAGATTTCTTTTCTCCTTCGCATGCAAGACTGGCAGTCTTAGAGGCGCATGGATTTATTTTCTTTTCTCTCTTCTTCTCTCCAATTTATGAGATGATCAATGTGGGATCTAGAGATCAAATTGATTTGAGTTTCCAAGAAGACTTAAATTCCTAGAAAGGTGGATCGAATTTAGATAGGGAGGAATTCGCATTTTTGTACATCTATATATACCGAAATGGTATCATATTGTAAGGGTGGGATGATGAGAATACGATTAGCCACCTGATAGTAGGAGATATAATTTTTCGTAGTTTTTACAGAGATACTTTGTCATTTTATTTATAGTTGAATATAAATATAGGTTTTTACGCAATATGGTGTTGGAATTGAGTTTATTGGATAAGGTTGATGAATTATAGTCTATCTATATGCCAGTGATTGTGCTGAAGCATAAGTGTTTCTTTTGTGATAAAAATCGTAAGAAGAAACTAGATTTTAAGGATTATTTCATTAGATTATCTGTGAATTGAATTTATTGAAATTCTGTTGATCTATGATCTTGCCAACGAATGAGAGTGTGTTCTTTTGGAATCTTTAAAATATTTATGATGTGTGATTGTGATGTTAAATTAAACACCTTAGATGCATGCAATAGTATGGACTATTCTATAAATTGCATCATGCTATGGTTTTCTTGATTTGTTGGAAGAACATTCATTGTTGAAGATATATTTCCGGATACTAGATAAGTTTTATTCATGTTTTACTAATGTACACCCTGATCTATCTTTTTCTTTTATTTAAAACCCCCTTTTTATTAAGAACAATTCGATGAATAAGTCATTGCTTGCATTCCTTATTACCAACAAAGGCGCCTTGAATATTACAGTTGCATGGACCAATTGAGTGACACTAGACAGTTGAGAACCAACTACCAGGACCTTGGGAGTTATGCTACTATATGTTGTCTTTCTTTTTCAGGAGAAATAGAGTAGAGATATTCTGTTTAAATGTTGTTTGTGTCATTTTCACCATCAACAGTAAGGATTAGGGTTAGGGTTAGAACTAAGGTTAGGGTTAAGGTTAGGATTAGGGGTATGTTTAGGGTTAGAGTTAGGGTTAGGGTTAAGGTTAGAGATAGAATTAGAGTTAAGGGTAGGGTTAGGGTTAGGGTTATTTTAATGATTAGGGTTACAATTAGAATTAGTGTTTGTTATAGAATAAGGGTTAGGTTTAGAGATTGATGTAGTGTTAAGGTTGGGGTTAGAAATAATGTTAGTGTTAGTGTTAGGATTAGGACTATGGCTAGGGTTAGACTTAGAATTATTGTTAAAATTGAATCCTAACCCTAACCCTAATCTCAACCCTAAATCAAAGTTTTATCCCTAATATTAACCCTAACTTAACTTTAACCCTAATCCTAATTGAACTAAAATTCTAACCTCAACCCTAACCCTAACCCTGATTCTAACATTAACTCTTATCATAGTTTAAACCCTAACCTTAACTATAAGCCTAATTCTAATTATAACCCTAACAATAATTTCAACCCTATTCATAATCCTAATTCTAACACTAACCCTCATTCTAATTTTTATCTTAATTCTAATTGTAATCCTAATTGAATTATAATCCTAAACCTAGTTAAACCATGACCCTAATTGAATCTAACCCTAACCCTAATTAAACCCTTACCCTAATATAACCTTAACTCCAACCCTAAATGTACTTGAACCCTAAACATAACCCTAATTGAACCCTAATCCTAATCAAGTCATAATTTAACTCTAACCATAATTAAATTCTAAACCTGATTGAATCTTAATTTAACCCTAACCCTAATTGAACTCTAACAATAACCCTAATTGAACTGTAGCTTAAATTAAATCTTAAACCTAATTTAACTGTAATGGTAACCCTAACAATAATCATAAATCAAACCTATACCTAACCCTAATTGTAACATGCCAAGCGTTCATAGAAGAAAATTTTCCTAAGTTTTCACATTACGAGTAAATAAAATATGTAACAAACCATTGCAATAGATTTTTTCTTTTCTTTATTGAGAACAAATGAACATAGATGGCATATCAATATACAACAAGGATTCCATTTTGATATAATAATTTCACAAATTACAATATTCCAAGAATTTTTACAAGAGCATATATAGCTCAACCGAGCTTCAAAGCAATAGATATAGATGATCCAGGATCCACCTTTCAAAACCTTGGTCTAAATTGTCACCTGCTGAGGAGGAGAAGCATTAGTCAAGCATTTTTCTACCAACCACAGACTCATATGCGATCCCCCACACATCTATCATATGATATATGGCCCTACCCTTTAATGAAGAGATTGGTGGAGTAACCTCATATGACAACCACACTGAGCTTAGTGTTGTGCCCTACATGACTAGAACTTGTAACCCTACAATATACAACTAGCATGTACTACATGGACATGGTGAACTGACAATGGAGCCAAAGGCATTCAAACTACTTTGGACAAAGTGTTCTCACTCAATACTTCGAGTGAAGGTCATTTATTCACTTACATTACTAAATTTTATTTTGACTTAAGGCCTCTATAATCTACGCATAGGTAATCAATTCAATGGGAAATATTTAACCCCTAAATTAACCTATCCCACTTCCCACAAACTCTATGGTATTTCTACTCACAAACATATGAACAAGTTCCCTCCCTTCAATGGATAAACAATCGCAGGAGTAACCCACTAGCTATCTAGTATAATTAAATAACTTTAGCTATGAGTAACCCTTAAGCTAACCTCATTTAATTATATCTAGTATAATAATACCTATGCCAAACAATTCCTCCTACAATGGAGTAACTACAAGAACTTCACAAAATAACATAAACAACTTCTATTTTCCTTTCAAAGCAAATGCTATAATTCTCCAAATCAATTAATCTCAATAAACCAAATAAAGCACTCAAGAATCAATCATTCATAGACAAAGACAATAAAGGAAGATTTGTCCTCATGCCTTTATTATGCTTGTCCAATTGTCTAGCCTATTGGTCAGTCTTCCAATAAAAACTTGCTTGTTTCTCAAAATCCTTCTAAATACTTCTCTATGGCTTCTCTCTCAAGAACTGTTTGCTCTCACAAAATATCTCTCAATTCTCACACTATCACTTTTAGCTCACAAAATTAACAACTCTCAGAAAATATGCAGCAGTATAAGTTTTCTATAGAATGTGTCTTAATGAGAGTACAAGCCTCACTATTTATAAAACAAAAAGGAGACTTCACAGCCTACAAAAAAGGAATGTAAATTAACGGTAGTATCCATGCAAGTTGAATCACTTAACTTGGAAACAAGGTGGCAACAATCAAGGAGTTTACTCAGCATAAGAAGCGACAGGTCGACCTCTAAGTTTTGATAGCAGCAAAAGACTATTTCAATATGCACATGATCAAATGGTGATAGTTGATTTATTTCCAAAATGGACTTCTACAACACTTAGAACTTCATAATATGGTGCCAAGCAAGTAGCCATCCCCCTATAGTTTTGACATGACTTCACTCATTGAATCAGTTAATAGTTAAAATGCAACACTTGCATACGCAACACTTGCATACACAACACTTGCATACACAACACTTGCATACACAACACTTACATATGCAACAATTGCATACGCAACACTTACATATGCAACAATTGCATACACAACACTTACATATGCAACAATTGCATATGCAACACTTACATATGCAACAATTGCATATGCAACACTTGCATACGCAACAATTGCATACGCAACACTTGCATACACAACACTTGCATATGCAACACTAAGTCTATTCTCAACAAAAAATAAAGGAATGAAGTGTCGCTTTGCACATATATTGCACTTTGACCATTTACTTACCTTGGTATTACTTATCCTATCATCTTGTATTTCACTTTACAACACTGCTGGTATTAATCCATTGATATATGATAAGGCATCTCAAGTAAATTGTAGTTTACTAAGTCCAAGATGTTTTATCTCAAAGCATTGACTATGTCAATTTATCCATATTGAACTAATTGCTGCGCATTACATAACATATAATTCAACCCTTACTCATTGCCATTATGTATTATATTCGGCCCTTAAAATGCTTTGTATATGCTATATACAATCGACCTATGCTCATTCAAATATATTGGCCTCTAAGTATTACATATGTTAATCAACCTCCAAGCTTATGTTCGTATATAAATATATATTCATATATTTACATACACACACACACATATATATATGTATGCATATCAACACACATACATATATGTATATGTATATATATCTTAGGTCAATAAAGTATGTATATATTCAATATTCAAATGAATACAAACAAGTTAACATTCTCATAGTAATAACAATTATATTGATTGTGTACATATATATATATATACATACATACATACATATATATGCCTCTATGTACATGTATACGTATGTGTACATATATTAATACATTGTATGGGCATGTTTATTTTCCAAGCATCCATGTGTATTGATACATGTATACACAAGGATATATGTTTATATCATATATACACACACACACATTCAATTGCACACCACACTCATACATATTTACTATCGTATTGATAGGTATCTACGTGTATGTGTGATATATCTATACATATACATATACATGTCGTAAGGTCCATTTGATAGTTCCATGCCCATAAGCAACCCGTTCATAAGTGTGCATATGTACATCTACCTATGTACCCTCATGTTCATGTTCCTTCATGCATACGATCTATCATTGACATGCTTATGTATACATATACATACATTCCACGTGTGTTTAACTTATTAATACAAGCATAGTAATAAAGGGAAGAAATCACAAGTTCAAACAGATAAACATCACCCAATAATGCACTCAATAGTAATCAAGACCCTTAATAATACAAACACATCAAACTAAGGATGACTTATCAACTCCCAACATAATAACTTGACTCAACCTTACTATTGTGAGTGTGTGTAAGCTTAGATAGGTTATGTTACTGGTTACTCGACCAAGATATTCTCTTGAGTGATACTTCCCCTCTACCTAGAGGATTGAGCATTTACCTACATCCAACTAACACATGCCCATAGTAGTCAACTATTCAACAAAATATGCACTACACGTAATACATCTCCATAGTTAGAATATCAATTCAATAACCATTCATTTCACAGATATGCATTTCTTCATATATCATTAAATGAGATAACATTCAGTCATAATTCATTGATAACAAAGTGCAAGCACAATTTATTCACCTTTAGAATTCAAATTACATTCACATTTACCCTACATAGTAATAGTAAATAGTAACTACACAATTGGGGTGTAACATACCCCCCCCTTGTGAATCATCATCTCCGATGATTTTATGTAGCAACATAAAACAAACACACAAACAACATATTGTTTTTCAAGTATTCTCAAATGCATCTAAAACATGAGGAAACTTTTGTTGGATCTTAGCATAGTCTACCCAAGTGGCCGAGTCTTCTGCATATTGGTCCCACTGGACTTTGCACTATAGAACCTCTTTGTTATGCAAGCGAAGCTTACGTGTTCTGAGTACCTTGAAAGGCTTGAGTGTTACTACTCCAGGGTTTTGGACCTGTAAAGAATTCCAATCAATCACATGATTATCACCTAGTATATACTTCTTTAGGTAGGACACATGAAATACATTATGCATCTTGGCAAGATCTGGTAAGAATTGTTGTAAGAAAATTTCACTAAAGGAAAGTAATCCTCCCACTTGTACTGCTGATCCATGTAATACATTCTAAGTAGGTCTTCCAATACTTGACTCACCCTTTCAGTTTTCCCATCCGTTTCTAGATGATATGCTAAGCTAATATTCAATTGAGTCCCTAGTGCAGAAAACAAGGTTTGCCAAAACCTAAAAGTGACTCATGCATCCCTATCTAAGATAATATTCTTAGGAATCCCATGCAACCTAAACACTTCTTGCAAAAATTCCTTGCTATGACAGGTTCTCCATCAGTTAGATTTTTGGGTATGAAATGTGCCACTTTGGTAAGCTTATCTACAACCACAAGAATGGCATTATGCTTATTCCTTGACATAGGTAATCCTTGTACAAAGTCCATACTTATGAATTTCCACTTCCTCTCTAGTATATCATATGGGTATAACAATCTTGCAGGATGATGATGATTCGCTTTCACCCTTTGACATTCAAGACACCTAGACACAAATCTAGCAATATATCCTTTCATCCCCTTCCAAAAATACAATGGCTTCACATCTGCCATCATTTTTGTCACTCCAAGGTGTCCAAAGTATGGTGCTTCATGTACTTCTTTCCATACCTGATTTATTAACTCACCTACATTAGGTACATACATTCTCTCCTTATATCTAAGTAATCCATTAGGTTTAAAATGAAAACCTTCATACCTAGTATCTTGTTGATTTCTAGTGAGTGCTTGCTTGAATTGCAAGTAGTACTCATCCTCTTTGTATTTCTACAACACTTGACCTTTAAAGTCAGTTTGAGTCATCACTATTGAAGCAATACGATGTCTTTGAATCAAGGTTTCGACAACCCTATTCTCCTTTCCTTTGATGTAACTGATGTTGAAGTCATAATTAGCTATTAATTCTAACCATCTTCTTTGTCTAGCATTTAGATTAGGTTGAGTGAATAGATACTTCAACCCATGATGATCGATTTTCATCTCAAAGGGTTTCTTCAACAAGTAATGCCTCCAAATTTGTAATGCGTGAACCATAGTTTCTAACTTCAAATCATGTGATGCATAATTCTACTCATAAGGTTTTAGCTTCCTTGATTTGTAAGCAGTTACTTGCCCATCTTGAATTATCACACCTCCTAAGCCCTCCCTGGATGCATCCGTGATAATAATAAAGTTACCTTCAAGATATGGTACTTTCAAGATCGATGCAATAGTTAATTTCTCTTTGAGTAGGTCAAAGGATTCTTGACATTTCTCTGTCCATTCAAATTTCTTCCCTTTCCTCTACAAAGAAGTAATCGAAAAAGAAATCTTGGAGAAGTTTGCATCAAACTTTCTATAATACCCTGCTAGACCCATGAAACTCCTTACCTTAGACACATTCTTGGGTATTGGCTATTCTAACACTACCTTTATCTTAGCTGGATCTACAAAGATTCCATCTACTGGATCACATGCCCAAGATAATGCACTCTCCTCTAAAAGAAGGTACACTTAGAGAGTTTACCATACAATGTATGTTCTCTTAAACGTTGTAGGTCTATCTGTAACTATGGGATTTTCCTAGGGTTAGCAATATCACATGCAAAACATAAAAACCCCAAAGTGATAATGAAGTGAAAAGGAATAAATGAAACAATCTCACCAGATGTCTTCATCCTCCATGGCTGACCTCCATTATACCTTCTCAACTTGCTGAAATATGATGTTGCCCTCATATTTATGACGAGCAAACTAAGGGAAATGATAAGCCTTAAGCAAATGTTGAAGGATTTTGAATGACTATATGCAATACTATGCCCTAATGCAGTTAATAAGCATCTAAAAATGTGTAAACTATGCCAAATGAAATCTAAATATGACTATGACAAAATGACAAGCATGCAAGAGTATCAAATTGCAAGAACATGGAGCTGCAAGATATCACAAAATGAGACCAAAATTGCCATTTTATAAAAAATGCAATTTTGTGTGAATGGTCAAGATTAAAAGTTTACATGTGCCCTACTATCAATGGACAAGATTCAATATGACAACCCACAATTAGGGTTAGGGAAACATTAGGTCAAATTTGAAATGAATGGACATGATTGATTTTTAGAAAATCAAATCAAGGGTTAACAATGCATATGCCAAGAGATATTGGGCACATAAAACAAAGTTGCTGGAGAATCAAATAACAATTTAAATTATTTGATTCAAGAAGTGATGTTGACCTTTTTAATTAAAAATTGATTTAATTCAAAAGTGGTGGGGTCATGTGACAGTAAATAATTTAATTTAAATTATTTACTAAAAAGAGGGAAATTAGAAAATGAGACTATTTTAAATAAATAAATTTGATTTAAAATGAGCACAATAAAAGAGGTGGCTGGAGAAATTAAATAATAATAAATATTTAATTTAGGTGGCTAATGAATAATTAAATAATAAAGATATTATTTAATTATAGAAGAATGTGACAAAGGGAACCTTTTATAATGATTTAATTCAAAATTCAGGAGAGTGGACAAAATTAAATAAATCAAATTTATTTAATTTAGGAGAGAAAAAACTAATGAATAATTAAAAACAATTATTTAATTATAGTGGAAAGTGGATAAAAATTAAATAAATAAGAATTTATTTAATTTTAGAAAGAAGAGGACTTAATTAGTGACATAATTTAAATAAATAAATAAAATTTATTTACTTAATCAAGGAGGAATAAAGAGGACATGAATTAATTAGATAATTATGAATTATTTAATTAATAGCCAAAAGTGAATCGAGGACATAATTAAAATGTCTTAATTATGCTAGGAAGAAAAAGATTAAAAATAGAGCTTGCAGGCCTAGGTTATTTTTATGTGTTTACATTTGCCCCTCTTTGTCATAATGCAACCTATCGCATTGTGGCAAAGAAAATAAGTCAAAAATATGCCCCAGTGCAAAATATGATGAGGAAGAATGATGAGGAGGGTTGCGGTATGCCCCCTCGAGAGGACAGTTGGGTTTCGAGGATACGAGTGTGCTCTCGAAAATGGACGTGAAGACTAGAAGACGATAGGACAAGAGAGTGTTGGTGCAAAAGATATGGATGATGATATGGATGCATTGCCTATATGAGATGAGCGAGAGAAGATGACAAGACACAAAGGATATGCATGTTATTTCCTAGACCAAATCCTTCAACATATTACCATAGGACCTTAATATTTATTGCTCTTAATCATCATTGGGCAGATTATTGTAATGGCCAACAAACACCATGATATGACATAAACCAAGGTGTGCAAGGTCGTACCATCACATAAGACAAACAATCACAGACAAGGATGATCATGACTCATACTAAGAGCGCAATTGCCCCAGTCTTTTTGTCATAACCAACTACAAGCAGAAAAAAAACAAGAAGGATAAGCCATGAAACGTCGTTGCTTCTCTAAATCCTGTTTCTAGGACATCCTCGAGAAACTAGCAACATGATTGCCAAAAGAAAAAAATAAAGCCATTATCATGATACGTCATTTTTTTCCTAAATCCTGTAGTCAGGACATTGTTGAGAAACTAGTAACATGAGTGTCAAAAGACAAGACAAACGTCATGAGATGTCGCTATTTCTCTAAATCCTATTGTCGAGATCTCGCTGAAAAACTAGTAACATGATGAAAAAGCCAAAGACAAGTGCCAAGTGTTTGCCCAGTGTGTCTAAATTTTAAGATGTCTAGTTTGATGATTTCAAAATGCTAGTGTGTCAAGGTTGCCATATGTCGAGCGATATCAAATTCAGGAAGGACACATCCTGAATGATGTTGATATCCAGGAGATCAATTCTCGGAGTTAGGAGAATCCATCAAAATGCCAGATGATGAGGATAATTCTTAGGAAGGACACATCCAAAAGAATAAAGAAATGATGAGAGTTTCTCTTCAGAAAGACAAATCTTGAAGAAGAACCCAAAATTTTGCTAGGTTAAATTGTCTTGATAGAATTGACCGAGATTGCTGATGAAATAGACTATTGATAGATTGCTTGCTCGGAATTGGTGGAATATTTTCTTGATTTGAAGAAAGTTTGACTTGTGTGAAAACGTTGTGCCGTGAATCCTAATGAAGTGACCTAGTGCGGCCTCAAGGGCTCATCGATTGATGGTCTTGCCTACGTCGTGCACTCAGAAACCTTGTAGTTCAACACGACCAATGGCGTTGTCCAAAGGTCAGAAGTTTGAATCATAATTTTATTTTGACAAACCTAGAAAGACTGACCTAATATCTCGGGGATTCAAAGATGAATCTTTCCTACGTAGCAAATGCGTAGACAGAATGTAGTTCAGACAGGGGAAAAAGATATTGATTGATGAGACTGATTGGATTGACAAAACAGACATTGACTTTCTATTTTTGGGATTTTGACATTGATTTGGAAGTTTTTGTGTTTTCTTCAGGACCTTTTTCAATTTTTAGGTCTTTTTTCAAGACTTTATACGATTTTTAGGATTTTTTTCAGGACTTTTTCAGATTTTTATGACTTTTTTTTTCAAGACTTTTTCCAATTTTTAGGACTTTTTGATGTTTTAAGGGGATCATGATAAATGCATGTGAATGATACCGATGCACATGAATCCAAGGAAAACCATGATTTTGTTGTTAGTCAAGCTGACAAGTGATGATGACAATGACAACATTGTTTGACGTGGGAAGGACACATCCCGAAACAGCGTGAGGATGACAATAATATGACAAGAGGATAAAGGCTTGCAATAGGGCTAGGGATAAAGTCAAGGAATGTTTTGGATGATGTGCTAGGTTTTCCATATTGTTTCATTTCGAATAACTTCGTGAGGATTAGATGGGATGATGAGGGATCTTTAGACCATTGAAAAGGGAAACCAAGATGGGCGATAGGTATAAAAGGACAATGGATGGATTTGGTAAAAGATAGGAGACATGGATGGCTATTATCATATAGTTGTCAAGGACAATGTCACATGAGGCTATGATGGTAATGAAATGATATGGAATAGAGTATGGTCAAAGGATAGACATGTCAAAAGTTTTCCCAAAGCATAACCTGTGTTTGTATTTTAGTCCTTATCAAAAGTAGGTGGGAAAATAGATGAAAATGATAGGGCTTGGATGGATAGATGAAAATGTCATAAGAAATGTCATGTGAAGCGCATGGGAGATGAGATGACTTGCCCCCAAGTGTAATGGTCCACATAGATGATTTATTCTATACATGACATCTATTTTCCAAGTTTCCATCATGGTACTTATCCAAAGCACCATAAGAATGGTTTTCACTATTGGACAAAATTTTTCTCTTTACTATTTTTGTCTTTTTCAATTTTTTGTATTTTTGATTTTTTTCCAAATAGCCTTGATTCTTTAGATAACCACTGACTGTGTTGAAGCCTTTGACAGTGCTGATGTAGATACTAGTGCCATGATATACCAATAATGAACTTTATGAAGTAGTTGCCTTGTCAGGATCATAGTGCTTGCATACAACTAATTGATGTCATTGTGATCCTTTCTGATACTAGAGTTGGCCTTATCAAAATACGCACATTGTGATAGAGTGCCATGAGAGTCCTTATGATAAAGAGTTGCTGCCAAGATGTGATGGATTTGTGAGATGGGATTTTTGGACTTTAGGTGAGATGTAGGATTATGACAGATGATGGTAGACGTGGACGGGTTGGTTGGATGTTTGGATGCATTGATTTTTATTTTCCAAAATTTGGGTGTCGGATTAGGATAGTGTTTGGAACCAACATTTTTATGTGTCTTTTTTGATGGCCATTTTGATGGAGGTGGACATGTATTATATGTGGGATTCCTCTTGTGCGGTGGCTCCACATTTTGATTGAATTTTGGCACATTTTCTTTGCCTAATTCATTCTTTTCTTGACTTGACCCATTTTGTTTTCGGATCCATTTTAGCTTCATTTGTCCAGTTGTATTGTTGATTGATTCCCTGACCTTTGACATTTGATTTTGGATTTTAGATTTTTAATACTTTTGTTGGTTCCAAATGGAAGGTTTATTCATGATAGAATGATGGTTTGGGGTGTGGAGGCAAGGGGTATTGGCAACAATATTATGACAAGGACTACTCATGACACCCATTTTGATGTTTATACCTGATAAAGTTTCCCCCAAAATTGAGGAGGGAACACTAACATCATTAAATTTTCCGACTAATGAATAGCCAAGACCTTGATGTCCGTAGTGTGCTTGAACTTAAATGGGTCCCAAAATTCCTTGCTCGTGTAGGTCTAATCCTTTTCCCTAATAATTCATGTTCTGACAAATTTTGTTTGCGATGGGGTACTTGTTATTGTGGAAGCAAGATGCTAACCCATCCTTATTTTGGAAATTAATGCTTGAAATATTCTCCTCTCTAAGGAAGCCTGCTTTGAGAAAGATAGATGATCCTAATTGATAGGATGTTGTAGCTTTACTAACATGTTGGATAGATTTCTGATTGTCATCTTTGGTTTGATTTTTTGACATATCAAATTCTGATGATTTTGTTGGTGCTTCAAAGTTGATGTCGAAACCGTCTTCATGGTCATGGTCATAGAGCCCACTGAATTTAGTTATAGCTTGATCATTTGCAAATATGTCCATGCTAGGAGACTCTTGTTCTAGTGGTAGATCATCTATGTGTCCCATGGAGGCAAGTGTCTCATTTTTGGAAGTGTCAATACTTGAAGTTTGGAGAGGGTCATCTTCAAGTGTTTCATTATGAAGGGCATAAAGGTCAAGGAGTGGATCATTTTGGACTTCTTCAAAAGTAGTGTCTTGATCAAAGATGGGCTCAGTTGGAATGACATGATTGAAAATAGGGTCTTGACCAAGGATAGGTTCATCTTGAATGACATGGTTTTGGATGGAATCTTGACCAAGGATAGGTGTATTTGGTATACCATGATGGTCTAGGAGGACCTCTTGAATTGATGTAAAGATGGGGTCATGGAATGGACCACTTTGATCTTGACATGACAGTGATGTTATGACATTGTGCTTTGGAATTACCTCTTGACATGTATCCTCAAGTGTAGGTAAGAAGATGGGACTTTGGAGACCATGACAAGATATGTTTTCATGAAAACATGGAGTGTCTTGAAATGGACTAGGATATGACAAGGAGGTTTGGACTTGGTTGAGGGATGATGGACTAGGATGAGATGAAGGATTAGAATAGGACATGGATGCATGACAAGGATATGGCATGGATGGAGGATTAGAATATGATGTGGATGGAGGATTAGGATATGATGTGAATGAAGGACTAGGATATGATGTGAATGAAGGACTAGAATATGACGTGGATAGTTGGTTTGGATTGATGGATGGCTGATTTACCCTATCAAAGTTAGGGTGGGTATGACTAATGGAAGTTTGTTGCGACTTAGTGTCATGGATGGTGTTAGGGGACTCTTGATAGTAGATGGATAGAGGAATAGGACTCCTGGATTGTTGGTAATATGGATAGATGGATGGAGGGCTAGGGGTTGTAAATTTGGACTTGGATTGGAGGTATAGTGTTTTGAAGTCCCTAGCTAGTTGGCCTTGACTATTATTGAGAAATTGGCATTCAATTCGACTAGCGAGCATGTCATAGTGACTTGAAGACATGATGGTGGATGGAATGAGACTAAGGCTATGCAAAGTGATAATGAGGACAAAAAGGAATGTCAAATGCAAAGTGGTAATTAGTGCCTTATGTCAAATAAATTTTAGGAAAGGTTTTCTAACCATTCAAAGTTTGGCCAATGTCTCAATTTGGATTGTCAAAGGACTGGTTTGAAGGACAAGATGACAAAATGACAAGGTGAGACTTGCACACTAGACTTATGAGTTGGAAGTAGCTCACCAAAGGACAATGACTAAGGATTGAATTGTTTGACTTGGTCCAATGTAAATTTACTTTTTGTGACAATGGTTTGACAAAGAAAGGAAAGTTTTCCTATCCCAAAGTGTGCAAAATTGAGGACTTGATTTGACAAATGTGGTTCATGATGGAAAATGCGTTGCAGGAAGTGATTTGACAAAATTTTAGGTCGATTGCAAAGATTTGCTTCAGTTTGGCAAAGTTGTTTCAGATTTTGGAGGATCATTTTCATTTGTTCATGTCTGAAAACAGTTGGAAAACACATGGTGTTGTAAAAAAATGAAAAATCAGCCACATAGAAGTCATTTTACAAAAATCCTATGGCTGCAAGGACAATATTCTTATGGATCCCACTAACTGCATATCCTTAGTGGATGAATTCAGAAGCTTGGCCCCACGGGCTCCCCCTTACAATGTACTCACTTCTCAGGGAAACCAAGCTTCCAACCTCCATGAAACTCCCATGGTAGATTGATCATCTCTACTAAGAACTGCGCAGGTGTGGGTGCCTTGGCAACAACTGTTGCTGCATCAAAGAATAGAAGGTTTGTGGTTTTCTAAAATGAAGGATTTATTTCGAGCACCCATTCAGAAGGCCACATGAGAGGCATTATCATCCCAGTCTGCAGAGGTTATGCTCTATAGGTTTTGACACACCACAAGGGTACATGGGAGTCAATTGCTGGTTTGCAGGAAATTCTATAATGCTAAGCTTTCCTTAGCATTAAAATTTATATACCGGTTGGGCATCCCTTGGCTTTAGTGCGTTCCCGGTTTGAGTTGCTTTGGGGTGAGTACTTTTTCCCACCAAAGCAGGCCCAAAATCTAAGGTTAACAAAAGCGAGCCAAAATATTCATAGTTCAATCGATCTTTGTTTGCACTTTCAATCGATCTAAGGTTCACCAATGTAACTATGGGATTTTTTCCTAGGGTTAGCAATATCACATGCAAAACATGAAAACCCAAAGCAATAATGAAGTGAAACGGAATAGATGAAACAATCTCACCAGATATCTTCATCCACCATGACTGACCTCCATTATACCTTCTCAACTTGCTGAAATATGCATTTTCCCTCAAATTTATGATGAGCAAGCCAATGGAAATGACAAGCCCTAAGCAAATGTTGAAGGATTTTGAATGACTATATGCTATACTATGCGCTACTGCAAATAGTAAGCATCTAAAAATGTCTAAACTACGTCAAATAAAATCTAAATATGCCTATGACAAATGAAGAAACATGCAAGAGTATGAAAGTGCAAATAAAATGAGACTGCAAGATGTGAGGTTGCAAGATATGAAATTGCAAGATGTCAAAATGAGACCAAAATTGCCATTTTATAGAAAATGCAATTTTGTGTGAATGGCCAAGATTAAAAGTTAGCAAGTGCCCTAGAATCAATGGCCAAGATTTAATATAACAATGCACAATTAGGGTTAGGGCAACATTAGGTCAGATTCAAAATGAATGGACAAGATTGATTTTTAGAAAATCAAATCAATGGTTGACAATGCATGTGACAAGAGATTCTACGCATGAAAAAATGAAGTTGCTAGAGAATCAAATAATAATTTAAAATTATTTGATTCAAGAGGTGATGTTGACTTTTTGAATTAAAAATTAATTTAATTCAAAAGTAGTGGGGTCATGTGACGGTAAATAATTTAATTTAAATTATTTACTAAAAGGGGGAAATTAGAAAGTGGGACTTATTTTAAATAAATAAATTTTATTTAAAATGAGCACAACAAAAAGTTATTTAATTTAGGTAGAAATTAAATAATAGAGATATTATTTAATTATAGAAGAATGTGACAAAGGGAACCTTTTAAATTAAATATAAATGATTTAATTCAAAATTCAGGAGAGTGGACCAAATTAATTAAATAAAATTTATTTAATTTAGGAGAGGAGAGGCTAATAAATAATTAAATAATTAAACATAATTATTTAATTATAATGGAAAGTGGACAAAATTAAATAAATAAGAATTTATTTAATTTTAGAAAGAAGAGGACTTAATTAGTGACATAATTAAATAAATAAATAAAATTATTTATTTAATAATCAAGAAGACATAATGTACAAAAATAATTAAATAAATTAAGAAATTTATTTAATTATAGGAAGACATTAGACGATTAGTGACACATTAAATAAATAATTAAAATTTATTTATTTAATAATCATGAAGAATAAAGAGATATGAATTAATTAAATAATTATGAATTATTTAATTAATAGTCGAAAGTGAGTCAAGGACATAATTAAAATGTCTTAATTATGCTAGGAAGAAAAAGATTAAAAAAATAGAGCTTGCAAGCCTAGGTCATTTTTATGTGTCTACATTATCTCTAAATATCTACAATGATCTTCCTCATCATTAGAATAAATCGGGATGAAATCTAGAAAAAATAAGAAAAACTTATCTAGGCAATCCCTAAATACACTATTCATTAGGTTCATAAATGCTGCAGGTGTGTTCGTTAAACCAAAGGGTAGAACTGTAAACTCATAGTGTCCATATCTGGTTCTGAATGTAGTTTTAAAGATGTCTTCATCCTTAATTTTCTATTGGTGGCATCCACATCTCAGATCTATCTTAGAGAATACAACAACTCCCCTCATTTGATCGAAAAGAATGTCAATGCATGGCAATGAATACTTATTCTTTACCATAGCTTTGTTAAGCATGTGATAATTGATGCATAAATGTAAAGTACCATCCTTATTTTCCACAAAGATGACTGGTGCTCCCCAAGGTGACACACTTGGTCTTATCAACCCCTTAGACAACAGTTCATCCAACTATGCCTTAAGCTCCATTAGCTCAGTTGTTATCATCCTATATGGCACCTTAGAAATAGGTTCAAACCTTGGAACTATATCTATAGAGAAGTCAAATATCCTTTTCAGTGGCAACCCAGGTAACTCATCTAGAAACATCCAAAAAATTTCTTAGTATAAGATACCTCCTCATATATAACATTCTTGTTTCATCCATTTCACCATATTCCATCTCTTGGAAGTTCTGTGACCCAAAGTTATCAAAGTTCTCTTCAAGTTCTTCTATCTTGAATTTAAAGAGTTTTCACCCTTTCTTCTTATCCCTTAATAGTTGCATTGCATATTTGATGAATCTTGACCTCTCTAGGTATCCCTTGAAACTTCACTTGGTTACCAAGATCATCTAGGAATTCTACAGTTTTAGCATGACAATCTACCTTATCCTTATGCCTTCATAACCAATTCATACCCAAGATAACATAATAGGATCCTAAAGGTACGACATATAGGTTCACTTTTATAGAAAAACAAGGTAGCTCTATCTTAGCTTCGAACAAACATTGTTCCACCTTTGCTCATATATGGTTTGTGTACTCTACATCCCAAGACGTTTCCATGTATCCAACCTTTCTAGATAATTGCTCAGCTACTCTAGGTGAAATGAAATTCTCAGTTGCACCAGTATCTATAAGTACATAAATGGGTAAGCCAAACAAAATACCTAGAGTTTCAATTGAAGCCACTTGATACTCTGCTTGGCGATCATCCACAACTGCATGTATCTTTTGTTGGAACATTGTTTGCTGGGTAGGAAGTGGATTACCATAATATCGTGACTCAAAAGAATTATTGGGACATTCTCTAGCATAGTGGTCTCCTCCACATATAAAACATCTAGTATTCAGTGCTTTCTTCCTTGCGGGTTCTTCAAATTTACTAACATTTCCACCAGCATTGTTGGTATTCTCACCACTGGAACCATTCCTCTTACGTTCCCTTTTTTATTCTTTTCCACCATTATGGGATCCTTTTTCCCCTTGATTGGGTAAATTTTTCACAACTTCCACCTTCTTTGGAGTTGGCTTGTCTTGAACTCCCACAATCTTCTTATGGTTTATGTTTTCCTGATGGGTGGGGATAACCTTGAGCTTCTGCTCCTATTTAACCGCTTTCTCATACACAAGATCCATAGTTTTTGGACTGTGCACATCCACCTCTCCTCTGATATGACTATTAAGTCCCATGATAAACTTTCTTATGTGGAAGCGTTCATCTTTCTAGTACATAGGAACATAATGTAGCAGACGGGTAAAATTCTCCCAATACTCATTGACTGTCATATCACCTTGTCTCAGAATATGAAAATCCATGAGTTTTTGGTCAAAATAGAGTTGGGGCAACCATCTCTTATAGAAAATTTCAACAAATTCACTCCATGTCCATTTCCATGAGTTAATATTGAGTTTCGTCTTTTTATTCATCCACTAGTTAGAGGCTTCTTCTACTAACTGGTATGCGGCCCATGAAACTTTGGTGACCTCAGTATAATTTTGAATCTCAAAATACTTCTCCATTTGAAATAACCAAGCCTCATCTTTGTCTCCATTGGTGCTTCCCTCAAACTTGGATGGGGTAATTTTCTTCACATCTCTGGAAATTTCAAAAGCCATTTGCCTCTTATTTATTTCCTTAGCTAGAGAAGGTGATTTATCTCTCTCTCATGGTCATGAGTTTGATCATGTTCATGAGAAGAGTTTTCTCCCTCATGCTCATTATTAGGAACTTCCTTCTAAACCCTACCCTTTACCCTTTCTTGTTCTAGGCTTTCCAACCTTGCTAAGATTTGGCCCAGTCTAGCTTCAACTCCTACTGGTCCTTGCCCAACTTCTTGGCTTCCACTAGGATTGGTTCATGTCCTCACCATCTTCACAAGAATGAATTTTACCTGAAGGTTTATCCATGATAGTTTTAATCATGTTATCAACTATATTATGGAAAACATTGAAATGAGCTATCAATCACACATAAAGAATTCCACATAAGACTTAAGCACACTCTTTCGATAAACACATGATTTTATTCATTTTTTCAAGGATTTCAATATCCTTTGATTACATAGAATGACTATTCAGATAATCAAGTGGAGAGTATCCCTCAGATTCAATCTCTAACACATAACTTACTGGAGTATATCCTACAAATTGAGATTGTTTCTCATCTCTCATTTGTTCATACCTAGCCCATAATGGATAATAGCCTTCAGATTTATCATCTGATACATAGTTGTGAGGTACATAACCCTTATACTCATTACTCAAGGAAATTACAATTACTTTCACCATTGGAAGAACTATAGGGTCCCTAAAGATAAATTTCGGATTGACACTTCCTTCTGAGGGCATATCCTTGGAAAGTGATAAATATTCAAACTTCTCTAGTGAGACGAAAGGTAGGTAGTTATACTTGGCTTCCATCTTCATCTTTCTCTTCACATCACTGATAGAGAAAGTGCATGACTAAAGGTTTCAATGTCACTTAACTAGATGAAATTTTTGTAGTTAGTACCCTTAGTTATTCTAGCGATGGCTTCTCTTTCCTTCTTGGCCTTGAGGTAGAGCTCGTTTCTGATTATTGACTTTCTATTCATAACCTAAGACGCACCATCCTGGCACAAGAATTTCCGAACATTAGATAATGTTGGGCAGAAAGTATGATGAGATCATAGGTTCCAGAGCTAAACATGGTAGCTCTGATACCACATGTAACATTCCAATCGTTCACTGAAGTAACTTTTCCTAAGTTTTCACTTTGCGAGTAAATAAACTATGTAACAAGCCATTGCAATATTTTTTTCTTTTCTTTATTGAGAACAAATGAACATAGATGCCACATCAATATACAAAAAGGATTCCATTTTGATGTAATAATTTCACAAATTACAATATTCCAATAATGTGTACAAGAACATACATAGCTCAACTGAGCTTCAAAGCAATATATATAGATGGTCCAAGATCCGCCTTTCAAAACCTTGGTCTTCTGTTGCCTGCTGAGGAGGAGAAGCATAACTCAAATGCTTTTCTTCCAACCATAGACTCATATGCAACCCCCCTCACATCTATCATATGATAGATGGCCCTATCCTTCAATGAAGATATTGGTGGAGTAACCTCGTACGACAACCAAATTGAGCTTAGTGTTGTGCCCTACATGAATAGAACTTGTAACCCTACAATCTGCAAATAGCATGTACTACATGGACATGGTGAACTGACAGTGGAGCCAAAGGAATTCACACTAATTTGGCCAAATTTTTCTCACTCAGTACTTTGAGTGAAGGTCATTTATTCACTTATACTACTTAAGCTCATTTTGACTTAAGGCCTCTATAATCTATGCATAGGTAATCCCTTCGATGGGAAATCTTTAACCCCAAAATTAACCTATTCCACTTCGCATAAGATCTATGGTATTTCTACTCACAAGCATATGAACAAGCTCCCTCCCTTCAATGGAAAAATAATCCCAGGAGTAACCCATAGCTATATAGTATAATTAAATAATTTTAGCTATGAGAAACCCTTAAGCTACCCTTGTTTAATCATATGTAGTATAATAATACCTATGCCAAACAATTCCTCCTATCATGGAGTAATTACAAGCACTTCACAAAACAACATAAACAACTTCTATTTTCTTTTCAAAGAAAATACTATAATTCTCTAATTCAATTAATCTCAATAAACCAAATAAAGCACTCAAGAATCAACAACAAAGACAATAAAGGAAGATTTGTCCTCATGCTTGTATTATGCTTGTCCAATTTTCTGGCCTGTTGGTTAGTCTTCAAACAACAACTTGCTTGTTTCTCTAAATCCTTCTAAATACTTCTCTATGGATTTTCTCTCAAGAACTATTTTATCTCACAAAATATCTCTCAATTCTCACACAATCACTTTTAGGTCACAAAAATAACAACTCTCAAAAAATATGCAACAGTATAAGTTTGCTATAGAATGCATCCCAATGAGAGTACAATCCTCACTATTTATACAACAAAAAGGAGACTTCATAGCCTATAGAAAAGGCATGTAAATTGACAAGAGTATTCATGCAAGTCAAATCACTTAGCTTGGTAACAAGGTGGCAACAATCAAGGAGTTTACTCAACACAAGAAGCTACAATTCAACCTCTAAGTTTTGACAGTAACAATAGACTTTCAATCTACACATGATCAAATGGTGACAGTTGATTTGTTTCCAAAATGGACTTCTATAGTACTTAGAACTTCATAATATGGCACCAAGAAAGCAACCATCTTCCTATAGTTTTGATGCAAATTCACTCATTGAATCAGTCAATAGTTAAAATGCAACACTTGCATATGAAACACTTGCATATGCAACACTTGCATATGAAACACTTGCATATGCAACACTTGCATATGCAACACTTGCATATGCAACACTAAGTCTATGCTCAATAAAAAATAAAGGAATGACGTGTCACTTTGCACATTTATGGCGCTTTGACCATTTCCTTGCCTTGCTCTTACTTATCCTATTATCTTGTATTTCACTTTACAGTGCTGCTGGTATTAATCCATCGGTATATGATAAGGCGTCTCTAGTAAATTGTAGTTTACTAATTCAAAGATGTTTGATCTCAATGCATCAACTATGTCAATTTATCCATATTGACTTAATTGTTGTACATTACATAGCATATAATTTGACCCTTACTCATTGCCATTATGTATTATATTCAACCCTTAAAATGCTTTGTATATGCTATATACAATTGGTCTATGCTCATTTAAATATATCAGCCTAAGCATTACATATGTTAATCAACCTCCAAGCTTATGTTCGTATATAAATATATATTCATATATTTACATATACATATATATGTATATCAACACACACACACACACATATATATGTATACGTATATATATCTTAGGTCAATAAAGTATGTATATATGTGATATTCAAATGAATACAAACAAGTTAACATTCTCACAATAATAACAATTACATCGATTGTATACATATATATATATATGCCTCTATGTACATGTATACGGATGTGTACATATATTAATACATTCATATGGGCATGTCTATTTGCCAAGCATACATGTGTATTGATACATGTATATATATGGATATTTGTTTATATCATATATGTATATATATACACATTCGATTATACACCACACTCATACACATTTACTATCATATTGATAGGTATCTACATGCGATATATCTATACATATACATATACATGTCGTAAGGTCCATTTGATAGTTCCATGCACATAGGCAACCCGTTCATAAGCATGCATAGGTACGTCTACCTATGTACCCTCATGTTTGTGTTCCTTCATGCGTACGGTCTATCATTGACATGCTTATGTATACATATACATACATTCCACGTGTGTTTAACTTATCAATACATTCATACTAATAAAGGGAAGAACTTACAAGCTCAAACAGATAAACATCACCCAATAATGCACTCAATAGTAATCAAGACCCTTACTAATGTAGGCACATGAAACTAAGGATGAATTACCAACTCCCAACATAATAACTTGACTCAAACTTACTATTGTGAGTGTGTGTAAGCTCAGATGGGTTACATTGCTGGTTACCCGACCAAGATCTTCTCCTCAGTGATACTTCCCCTCCACCTAGAGGATTGAACATTTACCTGCATCCAACTAACACATTCCCACGATAGTCAACTATTCAACAAAATATGCATTACACGTAACACATCTCCATAGTTAAAATATCAATTCAATAACCATTCATTTCACATATATGCATTTCTTCACATATCATTAAATGAGATAACATTCAATCATAATTCATTGATAACAAAGTGAAAGCACAATTTATTCACCTTCAAAATTCAAATTGCATTCACATTTACGCTACATAGTAATGGTAAATAGTAACTACACAATTGGGGTGTAACACTAATTGAACCTTAACAGTAATTAAACTCAAATCTTAATTAAAATATAACCCTAATTAAACCCTAACACTAATTAAATCTAGAACCATAATTGAACCATAACCCTAACCCGAATCAAACCCTAACCTTAGCTATAACCCTAATTGAAATATAATCCTAATCCTAACCCTAATTGAACCCTAACCCTAACCCTAATTAAATCACAACCCTAATTGAACCTAACCCTAATCCTAACCTTAACCCTAATCTAATATTTTGACCCTAACCATAATTTTGACCCTATGCATAATCCTAATTCTAACACTAACCCTAATTCTAATGTTTAGCCTAATTCTAACTATATAACAATAATTGAATCATAATCCTAACCCTAAATCTAATTAAAACTTTAACCTAATTAAACATAACCCTAACCCTAATCAAATCATTGTCCTAACCTAACCCTAAGCCTAACTATAATTGAACCTTAACCCTAACCCTAACCCTAAGTTGAAGATTTGTCCTAGAAACCTAACCCTGACCCTAACTATAATTGAACCCTAACCCTAATATTGACTCTAAATTAAAGGTTTACCTTAGAAACCTAACCCTAACCCTAATTAAATGCTAACCTTAACCCTACTTCTAACCTCAACCCTTATCATAGTTTTAACTCTCTCCCTAATTATAAGCCTAATTCTAATTATAACCCTAACCATAATGCCAACCCTATTCATAATCCTAATTATATCACTAACTCAAAAAATTAGTTGAGGTGCAATGGTGATGGAGGGAGGCACGCTGGCTCCCTTGTGGGCTTGGTGGCAGATTAGGCTGCTTTGGCGTTGGTCTATTGGGGCCATAAGGACTAGCAGGGGAGGCATGCTAGTTTTTGGGTGGTTGGAGGCTACTTTTTGGGGGTTTGGTGGTGCATGCAGGATGCCCAAGCTCCTCCTTAGGGTTTTGTGCATGCTATCTTAAATTTTTTATTTTTATTTTTTGTTGAGTGTTGTGTCTAGATCAGGTCATTTGTAGGCTACATGGAGCCCTCGGGTGGTCCAAGGGGCTCTCTTTTGTATTCATTCAAAGAAGCTATTACAGGAAGGATTCCTCATCATCTAGTCATGAGGAGGTTGTGAATTTTTTGTTGCATGCGTTAGAGGAATCTAAGAACAACCAATCTTAGGGACTGCACCAAAAACCTAATGGGTGTTTGGAAAGGTGAAAAGATCACCCAGTGGTGGTGATTAATCTAGAGGTGGTGGTGGATGATGTGATGTACCTTTATGAGCACACTCTAATTTAAAAATTTATGGGAATTTGTATTTCTTTACCTTTTTTGGAGGCTTGGACTCATAATAACTAGAATCCAAAAGGAGATATGTAAATCATTTTGGGAGCTAACAAATTCTTCTTTGTGGTTTGCACTCAGATAGCGAGTCAGAATATGGTCTTTGAAGGAGGTATGCACTTTCATAACCAGGCAGGGATTTTTATCAAACCATGTGGCATCTTGGTTTTGATTCAACGAAGGAGCTTCCATCAAAGATTCTTACTTGAGTTCATCTATCTCGGTTGCCAATGGAGTTCTAGCATAAAGACATTTTGTATTCTATTGTTGTTGTTCCAAGGAAGCCCCTAGGTCCTTCCTGTCAAACCCTTGATCACAGAGTGACCTCCTTTTCTCACTTATGTGTGTAAATTAATTTGAACAACCCCCTTTCGAAGTCCATTGGAATTAGTCTGGGGAGCATGTGCTAGATCCAACAGGTTGACTATGACGCTCTCCCTTTTTGGTGTCATTCTTGTCATGAGTATGGGCATATGCAAAGGAACTACCCTAAGTTGGGAGCAAAAATCCAACAACCTCCAACCATGATGCATGAAACTAACTCTAAAGCAAAGGGTAAATCTCCAATTCAAAATGAGGAGTCAGGTGTCAATGGGTTTATTCATGTGAAATCTTGGCCAAGGGAAAGGTTGTCAAATCATTAAAACAAAGCCATGCATAGAGGATTATCAGGTAATAGGTTTGATGTCCTCAAAAAAAAATTATACTTGGATTCAATGGAACATGATCATTCTCTTGAGACTCAAGATGTTCAAGGTGTGAACCCAGCTAGCCTCTACCCTAAGAGTCCCATTCTAGGGTTGGTTAGGTTTGAGGATCCAAAGGATAGAGTAGCCTCTTCTTTAACTCTTTTAGATCTCGAGGAGAAGGATCAGGACTTGGAGGCAGACCTAGAGGTTGAACTTAATTATAACCCCTTGGAGGACATCCCTCAAGAGCATAGGGATACAAATGTTATGAATAACCTAGAGTCTAATTCTAGATTAAAGGATGATGGGAAGAAGAAATCATTTCCCTCATTGGTATCCACCACAAGACTTTAAATAAAGGCGTGGGTGAAAAAATTACTAAGGTAGGGAGGAAGGACTTGGAGAAGATGAAGATTATGGGAGAATCTTTAGTGGAATCTAGAGTGATTAAGACCCTCGATACTCACTTTTCTTCCTCTCATAAATGATAGTGATTTCCTAGAATGTGAGGGGTTTGGGTAGCATCCCTAGATAAAAGGAAACTCGAGACTTGGTTCATGAGAACAACCTGACATTATATTCATTCAAGAAACTAAACTACTAGTTGAGGATATGATGAAGACTTCGTCTAAAATTTGGAAGAGGGGTTTATGCCAATGTGTGGGTTCCCAAGGATGAGCTAGAGGTGTTTCCTATCTTTGTGACCCTTGCAAGATCATGCCTCTTTGGTGGATTGTGAGTTGGAATTATCTCTCCCTTTTGTCATCTTTCTTTGATTCAGGTGTAGTCAGTTTTCTTACCAATGTCTATGCATCTATTAATTTTATAGGTAAGACTCTGCTTTGATCTCATATAAGGTCTATTTGATCTCTTACATACCTTCTTGTCCTTGGATATTGGAAGGTGATTTTAACTCTATATGTAATTTGGAGGAAAATTTAGGGGGAGTTTGTCGTTTGGGGCCCTCTTTTTCCATGTGTGAACATTTCATTTCTCAAGTTGGTGGATGTGAGACCCAATAAAAGGTAACTTTACCTAGCATAATCAAAGGTGGGGAGAGGGTCTATCTTTGAGAGACTTGACAGGTTTATGGTTTATGAGGTTTGGCTTGGTGACAACTAGACATATTCATCTGAAAACCTGGGGTGGAAGGGTTCAATTTATTGGCCAATCAAGTTATCTTCATCCTTGTTCTCCTTGCCTAAACATCCTCCATTCAAATTTTAGATTATGTGGCTTTGTGATCATAATTTGCACTAGCTTGTGGAACAACACAGTGGATGGAGGGGACAACGAAATTTGGTATTGCAATGTTCTTCTCTTTGAAAAGACTCCAGTTTGTAAAGTATAAGCTTAAGATTTGGAAGAGAATGGCTTTTGGTGACCTTTTTAGTATGAAGAAATGGGTACAGGATCATCTAGATAGTATAAAATTGAAGATTAAAGAAGAGGGAATGAATGTGGATTTGTTTCAATACAAAACCAAATGAGCTCCAGAGAACTTATTGAATGGGATCTATGAGAGGAGATATTTTGGAAGCATAAATCTCACAATGATTGGCTCCAAGAAAGGGGTCAAGAACACTACCTTTTTTCATAATTCGATAAAGGGTCGTAAAAATGGTAATATTTAACATCTCTCTCTTCAACCCAAGGGGAATAGTTAAACTCATTTCAGGCTATTTCAAAGGAGGTGGTTTTATTTTATTCTTCTTTGTCACAAAGGAGGGTTTACATTCTATGGCTGAGGAGAATCTTGTTTTGAGATGTATTCCTCCTTTGGTCCTAAAAGAGATGAATAACTCCCTTCTCATGCCCGTCTCTTTGAGGAGTTGGAAAATATTATTTTTCAAATGAAGAAAGGCAAGGCCCCCAGACCTAATGAATTTCCCATAGAGTTTTTTCAAGAGTTTTGGGATACCATCAAAGTTGACTTATTGGAATTTGTTCGAGAATTACAGATTAACAAGCAAATGCTCAGGGCTATTAATTCCACCTTTCTTGATCCAATTCCAAAAAAAGAGGGTGCCAATTCTTTATATTATTTTCAACCTATTGCATTGTGTAATGTGACCTACAAGATTATTATTAAGCTAATTGTGGAAAGACTGAAGAATTGTTTGAGCCCCTTGATTTCCCTAGAGTAGGGAGGCTTTGTCAAAGGGAAATAGATTGCAGATGGAATTGTGGTTGCAACTGAGACTATCCATTCTATGTATTCTTCCAAGGATAAGGCCATGTTCATTGAATTGGATATGTCTAAGGCCTACAACAAGCTCATGTGGTTCTTCCTTTAGAGATTGTTATTGGATTTTAGATTTCATTCAGAGTGGGTTTCTCGAGTCATGAGTTGTGTGACCTCCTCCTCTTTCTCTGTCTTGGTTAATGGCTCTCCCTCACCTATCTTTTCAGCTTCTCATGGTCTTAGGCAAGGGGACCCTATATCCCCTTATATATTTATTCTTATGGTTGAAGGTCTTGGGAGGCTATTGAAGCAACATAAAGAAATGGGGCTCATACCAAGTTGGAGTTTGGCAAGGGGTTTGGAGTCTCAGACCCACCTTTAGTTTGCTGATGATACTACTTTCATGGGTTTCACTAGAATTGAGGAGGTGACCAATTTCAAGAAAGCCTTGGATATATACCTAGCTATGTCTAGACAAAAAATTAATGAGGATAAATCTAGTTTATTTTTCTTCAATACTCTAGCTTTGATTCATAATATAATTTCTAACATTCTTCATTTTTGGATTTGTAGGCTTCCAATAGATTATTTGGGTATTGCCCTTTGTGCTGGAACCCTTAAGAAGGATCAATAGTAGAAGATCATGGAAAAATTTAGATCAAAGGTTAATCACTAGACTTTTAGATGGTTATCTTTTTCTGGAAGATTGAATCTTTTATCCTCTATGTTACGAGCTCTTCCTCTATATAGGTTCATGGTACTTTCAACACCCAAGGGTATCCTCAAGGAGCTTGACTCACTTTCTAGAAGGTTTTTATGGGTCGAAAACCTTGACAACTACAAATGGAGTTTGGTGAGTTGGAATCAAGTTTGCAAACCAAAGGAGAATGGTGGCCTTGGACTTAGGAAGTCAGAGTTGAATAGTCAAGCTTTAGCTACAAAATTATATTGGAGGTGGTGCAAATTTTTAGCGTAGCCTTGGGCTCAGATTATGAACCATAAATATTTGGGAGGGTTTTCTAATGAGGAAATTCCATGAATGAAATTGATTGGAAATGGATCTATGATCTAGAACACTATTAAAAGGGGCTCCACCCTCATTAAAGAAGGCTTGTTTTGAACTGTTCAAAATATCATGAATGATCTCTTTTGGACTGAATCTTGGGATGGAAACCCAACTATTCTCTATATTTTTCCTTAGCTTCATCCCCTATGTGAGATCTTTGTTAATGCTAGGTGGGAATGTGTAGATAGGTTTAAGATCTCATCTCCTTTCGCAGGTACTTTGATCTATCATTGGCGTAATTCATATAGTTGTCCTAGAGGTGGTTCTCAAGAAGAACACGATGCTTTAGTCTCTATTCTTGTGGATCAAACTTTTCGTTCCTCGAAGGATATGGATATTGTTACATGAGCTCATGACCCTAAGGGTGTGTATTCTATGGCCTAGGGAAATCATGTTATCTTGGAGTCTTGGTATGGAAACCTCAGAGAGCACCCTTGGTGGAAACGTATTTGGAATAAGTTTGGATGACCTAAATGTAATTTGTTTTTGTGTCTATTGAGTCACAATAAATGTCTCACCTGGGATAATATTTAGAGAAGAGGTTTCTATGGCTCATATTTTTGTTTCTTATGTGGGTGCAGTGAAGAACTTGTATGAATTGTCTCTTTTTTTTAGTTTACTTTTCTATGGAAATTTGGCAGCTTTGGTGGATGATTTGGAGGTGACCATTTATGTATTCCTTGTATTTATATGAATTTTTGGAGAACTTAGGCCCTCCTCCAACTTCTGCTTCCTTTCTGTTGGCAACTTGGGAGTTGGGTCCATCTCTGATTATTTGGTAGATCAAGTTGGAGAGAAATAAACTCATATTCTAGGAGTGCAGTTTGACTACTCTTTAGGTTTGCTATAAGGTTAAAGGAATGCTTAAAGAAAATATCATCTAAATTTGACTTGGGAGAGCCTTTTTCCTCTTCAGAGGTGCATACTTCTACCCTCCTTGAGCTTTCTCTTCCCTTGGCTACTCATGGTCATCGGGTAAGCAAGCAAAAATATTCTAAGAAGGTGGACTAGATAGGTAAGTGGGTTCTCCCTCCTAAAGGTATATTTAAAATTAATACAAATAGATTTTCTCATGGAAATCCTAGTGATGTTGGGATTGGAGGGGTTGAGAGAGATAGCAGGGGATCTTATCAATTCTTATTCTCCATCTATATAAGGGTTCACTCTAATAATCAGATGGAGGCTTTGTCTACTCTAAAGTCTTTGGAGAAGGATTGTGAGTTGGGTTGGAAGAGGGTGAATTGTGAGTTGAACTCTATTATTTTAGTCTCTTTGCTTAATAAGAGAGACTTTCAGGATTCTTCTTGGAGATTGACTCTGATTGCAAAGCAAATTCTTCATCTTCCTTCAAACTTTGACTTTGTCTCCTTTGTCCACATCCCTAGGGAATGGAACAAAGTGGAAAATTATCTAGCTAAATGGGCTTTTGAGGGAAGGGAGGCTTGGAATGTGGGGAATTGGAGTTAGTTAGACTAGGAAAAAATCCTTATCTTTCTTTAGAATCTTCATGAGGATCAAAGTGCTTAGATTTGGGGGGGTCTGGATGTTTTGCTTCTTGGATGTTGTGTTTGTTTGTTGGGTTTGGGCCAAGGCCCTCTTTTCTTCCATTATTTTTGGGGTTTGGATCTTGTGTATCTTTTCATTGCTCCTGTCTTCTAGGAATTTATTTGTATTTGTTATCTTTGGTTTCAATAATAAATTTTCATCCTTTTAAAAAAAAAAATCTATCACTAACCTTAATTCTAATATTTATCCTAATTCTAATTATAATCATTATTAAACCCTAACCTTGATTAAACCTTGACCCTAATTGAACCTAACCCTAACACTAATCAAACCCTTACCCTATCCTAACCTTAACCATAACCCTAAATGAACTCAAACCCTAAACATAACTCTAATTGAACCCTAACCCTAATTAAACCCTAACCCTAACTAAATTGTAACCCTAATTGAATCCTAATTTAACCCAAACCCTAATTGAATTGTAATTTAAATTAAAACCTAACCAGGTAATTTAACTATAACCCTAACACTAACAATAATCATAAATGAAACCTATACCTAACCCTAATTGAACCCTAACCCTAATTGAACTCTAATCCTAATTAAACTATAACCCTAATTGAAACATAAAACTAATTAAGTTTTATCCATAATTGAACCCTAACCCTAATTGAATCTTAACCCCAATTAAACCTTAACCCTAACCATAACCCTAATTGAACCCTAACCCTAGTTGAACAATAATCATGACCCCATTTAAACCATGATCCTAATTGAACCTAGCCCTAACTTGAAATTAATCCTAACTATTACTTAACCCTAAAACTAATTGAACCCTAACCCTAATTTTAAAATTCTTATTGTATCCTAATTTAACCCTAACAATAATTGAACCCTAATAACAACCGTAATTGAATTGTAACTTAAATTAAACCCTAACCCTAACAATAATCGGTAATGAAACCTATATGTAACCCTAATTGAACCCTAATCCTAATTAAACTCTAATCCTAATTAAATTATAACCCTAATTGAACCCTACCACTAATTAAATCCTAACCATAATTGAATCGTAACCCTAAGTGATCCATAACCCTATCCATAACCATAATTAAACCCTAATCCTAATCATAACCCTAATTGAACTCTAACGCTAATCCTAATCCTAATTGAATCCTAACCCTAACCTTAACCCAAATTTAACCCTAACAATTGTTAGGAAAAGGTTTATTTTCCACCTTGCATAATGTTATAATGTAATATTTATTTATTATGTAGTACACCTAGGGATCTAAGAATACGTGCATCACATGGGTTAGCATTATTGGGGCCACTTTATGTGTTGTATGTAACAATGGATTAAATATTTAATATTGGGTTACACATGGGAGAAATATTTAATGTTGGGAAAACTTAGTACCAATATTAAATGAGGGGTTTTTGTTTTTGTAAGCTCATGGTATTAGTCATATGGTTTTATGCAATACCACTTGGTGGTTCTGTGTGAGCTTGTTTCTATAAAAGAAAACACATGGGTAGTTTTCTAATGTTGTCTAGTTGGCAGGTTGGCTAGTTGGCTAGTTGGCTGATTGGCTTGTTGGTTGGTTGAGAGTATCTCTTATTAGCATTTGTGAGGGTTGAAGCATGACGTGGGATGTGTGGTTACATGCTTGTTCACATGGAGTTCTTGTAGAGGGCTTGATATTTCAAAGGTTTTCATGGAGGACTCTGAAGATGTATTAGGTCCTAAAACCACTACTATAAAATCTTAAAACATAACCATACCTCCAAGGCTAAGGGTTTTCGTTCATGAAGGAAAAAAAGGTTCATCTATAGATAATGGAGGGTTAAATTCTATTTTTCTAGAGTGGATATGCTCTCCTACACTTTGGGCTTAGCTTAAACCTAGGAGGGTGTTCCTAGAGGTGTCCAAAATAGGACTTAAGGTGCTAAAGGATAAGACAATTTAGAGTATGCAACTATATCAAAATTAAGTTTGACCCCAAAGGTTTGTCACTAGGTTAAAAAAACTAACTAAAAAAATGACCTTTAATATAACTAATAATCACATTAATGCAAAGAGTGAAAGATGAGGGCAAGTGTATCTTATTTTCCAAATGATTTACTTGATAAGGTTTGCATAAGAAAGTACCCTAATTATACTATTAATTTATGAACTATTAATGTACCACTTTTTTAAAAAAATTGTTGGTAAAGACTTTTGTTTATTTAAATAGTGTGATTGAGTCACTTATTTCTTGGATCAATGTTTATCCAATGGGTTTCAAAGTCACAATTTGCAAGAGGAGAAAAATAGTGAATAAAAGAAAAGAGTAGTTGTGCTAAGCATAAAATACATCAGGAATAGAAATTAATTACAAAGAATACTTAATGAACCAAACTATACCGCATAAACAACATATAAGGAAAAAATGATTGTTACAAGGCTTGCAATGTTTTAAATTTTTTGTTACATTTATCAAATTTACATGACATTTGTATCATCAAATGTGATAAGAGGAAACATCAACAAAATATTATAGATCCCCTTGAAATCACACAAATAATTGTGGAGACACTCATTATCATACATCCATTACAATATTTTGACCCGTAAATGCTTTAGAGACCACTGACCATTTGAAACTAGATGAACCTAAAATCAACTTAACAACCATACATTCTTTTTAGAAGAAATAATGACCAACCATAAAAATAAAGAGTAAATTAGTATATAAAGCTTGTGCAAAAAACTACTCAAATATATATTGGAAAAATAGAGTGGGCCAAATTTTTCAAGGTAATGAATGCAACTATAACTAAAATATTCAAGAATCACATGGATGAGAAAGAATCCCACCTAAAATGAGTGATTTAGATTACATTGGGCACTTTAATAGATTAGGGTTTACCGATCACATTCATGGTGCCAAAAAGAGGGATATTCATCCATGATTTGAAAAATGCATCTTGAATCATGCTCAAGGGATGAAAATTATTTGTGGGTGAGAAAACCCATTTTTGGGAGTTGTTACATCAAAACCAATCATAAATGGAATTCTAGGTATTTGGGAAAGGGAGAGCTTCAAAATTTGGCACACTAAGAAAATTGTAAGCAACTAAGGTTTTGGGGATTGAGGGAATGAAGGAAATGGTACCTACGGAAGGCAAACTATGAAACTTTGGTGAAAGAAATACTTCAAGGAAAAAGGTCATTATTTTGGGGTTAAGGATGATAGGGAAATGGTAATTGATGAAGGGAAACTCCAATAGCCCAAAACACTTAGGAACTTGAATATAAAGCACTCAAAACAAAAAATAATTTGACCAAAGACAACCAAAACACATGGAGGAGCCAAAAAATATCAAAAGGCTCAATTGGGAAAAATTGGCAAGGACTTAGTTATTTTTTATAATTTTCTAATGGCATCCCAACTAGTGTATCTTTGAGATTTGGTATCACTAATAGTTCTCAAGTTCATTTAGGAATTATATTTATATTTACACCATGATCAAGTAAGAGAATTAAAATAGTTTTCCAATTTAATTTATATTCAATAATATATATTATTATATTTATGGTTTGTTTTTTACACACTTTTGACTCGATGCATTTTTTTTATTTCTTTGTGCTTATTTTAAGATTTAGAAAATCTTTTCAAAATTTATAGTAAATATTATGCAATCATAACTCTTACTAATTCTTTCATTTCTTCTACTTCATAATTTTTTTTGTTTCATCTTATTATTTTTGTTATTCTCATTAATCATTTTGACCTCTCTACTGAGTTAGGTGTGTCTATTTTATTTGGATATTTGTCCTCATATTCTTTTATTGAATCCTCAACAAATTGTTTCTTCTTTTCTATATCCATCCTTCTTGTGGTCATTGCCACTCTATTATTATTATTCACATATTTGATCTCTTTTATTTTCTTCTCTCTTAGATATTCCTTCCACTCCTTATACTCTTCCTCCTCTCACCTCTCTTGATCAATTGAGGTCTCTCTAATCTCAAAATTTATCTTGTTTTTACTTTTAGCTTCTTCTTACTTTAAGTTCTCCCTTTCTACATATTTTTCATAATTATGTTAGCTCCTCTTGGCACATCTAGACAAGATAAATCTTCACTTTTAGTACTAAGTGACAACCCATTTTCTAATATTGTGCAACCATAGGATAATTGAATAAATCATGAAACTCACCAACACAAAACCCATAGCTCCCTTTCTTTTCTCCTCTACATTTCTTTGTATAATGACCAATATTACCATAGTTGAAGAAAGTAACATCCTCTCTCCTTATTTTCCTCTATCATGTCTTCTTTCTCTATTTCCACCATGCTATCCATTTTTGTAACCCCTTAAGGATTTTATTCATGTTATGCCTATTGGGTCTTGAAATTGTTTCTCAAAATTCTAGAGGGATCGGTCAACTTCAAGGCCAAGGATTTGTCATTCCTAAAGATGGACAAACCAACTCATCAAAAAATATTAGTGATTACAAGATAATTTTTGAGAGTGGATAATATCTTCAATTTTTGGCTCAAATAAACTAAAGAAGGTGTTCCTAGAGGTAATATTTAACAAAATTTAATCATAACTAAGTATATTACACAATAAATAAACTATCACAATATCTAGATGTATGCTTTGATCTCAAATTCTATTATTAGATCAAAGACTAACCAACTATAATAACCTTTATTAAGATGATATGGACATGAATGACATGATTCAACAAGATGAATGTAAGGAAGCTAAGGTAGTGAAAAAACTTCCTATACTAAGCTTGAGAGGAGGATAATGCAAAAAATTACAGATCTTTACAATAGTTACAAAAACTTAAACATAAAAAAATATAATTATCATGCATACCACAACACAGTTATTTACATGGGGAAAACCCTTTTGGGAGAAAACCCCACACTCCAAAAGTTGCCCAATATATTATTCTGAAATCACAAAGATTACAATATACTTGTAGAGAAAGCTTCTCACAAAAGTACCACCAACCAGAGATCCAGAGGCAACACGACTGCTATCATACTCTTAGATTACATCACAATACATAGTTGTAATACAAAACCCTTATAAAATAGGGGCACCTTCCAGGGAATGTCAAGCCAACAAAATATTGACCATCAAATCTGAGACCTAATGATGAACAGTCCAGATTTATAATAATAAAATATAAATAAAATTTAGCTTTCGAGGGCATAACCCCTGAGTGCTCGTTGAGGTGCACAACCCCTAGACCCCCCACCGGGGGGATGATCCACCCAAACCCCTCGCAGGGGTACCCCCCTCCCCACACTTACCTATCAACAGTACCTTATGTAATTGCAAGGTTGAGACACATTTTCCCAACAATGAAAAACTACTAAGGCTTGTTGAAGATATTTCCCTAGATCTAACACTTAATCATGAAATTATGAACCTACTTCCTAATCTTACACTAATAGTTAATTATTTTGTTCATTTTAAAGCACATAGAGGGTCAAACACTTTTAGAACTTGTGCCTTATAATGGGTTATAGATTCATAGTGGACCATAAGAGACAACACATAGAAATAACAAAAGAGATGATATTTAACAAATGGATATGTTTACTAATATTTATCCAAAATTCTAGAAATCCATATGTAATATTGGAAAGGCCATTACAAATAATATTTATAATTATTAATTTTTAAAAAATTTTATCTAATCAATATTAATTTTACATAAGAAAACGTGGTGAGAGAAAACCCTAAGCTAGAAAGATATTATCGCACTTCTTTTCTTGGATTTTTTCTTGAAAATCTACAACTAGCGAAGGAGTAATCTAGTTACAAACATCTGCTACAAAATATTTATCTCTTCGTGACTTGCAAGATGATTTTCTTTAATTTTAATTAGATGTGCAAGGATTGTAACCCTATATCTTGATTAATATTATAGTTGTATGTAAATGAAGAAACAACTAACCTTTATTCTAGAAAAATGAATTGGTATATATAACACTTTTTTTGGTTGTTGAATCCCTTCAAAAATTAACTAACAATATGGTGCCATCAATGTATTTTAAACAAGCTAAGATCTCATGAAGTCTACTAAAATTACAGATTGGAGCTTGCACAAAAATCATTCACATAAAAAACTCAACCATTACATTAATGCTGTTATGGCGTTTCTCATCCTCCATCACTAAAAAGTAATTATGAATTTTTACTCTTGAAATGGAAAACTATTTATAGGTGGGAAAACCTCTTTGAAATAGTTATGAAATTAAATATGGTCATTAATGGAGGTAGGTAGGAGTGAATAATACAACACATGATAGTTTTATATTTTAGGGGTTTAATGATACCTCATAACCCATACCATTTTTTAGGGCTTGATAGTATGGATTACTTCATGCTAAAAGGAAATAGATAAAGTCACCCCTACATCTTTGACTTTGAAAAGATATACGAAGTATACTTAAATTCTTTACATTATAATGTAAAGATTAATAATGACAAAATAATAAGGTAATATATTAATATAATGCAAAGATTAATATTTATAAAATTTGTTAATTTTAATTTTATTTTTCATTATTTGTATTATTACATTAATTTTAGTTATTATTTTTTATTTTTAATTATTAATGATTAAATCTAAATTAATGAAATATACTTAAATTCTTTAGTATGTTTTTCATTATTTTACTCTTAGTTTTTGTTGTTGTAATTTTATTTCAAATGATTTGTGGTATTTTCTAATTTTGAATAATGGTATTTTTTTAATTATTTCAAATTTTCTTTAATATTATTTTATTTTTATATTATAACTTATCCTTCTTAATTTTATTCTATTAGAAAACCAACTTGATTCTTGAGCAACTTTACCCCCACCTCCTCCTTTTTAACTGGTTTTGATCTGTAATCTCTATAGAAGTTGAGAAATCCAACTTCACAAGCCCAAAGATCACCTGCATGCAAATAACCTGTCATAGAAGAAGACATTCAAGACAAAAAAGCAAGGTGCTCTGAAAGCTCAGAATTTCATTATTCAGAGAGTGTGTAATAAAATACAATGATCAATCCTTATGAAAGGAGATTGTGCAACCCTAAAAGTAACCCTAATAGGTAGAAATTTAATAATTAATATAATTATTAAATGTCACAATATTCAAACTAAAGTGAAATCTTAAGAGAGGAATAAAGGTAACTTAATTAACATTATTAACTTAAAACCTTTACTCTAACACCCCCCTTAAGATGAGCAAGAGTGTAGCTACAAACATTTGCAAGAAAGAAAAAGTAACTACAATGCATGAAAGTAAACATGGGTCCCAACAACTAGGCCTGATCAGGTACCCATTTACAAATGCAATGCAAACTAAAGGAAATGGGGTAAAGGAGAAAACCCAGTGGGAACAAAACTCCTCTCAAAAATAGAATTCAAAGAAAGGAATGCAATGCACTAATGAAAGAAGGATAGGAGGTGGATTACATGATACCCCCCATAGAAAGCTTCTATCATATAAGTACATCTACAATGGTCTCCATAGGAGAGATAGAAAGAGACAAGAAGGCCCCCCCACAGAGAAGAAACTCCTGTCGCAATGGTAGATGCCTGATGTAGAATCCAAAAGGAGATCCTGAAGTGACAAATGATATTCCCCCCCTTGGGAAGAAACAGATCCAAAGAATGATGTCAAAGAAAATCTATGAAGAGTGATGAACCAATCTGTCTCAAGATGTGTGCTATGATAGGATGTTGAAGAAAATATTTTTCTGAACTAAAACAAATGATGTCAAATCCAAATTGATGTGGAGAATCCTAAAATGCATTCTCTGAATGCATTGATAATGGTGGGTGTACAGTGATAACTTGACTATCAAGGTAGAGGAGATGAATGTCCTCAAAATAATCCTCCAAATCTGCAATATAGGACTCCAAAAACAAGAAAGATATGTCTGCAACATAAGAGTCCAAAGTAGCTATGTCTGGAAGATGTATGATGCCCTACTACATTGAATCAGGAACAACTAGAGATGTTGATGAAGTCTCAATCTGAAGAGTGGTAACATGAATACAAGTCTTTAAACCATCGACACATGCAAGACTCTTTTTGCATCCCAATGATGGATCATGGAGTGTGATCTAAAATGTTGATTCAAAAACTAACACAGTTTAATCCAAAAGCAACAAACTCTTATATGAAGTAAATTATCGAGAGTTAGGGATAAGGGATATTGATGAATCCATCCCACAATGAATACATATAAACATATGTCTAAACTTGAAAAATTGATAGAATAACATAACTTTGGAAAAATTTGGGGTCTTGAGTTAGGGAAACATTATATCTCATGCCCAAGGTATCTCATTAGAGCTATTCTTCCGTCTTTGCCTTTGATAAAATATATGCAAGGAGATATCGGGAGTCGAAGATTGAGGATACCAAGGAATCAATTCCATAAGGTATTTGGGTAAAGGGGTGACCAACATTGCGACTTCATAAAATAACATAGTGAAAATGATCAAGTATTGGAGATCAAGGATATGCCATAACTTATGCCACTAGGGATGTAGATAAGATGATTACCAATAGCATGACTCTAAAAGGTGACATAGTGTTAAGTGTTGAGGTGTGGGGGTTTGAGGAAAATCATTCTTAAAAGATAAATTTTGAAACTATGACAAAGATAAGGGAAAAAAATGGTTTAGGGGAAAGGTATTCCAAAATAGTAATTTGTGAAACTCTAACAAATTATAGACTTTTGGAAAAATGACTAGAAGCATCTCACAATTAGAAAATTTGGGATTTTTGAAACTTTCAACACATTGGTAGGCACATGGGGATTATGGAGAATAATACGTAGGCAAAATTGACAACTCGAGACCCACACAAAGATTTATCAGATCAATTATATGTCATGGAAAAAATAAGGGATAAATGCACAAAGGATTTCAAAATATAAAAAAATTACCATAATTAGATTGAGTCCCAAAATTATCTCTTGTTGGGGATGTGTACCTCTTGTATGTGCAACAATAATTTAGATATTTTGGATCAAAATACAAAAAGGGACACACGAAGAGGGGACTAGGATAATCACATTTTATTATGACCAATGAGGTCAACTATGGAAAAATACACAACATAATACCACATATATACAAGGTAGAACCAATTACTTACAAGAATTAATGCTTCATGAACTAGTAGCTTTACATGATACTAGGTGAAGCTTTTGAGGTATCATGCACTATCATTATTTTCTTCAACAATTGTATATATCCATTCCATAATCCATATTCTTATCCATTCTAATAGTTTGAGCAATACTCACTATGATCCTTCCACAATAAACCAATATGCATCAACCTATACTATGGAGTTGAAACTTAGGCATTCCTTGTTGATCATCATTCCTTTTAAGGGTAAATTTCATGTTTTGTAGGTAAAATATATCATCACCGTACCATAGAACATCCTTAAGGTGGAAAAAGGTGAATGCGCACTTGCAATTTATCTTATTGACCTCTATTGCATCTATATTTGCACCTTGACTTGTATAAAATAGAACATCGTTGAGAAACATATGCATTTAAGGTACCAAGTTGATTGACATGTTAAATTATTGACAAACTAGCTCCAATGATCTACTAATAACCTATTTAGATGTTATCCAATCAACCCATAGTGTATACCTCTTTTTTTCATCATTCAATGACTTGTTGATAAGTGTAATGGGTTGTTCATACCCATATTCATTAATTTGAAGCACAATAGAAGTCTTAGTATATGATGAAGCAAATGGAAAGGGATAAGAAAGCTCATAATAGCCTGGACTTACCAAGATTGATGCATCTTGAAGGCCTTCCTTGATTTGCACATATACATCAATAAACACCTTTATCCAAGTGAATAATTCCTCATTCATGTCTTCAACAGGAGAAAGGAGTAGTAGAGAATAAATATCTTCATAATATTTACTATAACTAAATTCATTGAGGAGGTTAGGACTATCCTAAAAGGATATAATTTCGTTGGAGGTCTCATAGTTATCATCCATAATGTGTAGTTTTTCCTCAACCCTTTGTTGGCTAACCTATTGATATGATAGGTATATTTCACAGGTGGGAAGTTCAAGTCATTTGTATCAAGAATTCAAGGCATGATTTGACTATAGGAAAGAAAACTTGTTTCTTTCTTCTCCTTCTTGTTTATACATTGTGCTTCTAGTGGCAAGTTTAAATTGATTGCGCCTTATTATTTATATTTGATTTTTATAGAACTTCATGTTCATGATATTTTTGCACTTATTTCATCTTAACCATCCACTCCTACATTGAATATTTCCTTCTCTCTATCACCTTTATAATATTGTTGTTCCTTATCTTATTCTTTACCTTTTCTTCTCATAACTTATGTTCATGTTCTTTTCATTTTATCTAGTAGCATTAGTATTACTTTGTGTAGAAACATGTATTTCATTTTTTTGCTATTAATTTTCAATTTTTAAAATTACTAAATTTGTGAGGGCTCTCACTTCTTTAGCTAGCGGTGTAGTCCCTTGGTATTTTTTCCTCACGAGTTTTCTTAAGTGCTCAAAATAATGAGTGGGTAGCTCATACTAATGGAATTTCCCCATGATCATATTGGAGGATGTGATATATTGGTGATATAATTCATGAACTCCAAAATACCTAAGGCGAGATAGTCTCCCAAGTGTCAGGGGTTTCAAACCTAGGAAGAGTATCACAAAACCTATGTTCAGGTTGGGAAACTAAGGAACAATTGATGATGTGGATAAGACCTCCTTCACTTTTAGTTTTGCAAGACCAAGGCGGGTTTCCATAAGGTGTTGAATTGTATGATTGTACAAGGATTAAATAGTTTCCCTACTACAAACCATACCCATTACACAGTGTATCCCTATATTGGTGTCACAATATAACTATGTGTGGGTTTGAAAATGCAAGGCTACACAAATTTATATAGTTACAAAAAAAAAAACTTTATTAGGAATGAGGTTTTATGAAAATGGAATTAACAACCCCTATTAGTGTTATGTATTCACACTTGAAAACCAAAAAGACTTATTCACTACAACTGAAAGTAAGTGATTGTGACTGATTTGTTTAAATATATTAGGTTGATGAGAAATAGAGTAAATAGTATAATGGTTTGAGTAGGGCTACAAAGTCGTGAATTCTTTGAAAAAATGCAATGACCAAAATATTAATGTGAAACCTTAATGCAGATTTCAATGAAGACAATATCTCGTATAATGCATAAGAAAATTGGGTTCTATACATGAGTTCAATGAAATAGCTAAATTTATAGAATATTAGAAGAGTTTACTTAGTAATCCATCAACAGACTTGAACATTTATTTTACTATTTGTGAAACGACACCATACAAAACCTTTGTAGGGTTTTTAAAGTTATTTGAATGGCCAAGTGATCACATATGCATACAAAAAAAATGAACACAATACATATGGAGACAGTCAACACAAGATTGATTTCATAATTTAAATTTATTCTTCAAAGATTACAATAGGTTTATTGTACTATTGGGATGAAGCTAGGTCATCAAAATACAAAATATGTTTATTTCCTTCATTATAATTGTAACTCTCACTGTTTAAAAGTCTCTTTTGCTATGTTCTTCTCAAAATTGATTTTCCAATCCCTATAAAATAAAATAAGAAGGCTATTATACCCATAGCATGTTTTACTGGAAGAGAAAGAATGCACATTTGTAAAGATGAGCCTTGAAAAATCCATGATTTTGATAGTTTTAGGAGGGTTACCATACCACCACACCATGTTTTTCATCATTTATGTACTTGAAATTAGACCCAATCACATCCAAATGTATCTATGGAGTGTGGAGAATCATATCTCATATGTAGGCATAACTTTTGGTCATTAATGGTGTCCATAAGATATAGGAGAATTGGTGGGTGAGTGAATGCAAATAACTAGAGAAGGATTGATATTAATGATTAATAGGCGAGGGAAGGGGAGATGTTCTAACCTTTTTTGGTGCTTTATTATTTAAATAAATATTATAAAATTGTCCCCTTAATGTTAATAGGACTTTTGATGATCCAAACATTATTATTCTAGCACCTTCAATAAGTACCTAGATATCCTCTTAAAAATGTTAGGACATTGGAGAATGTTGGTAGTGCCACAAAATTTTAAAGTTGGAGGGAAGAACATCACTCTACAAAAGACTAAAAAATATGTTATATTATTGTTTGTGTACTGGGCATCTCTACACGTTCTAAACTTGGGATGAGAGCAAGAATTACTCCAAAATTTTGATGAGATCCAAGGTAATAAGGTGTCAAGATTAGGGAATTGGGGTGCAACATGAATTGGTACCAAGGGATGAGAATGGATGAAATCCTAACTTTGAGAGTCTTAATAGAGGAATCAATAGAGTTTCAAGCCTTCACGGATGGAGGGAAATATATGCCTAAATAAGGGATGTCCAAAAGTCCAACCTCGAAAGACTTAAAGAATTTTGGGGTGAAATGAATTAGAGTTTGAGGAGTGAGGTAATGGTGAAATGCATTACCAAATAGATGGATGAATAAATAAATGTGAAATTTTGATGGAAATATGACATCATCATGAAATCTTTGAGATTTTTTAGATCAACATGATATCAACATGATGTCATCAATAGTTGATGTTAGCATGACATCATTCAGATAAAGTTCATTAGATGAAGGCATCGAGGAATGAAATCTCTAAATAATTGATGAGGGACTTGGAAAGTAAAGGTGGGATGTTAGAATTTTGATAGTGACACATATAATATGACAATTTTAATATGGCGTGATGAGATGGAGATCTCTGACACCCCAAAAGATAAAGAGAAAAATTTCAAGGAACTAGGTAAGGAAGGGATGGTAGGAAGGGAAGAGAAAATTCAAAAATTTGAAAGGTCAAAAATTAAACATTGGCAAATTTGAAAATGAAATCTTGAGGTCAAGGAAGTAGGGAGACAAATGAACATGTATGAAAATAGGGAAAATACTAAGACCCTAAAATATTGACAAAATGACTTAGGCATATTTTTAAAATGTTCTACATGGGGTTTTAGGACCAATAGGAAAGGCATGCAAGGATGGACACCCCTAAAACCCCAAAACACCGATAAAACATGAATAACAAAGGAAACAATGAATAAATCCTAGACTTAGGAATCTTATGAGAATTTGGAACCATTTGAAATTTAGGAAACCCATTCAGAGTTTCTAAAATTGGTTATAAATAGAGTATGAGATAAGGTCAAGTACATAAACCTTGGAGCAGAGCAAAGAAAAAATGTGACATAATAAATTGGGGTGTCAACATTAGCTCTTGTTGGGGACATGTGTCTCTTGTAGACATAGTAAGGATACTAATATTTAGGAGAATACCAAAAATTAAGAACAAAAGTGACTAGGACTAACACGCACTTCATCATGAAAAACAAGGGCCATGATTACACAAAGGAAATAATATATACAAGACAACACAAAAACAAAACCAAAGACAAATTAAAATACAAAGGTTTTGAGAACCATACCATAATGAGAAATAGTTAATGATATGTTGACCATGAATTAGTGGTCCCATAAAATATTCATCAAGACTCCTAAGGTAGAAGGTTCATTGACTGCATCCTTCAACAATTTGATAAGGTCCCACCCACAAGGCATCAAATTCTCCATGTTTTCCCTTGTCTTCAAACTTGGAATTCTACATGGGGACAAGATCCCAAACATTAAATGCCCTCAGATAACACTAATATCAAAGATGTATTTCATATTCTACTATCTCAACAAGTTTTTCTCATGGGAAACACTCCTTGTCTTCTCCAAATGGATCATTTAATGTATTATTTGAGAAATGGTGCTTTGTTTTTCCTCATGAATCTATTGCATCAATTTATACACCGATAATTCAAGGCTAATTGATAATTATCCCTCATTGTAATACACCAATTCAAATGGACTCCTACAAGTATATGGCCTTTATTAATTAGTCAAGTAGATCCAGTATGTCCAGGTCTGGTTTTGATGGTATAACCATTCAAACCATAGTATAACTATTTTAATCAAACAAGTAATCCCAACTAGACAAATAGAGTTGAGTTTCTCCCCTTTCAAGTTTGTTCCCACCATCATTCCTTGGGATTTAACCACTTTTGCTTATTCCACATGCCATGTAGCAATTACATTGATATGTGGGTGGCAATACATGTGAAAGCATCCAATTTTTTTTATACAAATATTCTAGAGGTGGGTTAGTCTACTCGGATCAAAAACATTCAATTTATCATCCACCCTCATTTTGTTAGCATCAAAAGTCTTCTTGACAATATTCATGATGATTTATCGATGGACTTTGTTGTTTGTTTCCTTGTGGATGATAAGGGGATGAATGTGTTAATGCGATCCCATATTGTGAGCACATGTCAACAAATTCTTGAGATATAAAACACATTGCAATATCAACAACTATTTTGGATGACACCAAATCTAGTAATAATATTATTCAAAAGAAATTCAATCACTTCTTTTGAGGTAACATTTCTTGTAGGGACTACTTCAACCTATTTTTTGAAATAATTAGTGGCCACCAATATCCAATTCTACTTGTTTCTATATTTTTTTGTTATCTCCCATATAAAATCTATGCCCCACTACTAGAATGGAGCCTTTGCTAAAATGGTAGTAAAGGGGGGTGCTCTTGCAAACATCAATTTACTATAATTTTTTTAGAAGGCGTCAATATTTTTACTAACTTAGCCACATATCTGAGTAATTTTGACCACTAATATCCCACTCTCATAATCTTATGAGTATTAGTTTTTGATATGAAATTCCCACCACATAATCCTTGGTGGCATCCCTTAACAGATTTTATAAAATTCTCTTCATTCAAACATCTTAGGATAATACCATCGATGTTTCTCCACATTAATTGTCCTTTGAGTAATACATACCTCTAAAATTCAAGTTTCAATATTCTCCTTTTTTATCATTCAACTCAGGCAAACAACTTATATTTTTTAAATAAAAAAAAATGTCTGTATACCAAGGATAATTTTTCAATCTCCATGGGAAAAAATATGGGCTAGAGCTCACTTGATTGACCTCTACTATGTCCAAATTTATGTTAGCCATAAATTTTTCTAAGCCCTAATCCCTAACCATCTTGTTCATCTTCACCTCCATGTTGTATTCTTGGATCTTATTAATCCATCTACATATTTTTCCTAATGCTTCCTATTGCACAAAGGTATCTCTAATATTTGTATGTGACACAAATGTTGGAGTACATGACCATTGAGAGGGGGGGGGGGGGTGAATCAGTGGTCTAATAAAACCAAATTCAAAAAAACAACCCACCTGATTACATAAAGTCTCTAGATGTTGTATGTTATCAAAATCACAAAGATGTGCAAATCAGAGTACCACATGTAAATCAAGAATGATCAGCCATGAACAAAGAAAAACATAATCAAGATGAATCTAGACATAGGTTTTATGAGTGGAAAAACCCTAAAAGGGTGAGAAAACCACTCTGAACAATTGCTTTATTAAAAACACGTTGTTTACAAATTGTATGCCTCACTGGTAATACAACAAGCCTCACTGGCTAATAGTCAAGCCTCACTAGCAATCATTCAAGCCTCATTGGATAGGATCTCAGTGATCACATACAAGCCTCACTGGCTAGGATCTCACTGATCACATACAAGCCTCACTGGCCATTTCACAATATGTCTCACTAACACACAACTCCAATTGGAATACAAGAAAAAGTATATTACAGAGAGTTTATTTGTTTCACTCCAAACCCCAACTCAACCAAATATTTTTCACAGATTGACAAAGACTTTTTACATAAATTTCACATGCAACCATTTTTCATACAATCATTTGATACCTTTCATAATCAAGAATTTATACAATCTCTGTCAAAACCATCTTCAAATCTATTACAATATACCTCAACAATATTTATACAATCAATAAAACTCACCCATAACTTTTTGCAATCACCATGTTTTGATTATAAAAAATTCATCTCCTTGAGTATTAGGCTCATTCCACTTCAACACCAAAACATCACATGCTGAATTCAAGAGAGTTATAGTCAATTTTGGACATTCAATTATGTATTTATCATTCTTCAAATTGTACACCTTTTCATGAAGATTCATTCACCATTTTCTATCATAACACCATCAGAAGTCTGAAAACTACATCACAACACCATCATCATTATTTCATACAACATCAATTCTTTGACAAAAAGTTTTATACAAAAGATTGCAGTTAAATACACTCCATTGTCAAAACTTGTATCGAATCAATTAAGACTCCAAAAATTGGAAGCTTTATCTTCACACAAAAAATATCCTTCCTTTGACAACACATACTTCCAAAAACACTCCATGCAAAAAATAAAATCCTTCATTAGATTTGGCGCCAACCACAAAATCCATAACTCTTCGCATTCAACATAGAAACAAAGCTATAACAATAAATTTGACGCTTTGCCTCTTGTCAAATTCAAAACTTTGAGAGTAACCAATGTAAAGTTTAAATCATAACCCTTTGATTCTAAACTACCACCAAACTTATAACCATTCATCCATATTTAAATGATTCAAATAATCTATTCAACCAGTTACAAATAAGAAAGGGTCAGTTACAAATGAGTTTTGAACCCTTAATTTATCACTTAAGTAATGTGATACCTACAATAGCAAGTCAACTGAATTTTATAGCATAAAATTGACATTTCATTGAAAGCCTTCAAAAATGCACAAACCCTAGATTATTGGGGTTATAAAGATTAAACCTTTAACACATAAAAACACTAAATGAGATCTTTCACTAAACACAATAATGACTTGCTTTATAAACAAATTATTACTACTTTTGCACACACTGATTGAATTGCAAAAACCATCAACTGAATGATGTAAATGAATAACAACCCTATGCTTTGATACACTTTTATGCCTTTTGATGCATTGATACTATGCTTTTGAAGCTTTGATGATCTTTGAAGTACCTTGAAGCTTTCATACCTTAAAGCCTTGATACCTTGATGCTTTGATTGCTTGAAGTACCTTGAAGCTTTGATACCTTAAAGCCTTGATACCTTGATGCTTTGATGTTCTAAAACTAAGACTTGATTACCAATATCAATACTAGTAACTTATCAAACTTTAATGTCTTGAATACCATGGAGAACATCAAGAGAAGAATGTAAATGAACAGTAAATTAACAATGAATCATACCAATGCAAAATCAACAGTGACAATCCTTCATGCAACAAACTTTGACATCAATGAAAAATCAATGCCAATGCAATAAAAAAGGTGGTAATATTGGATCCTACAAAATAAGGTTTGAAATTATTTACAACCTTAATAGAGAATAGGCATGCTTATCCATTATGGATTAATTCAATTAAATATCCCACAAGGACTTGCTGAAGTAACCTTCATTTGTTTGTAGTAGAACAATATCAACAATCTAGAATGAGGAAAAGGAAAATAATTGAAAAGACTTTGAATAATTTGGGCTCACCAAAACTTGTGCCTTCTTAAGTGCATCTTTGATTTATGCAAATGAATAAATTTATTCCTTGTCCCATCTTGATTATTGTTGATTTTTCAAAACTTTTGAAATAGCCTTTGTCTTCTCAAAAAAGTTAGGAGTAAACCTCTCAATAAAATTTATTTATCCAAATAATGATGGATTGCCTTAACTATTTTTGGTTAAGGGATAATTTCAATATCTTTGACACGTTAAGGACCAATCCTCACTCCTCAGACATTATATGCCCAAGAACCTTGTCTTCTTCCATGCCAAAAATATATTTCTTGGGATTCAAAGAAATCCCATACTCTAAACACCTCTATAATATTAAATCCAAGTGCTTGTAGTGATCATTTTGATCCTTAGAGTATGTGGTTATATCATCTTGGTAGATAATCATAATTTAGTTTATAAGGTCCTCAAAGTGACATCCATAGCTCTTTGAACTGTGGCTCCAACATTATTCAACCCAAATGACATATGAACTAAAAAAATGTTCCCCACATGGCGAAAGTTTTATTATGTTGCTCAAACTGTTTAACCATGACCTGATTGTAATTTGAGAAGTTATCCATCATAGACATCAACCTTGACCCTGTTACTTGTTACAATAATTGGTCCTTACTAAGTAGTATATAATTATCCTTGATGGGATTGATATTTAAATTTATAAATTCTACACATAGCCTAATACCACTATTATATTTCCTTATTGAAAGAAGGTTAGAGACCCACTTTGAATGTCTAATTTGCTTAATTATTTTGTCTTATTTTAGCTTCATTATTTTTTTTGCATCTAAATGGAAATATTGGGGTTGATGGGACCTTCTCCTATTTTAAAGGCTTTGTTCTAGGCTCTAGTGAAATGATATGATAGAACAAACTTCCCTCTAATCCTTTAGCTCATCATAAGACCAAGAATAACGCTTTTATATATTTTTAATAATACAATCAACATTTACCTCTCTGTTGGTTTTAATATTTTACCAATGTAGATCATCCTAGGAGTTGATTTAGTTCCTAAGTCCACACCTTCTACACAATATTCAGTAATAGGCTCACTTCTTGTATTATAATAATAAGCATTGTCAAACATTATTTCTAAAGTTACATGACCTCTTGGAATAATATTTATCTTGAGCTGAATAGTTTCACTTCCAAAGAGTTTTTTTATCTTCTTTATCATTTTACACCATGGGCTTCCAATGCATGAGTTGACTTTCAAAATAACCAATATAATTTAGGAACTCATAAATGTGTTTATCATCATTGAGAACCTACAAATTGTAAATGTCTACAATACTAGGCTTGATAATAATTTCAACACTATACCTACATTAAGTGACTTGGCAAAGGAAGCATCAAATATTGAAGCTAATATAAAAGGGTATGAGATATTTTATTATTATCTCTTTGAACCCATTTGATGTTGAAAGCATCAAGCACCTCATTGGTATCCCATACAACTTTATTATATTCTTAATATTTTTTCTCTTGCAACATATGTGCCTATAACTTGAGACACCACAAGTTTTGAATCCCATACATTCTAATACATTTGATCCCATACTTGGAACTCATGTAAAAACCAAGAAATAGAGCTTCATACTTAGCCACATTGTCATTGAATTCAAAGTTCAACCTGAATGTAAACTTGTATTTTTTTCCATTACGTGCCACCGATATAAATCCTTCATTGTTACCTTCTCTTTAATATGCACTATCAAAACACATGTTCTAAATTCCATTACTTTTTGGATATTTATTTGGGGGAAAGAGATGAAGATATACTTGCTTTCCAATTCATAATCATTGTATCCAACAAAATAGTCAGTTTCAACATCAAAGTAATAGATTACATTCTTTGTTTCGTCTAATTTTTTCATAATACACATGCTATTTTTCTGTGTAATTGGAATTATTTTCCATGCAATCGTATAGGCATATGATAAATGTTTTAAATTCTACCACCAATTGAGGCTACCCTCTTCCTAGATAGAAACATACCCCATTTGGTTGGACAATCAACTATGAAAATTTCCATTGAAAATAAATTACTTGGGTATGTAAAAAGTTGCACTTTGAAATTATTAAATATCCCAATCACATTTACTCCATGATAATCCATGGAAAATTATTTGAAATGAAATTTTGAATCTTGCAAGACTAGTTGGTTTACGACTTCCAAATGCATCACATTATTGTATGCTCTAAAATCTAAAATGTAGCTATGCACCAACCAACCATTTATCAACAAAGATATGTTAAATAAGTCAACTACCTATTTGTTATTTGTACACATGGTTCCCAAGTAGATATCAAGTGCCTCCTGGATATTAGTTTCATTCATGTACCACATTTAGGAACATTTGTAGGTTCTATTGGGCGATAAAAAATAGTAAGAGCATTGATATAAATAAATTCCCTTTCTCTATGCTTAGGGATCCTAAACAACTCCCTTACTGACACTTGAATTTTAATCTGACTTAGTGCTTGAGCCATATAAATTGGATAATATATTGGAAAAGGGATGGATAGTGGAACAATCACAATATTAGTGTTTGAGATGAAAGGAATTAATTGATCACTAGCAACAACTTATTTTGTGTTGACTAATTCTCCAACTTCCTTAGCTACTTTATGTTTCTCATTTTTTATTTTATTAACTTGCTTCTATTTTTTATCGTTTACAACATCATTTGAATTTTCTACATCACTATTTGGGACATTAATAATTTTCTACTTAGAGACATATTTCTTTTACAAGGATGCATCTGAAATTTGCATCTTCTTTCTAGGTGGTGACTTATTTGCATTCTTATTTGTACTTTTCTCTTCAGTATCATCCTTTTGTTTTCTTTTTCTTATGTGTGTAGCTAGCACATCTAGTACTGCATCACCTCCATTTTGACCTATGGAAACTACTTACTTATTTCTTAGTTGGTAATAACTTTGGACCTATAAGACAACTACTTCAATGAGAGCCTTCATATATTCATTAGATGGATTTACACTCTTATATTGTTGTTTCATTTGTTCCTTGATCTAATTGAAGTCTTTGTTGGGTAACTCATATGGAACATGATTGATATCATGATCATACTAAAATAATTCCTCACCCTCATACACATCCAATTAATCCACATTATCATCTTCATGATACTTGGGTGTGTGATTGAGAGAAGAGGATAAGCTCTCGACCAAAGGAAGTTTGCGTGGAAGTAGGACGACAACACAACTGTTGTCATCTCAAGGATGTGTTGGCATCTCATATAGATAGAGTTAACCCTTTTACATAAATCAAAGAATCTACTACCCATTCAAAATTTGAGGTTTGGTTACTCTACTAATTTAACAAAAAGAAAGAATGAAAGTAAATGGAAAGGAAGGTGAGATATTAACTCACAAAAGGTCCCACACTTCGAAGCCTCCCATGAAGCTTCACATGAACAATCTACACAAAAGGCAGATGAGGAAAAGTGTTGGGGCTATTTTGGGGCTTGCCTTAGTCAAACCCTCATTTTGGTGTTTCAACCTCCATGGACAACCAAATAGATAGAGAATATAAAAGAAACAAAATAAATTAGAAATAATGAGTGATAAAAGAAAACCTTGTGATGGAGGAGAACCCATATCATAGAATAGATAGTTGAGTGATAAAAGCAAGCCCCACTATGGAGGAGAACCTGTATCACGAGATAAAGACACAATAAATATGCTAGAAAATAGACAAGAAAGAAAGAGAGCATTACCAATAGTTTGTGGCCTCCTCTTTTCTTGGTAGACGTGACGTTGAGTGCTTGCAAGAGAGCATTGGCTGTTGATGAGACATAAATCTAGTAGATATTTTCCATAGAGTTGAGATGAAGAAGAGAAAGGTATGAGAGAGCAAGTTGGAGTGAGAGAGAGTGAGAATGAATACAAATGAGAGTGAAAAGGATGGTTTTGTGAAGTTGCATTGATAAGAAAAGTTATTATTCTCAAGATTTTTCCACGATGACATGTGTCATGGGAAAAGGTTCCTAAGATTCCTCATTTGAACTTGTAGAGTGTGGGGATGCTAGCACACCATGTGGACATTTGCGTGCCACACAAGCATCCAACTCACAACTTTGCAAGAAATGAGGTAGTGGACCACTGACGCTTCATCATTGCCCCTTATGGAGTTGAAATCGTGAAATTATGACTCATAAGGTTCTTGTCATAAATATAGCTAGGTGCCATAAATGTGGGGGGACAAATGTGCAAATGTGAAATTGCCATGGGATGAAATTTTATGATATTACATTTTCCCCCCACTTTAGTGAGATGATTTTTAGGAAAATTAGCTACACTAAAGTAGAAAAGAAAGTTACATTAGTGCAAAATTTAAAATTTGAAAAGTTTACAGATTTGCGTACCAAAAAGGATATTGTAGAGGTCGTAGAGGTCAAGTAGGTGGATACTGACGATGCACCCAATGATTGAACTCATCAAGAAACCACAACATCAAATGTGAAGTTTCATTATGCAAAACTCAGATTTAGATCTGTTTAAAAATTAGAAGAAGCTACCATGATGAGAAGAATGCTTAAGAAAAAGTGGGTGGTTCAGAAGAAAAATATGATAAAGAGGTGAGTATATGCCCCTCCTATTTTTTGCCCCCATCTAGGTGGGGTGAAAACAAGAAGAATGGAAGGACCACATCCGTCAGGAAAATGGGCCAAAAATGACCTATATATTCCTGGAAGGGCCCACATAAGGGTCATTTTCAATATTCACCGTGAGCGAATTGTTGACTTTTGTGAGAGAAAAGTCAGAAAAAGCCTCACAAACATGATTACATGGACCCCAAGATCGAGTAGTTGTGTAGGGTTGTGTGAATGGTGTTCCTATACTTGCACAAACACAAAGAACAAACATATAATTAGCTCATTATGCAAGTTAGAAGCAACATTCCCCATGAGATTCATTTGAAACATAAAAAACAATAAATGAAATAAAGAACACAATGAAAGAGGCTATCAAATCCTATTCAAATGAAAAAAATCTCAATCCCATGGGGGAATTGGTGTCATTTTGATATGGAAAATGACCCTTTCCCAATCCCTTGCAAGCTTGATGAAATTTCTCCATAACCTAGCTATGAGACTATGAAAATTGATGAAAATGCCTAAGGATGGATGAATATTTGCTAAAAACTTGAAGATAATGATGTTGCATAAAGCTATGGATCCAAAATTCAAATAAGAGCCTCCTATAAATAGAAAAGAATGATGGAGAAAGAGGCAAAAGGAATGAATGTGGGATAAAAGACCAACCAATAGGAAGAGGCCAATTGTCAACATGTGATTGGAGGAGGAATGAGCACATTTTGATGAATGTGCAAATAAATATGGTTAGGTGGAATTTGAAATTTGTGAAATGACAAGTTGGAGGGAGAGAGGAATGGAGTAAATTCCACTTGGCTCAAGGAAAAGGACATGTAAGAGGCCTTTAATGCCTTGTTGGATGTACTCATCCCTTTTGGAGGGATTTTTGAATTGGAAGAATATTCCACAAAAGATGCCCTTTTGAATGAAAATTGATGAATTTATAAATCAATTAAATTGATTTACTTGTGCAAGTTGCAAAATCTAGAGGATTTGATGGATTAGGATTAGGATTAATCAGGATTTGATTAATTTAGATGAAAATTATCTGATTTGACAATTTGACTTAGATTTTTGGATTAATTTAAATCAAAGTTGAGAGGCATATGAAAGTAGATTTAATTAAATAAAGTTTGATTTATTTAATTAAAGAGGGTGGTGAGAGATTATATCAAATAAAGATTAATTTATTTAATTTAAAGGAGATGAATTTAGAGATTAATTAAATAAAGTGAATTATTTAATTAAAAGAAGGACTATAGGATTAACTAAACAAAATGATTCATTTAATTAATAGAAGGGGATGACTTAATCAGATAAATTTGATTTATTTAATTAAGAGAGGAAATATGATGAATTTAATCGAATAAAGATTATTCAATTAAATGACCTGCCGAGGAGATGATTCAGGATGAACTAGTGTTAGTAAAATCAGGATCAGGTGTATAGGATCAATCAGGATATTTTCCATGTCTACATTTTGCCCCTCTTTGAAGCAATGTGCCTATTGCGTTGGTTCAAAGAATAAACTGACAAGATCAAAACTCAATTTTTCAGATGCCACACTGTTGTCCCAACGGAAGAATTACGTTGGTATACTACTCCCTCGAGAGATCAGACAAAAAATTGGATTTTTGGGCGAGATCTCGAAAAAAGAGGACAAGGTGCACGACGGGTCTAGAAAGGGTCCAAGATGCCAAAAACGTGCCAAAACACAAAAAATGATGCAAAATGACACTTGGTTGGGCGAAAATAGGATTGAGGGTCCAAAACCCTAACTGGATGGCTAAACAAGGTAAAAAAACTGTAACTTTCAAGCTTAAATAGCCCTCAAGGGGCCAGTTTCAATTCATTTGCACACTTAGCACCTAGAGATTCTTGCATTTTGAGCTTTGAGTACTGTTCGAGATTGCGCAATGAGTGCTCCCATGACATGTTTCGGATCGAGTGCGAGTACACTAGCGACTGACCGACATAGGACCATCAGTATGTGACCCTTACCTGACTTTTCATTTCAATTTTCACATTCATTAATTAGGGTCAATCGTCAAACTAAGTCAAGCGACGCTATTTGGCATCGCTGAAAGTGCATAACTGGCACCATGCGACCTCAAAGTGCGCCGTCGTGTTCCAGTTTAGGAATTAGGATTTCGGTCCAAAGTCTACCGCATATGCAAATTAAACTGCAGCGGTGCAATTTAGAAACTAGGGTTTAGAGGTCAAAGTGACGCACGGTCAAACTACGATGCGATGATGCAGTTTGGACTTTGGAGGGTCCAGCGATGCAGTTTGAAACTTCCAAACAATGCCACAATTGAAAATAGTGCCGCATTTGCTATTCTAGTTGCGAAAACCCAAAACAGGATCTCGATTTTTTTATGAAACTTGACGCTATGACTTTACTTGTGCAGGAGGACCTAGGGATTCTTCATTCACAAGAGAACAGGTCCTCGATACTTAGCAGATTAGTCGGTTTACATGATCTGCTCCAAGAGCATCTTGGGGTGATAGGTTTATGGTATGTCACCTATGCACATCCTTTCTGGACACACTTGGGCATGATGAAAATGTTGGCAGAGCAATGGCATAGTGAGACATCATCATTTCACTTGCCTATAGGTGAGGTGATAGTCACATTGGAGGATGTTTGGTGCATTCTTCGATTGCCCATCTAGAGAGAGCGAGTGATCTATGATGTGGATGATGAGAGGGATGCCTGCTATGATGTCATGGAGCTCGAGGAGATTGTCTTTTCCAAGGGGGAGATCAAGCTAGAGTGGTACAGGGGCACAATACCCACCTTTAGATTGCTTATCACTATTATCATTTCAGGCCTTGTGGCACTAGATCGACATGATCGATACTTTAGCCTAGGATGGGGTCTTTTCTGGGAGTGGATGCTCCATTAGAGAGAGTACTTTGTATGGGGGCTAGTGATGCTGGCCTCTCTTTACCACGACCTACATGAGTTTTCATATCTGGATATCAGGGCCATCGGGGTTGGGGTTACACTTTTACATATCTGGGCCTAGTAGCACATTATAGTGCTTCGCCCATAGGTTACACCAGTCGCCATGGAACCAAATGATCCCATAGTTTGGCGATACAGAGGGTCCCTGACCTTTACACACATAGGGGCAGCCAACATCCCTCATAGGAGGAGGGTTATAGATGAGATGACAGTGTTTACATGGAGACCATGGCTCGACATTCTTGCATGGTATGATGATGTACAAAAACTCTTCTTTGCAAGGCAAGACAAGCTTATGCAGGGGAGAGAGCACACTATGATAGAGAGACACTTGCTAGATTGAGTGGATAGGTAGTTTGGAGAGAGGTAGGATCGACTTGATGACCAGTACGTGGCCATATTTGCCCGTACTACAAGGGAGAATACATGGGGCAGGCCGATCCCGACAGAGGAGGCAGTGACTTTATTCAGACAGCTGGTGGCTAGGCCATGGCCATATGATCAAGGGAAGGCAGACGTAGGGGCTACATAGGCCTACACAGATTGGTTCAGACCACCAGCCAGATTGACAATGCCCAAGGCAACCTTACCATGGTAGAGAGCTAGAGGTTGATCATCAGGGTGGGGTTGGAGGCATGAAGGCAGAGGAGATGGAGGGAGAGGCCCAAGAGGAGGAGGACCACTTCCACATCAGCTAGAGTAGAGGGACCAATAGATTCCTCTGGTAGACTAGCAGAGGGATGGAGATAGGTAGCAGAGAGATCTCGAGAGACCACTAGCAGCAGCCCCCACCACCACCACCACCTCAGCTAGATCAGAGAGATTTATTGATACAACAATTACAGGCACAGGTGTAGGTACTCACAACTGAGAGGGATCAAGCCAAATAGTAGGTCCAAACCCTTACCATGGAGAGAGATTAGGCCCGATTAGAGCAGGACTAGGGGATAGGCCAAAGACGATAGTTAGAGAGAATGGCCTCCACCTCCCAGGGTAGGACAGTATTGACACAGGTATACCGCAAGGCAGTCAGAGAGGTGAAGTATTATAGGTTGCACTATCAATAGGTCATACCAGCAGGGGCTCAGGTACGAAAGTTCTCTTAGTAGACATCGATGAGACAACCCGAGGATCAGGCTGAGAGATAGGTGGGAGAGGGAAGTAGCCAGTAGGGCTAGCTACCATGATATCTTTTTGATTGAAACTATTCTTTTTGTTCCGCATGCTTCTTTTTTGATAGCCCCGTGGGCATTGTATACTTGATTGATACATACACATTTTATCTTGATCTTTGCACCATGACAGTTACATTTTTGATGATATATATGATTGATCAATTTATTTATGAGATGTGCCCTATTTTACTTATGCATGATGAATGGATGTTTTTAATTTCTTATATGTAATGTTATAACTCATGATATGTAGATGTTTATTGATGCTCATGGTTATGGATGCATTTCATTTTGTATATTTCTTATGTATTTGATGAGAATTGGTGATGTATATTATGATATGATGACACAAATGTATGTTTATGAGATGCTTAATAAACCTATATGTAAATGCAATGTTTTGATGTGAAATGATTATGATGATGTATGATATGAGATGACCTATGATATGTAATGGTTTTATGATATGTAATGATTCATGATTATGCATTATGATTTATGAATGTAATGGAACAAATGCAATGATATGAATGCAGTTACTTAAGATGATGTGATATGCAATGCAAATGATTATGAGATGATGATGCTGTGATATGATAATGTATATGATTTATGAAATGCAAATGATTATGATATGTAACGAGATTATTATGATGTGATATTCTTATGACATGAATACGTAATGATTTATGATGTGTGATGATGATGCAAATGATATGATATTTGAATATTCAATGGATGATTTAATAATGCCTATAATGAATGAAAATTTATGATGTTTATCAATCTATATTAATGATGAAATATAGTGCATTTATGTTTCCTATATGATATGATATGCATTTTTGAATGCATCTAACGATGTTTTTGATTAAATATAATGGTACCATGTTAGTATGGAGAGAAGATAGAAGAAAATGAAAAGAGGATCCAATACCTACATGATGATAATGATGAATTGCTTATTAGGAATTGGGATTTTAAAAGGGCCATTTACCTTATGTTTGATAATACACATAGGTACGATGCATCAAGGTATAAAGAACCAGGATGGCGTAGTACCTAGTGTGATGGAATTTGACTCGACAATCAGATAGGAGTACTCCTATTCACACTTGACATACAAAAATCTCACTAGGATATACTTCAGATATTCCAAACATCTCAGACCAAAACATGGAAAGGTAAAACCTAACCATGTAATAGTCAACAAGTTGTTCGAAACACATTCCATACACACCTAGTAAAGCAAGTATTCATGAAGGTTATATTGCAAGAATATCCAACAAGCACAACTGATAAAAAGATAATGATCGTTGCCCCATTTATTTCTCTCTAAATCCGTTTGTTTGGACATCATCAAGAGGTCATCGACATGAGCGCAATAAGATAAATCAAAAGACAAAGATAAAGTAAACAAACAAACTAATGTTCTTCATACGGCTATCCAAGACTAAACTATGGTGATGCTTGATGTTGATGTCCATTGTAGGAAGGATGCATCCTAGGAGATGATATTATCAGATGATTTGTGATTGACTGGATGATACACTATTAATACTCTGAGTTGACTAACTTGCTTACTTACTGATCTAGACTTGAGACTTTGACGATTGGGTTCTCTCTTTTGAACCTGCTAGACTTGTTTCTGATTGGGTTACCAAAGGATGAAAGTGATGATTGATTTATTATGAATGCTGATTATTGCGGGTGAAAGCGAGATGAGACAGATGGATTTTTTTCAAATATTTGGATTTTTTTGGTGTTTTTGAAATGTTTTGAGGCTGTTTCGGGGTTTTTGAGATGTTTTACAAATGTTTTGATTTTCAGATTTTTTTATTTTTTGGGTTTTATGAGATTTTGACAAAGAACCTGACCTAAAGACCTATCCTAGGGGTCTCGAGGGCTGATCAAAGATTAGAATTGCCTACGTTATACATGTAGAGACCACATAGTTCGACTGACACAAACTCAATTATTGATGAGATATGGACAAGATGGATTGCCAACTTATTATGACAGAATCCTAAAGGACTGACCTAGGGTGTCTCGGGGGATGATCAAAGATCAACCTTGCCTATATTCAAGCTTAGAGACAACGTAGTTCGACATGAAAACTCTATTTTTGATATGTTTTGGATGTTTTTGGTTTTTTGATGTTTTTGATTTTTGGATTTTAAGACTAAAAGAATACACGAATCCGATATGATGTAGGTATAGGAACATGCCCCCAGTGTGATGCAATAGACTACTTCAATATAGGTAGGACAAACCAACCTTAGGAATGTGCCAAGTAGTACTAGGGTGGGACATGATGTGAATGCAAAATCAAGCTATGATGCATACGTGAATGGGCAAAAGGAGGATGCGATGGAATACGATGGGTAATGGAATTGTGATGGATGAACGATGTAGAACAAGCCGTAGAGATCCTGGTGGATGGAAAGTGCTTTATTTACACTTAGCACCTATTTTCCAGGTTTTCACCAAGGTTCTTGCCCAAAGCGCCACCGAAGTGGTTTTCAGTAGAGGACGATTTTTTATCTTTAATGTTTTCAATCCTTTTTCTAATTTTTATTTTTATTTTTGATTTTTGATTTTTTCGATTTTACCCTTAAAAGATTAGGCATAAAACTTTTTGAAATGGGAGCTATTCATAGGCTCCTGCAGAGGTTCACCTTCGGGCATTGATAACTGATATGCCCTTGACTTGTAACTTGCTGTGATGACAAATGGTCCCAACCAATTGGGTTCAAACTTACCCTTGTTATATGGATTTGGTACATTCTTCTGATTCTCCTTCAATACCAGTTCTCTGACTTGGATTGCCTGACTCCTGATTTTCTTGTTGTAACTCTGCTTGAGATGGTTTTGGTAGACTTGAAAATGGTTTAAGGCATCCATGCACCGCTCATCCAGTAGTTCTAGCTCATTCAGTCATGATACATGATATTCTTCATCTGTTATGAGGTTTTTGTAATGATATCCTGAGGGATGGAAACTCGATCTCAATGGGGAGGATGGATTTTGATCCATAGACCAAGGAGAATGGGGTGGCACTTGTTAGTGTGTAGACACTCATTCGGTAGACCCAGAGGGTGGGGTTCAACTACAGATGCTAGTCATGACTAGCTTCATTGACTATTTTCTTGAGGATTCTGAGGATGGTTTTATTTGTAGCCTTAGCTTGGCCATTACCCTAGGGGTAGTATGGGGTGGAAAAGCGATGTTGGATGTTGAATTTATGGCATAGGTCTTAGACATCTTGATTTTTGAAGGGTGTCCCATTATCTAAGATAAAAGCTTGGGGGACACCATAATGGAAAATGAGGTAATTTAGGATGAACCTTGAAATATGCTTTCCTATAATGTAGGTCATTGGGATGGCCTCTACCCACTTTGTAAACTATTCTGTGGTGGTGATAATGAGCTTATGTCCATTGGATGAGGTGGGGGTGATTTTTCCAATGAAATCGAGCCCCCATTGCGAGAAGGGCCAAGGTGTAACAATCGGACGAAGCTCTTGAGTTGGTGCATGGATGAGATCCCCATGTTGTTGACACTGTAGACACTTCTTGACATATTCATGGGCTTCCCTCTCCATTGTTGGCCAATAGTACCTCATTCTCAGCAGATTCTTGGCCAAGGTCATACCGCTCAAATATGAACCACAGATGCCATTATGTACTTCCGTTAAAGTAGTCGAAGCTTCTTCAACATTTAAGCATCATAACAAGGTTCCCTCAATACGCCTACGGTATAAGGTGTCTCCTAGGATAACAAAGCGGGTTGAATTTTTGACAAAGGTTTTCTTAAGATTGGGAGTGATGTCAGCGGGGAGGACTCCTTTTCTAAGATAAGTGTATATGTCATGATACCATGGATTACTAGGAGCAATGATTTCACACACAAATTTAGACTCCGAAACCTCAAATGTTGGTATGAGAAGCTGCTCTACGGGGAATTCTTGCTTTGGGACATTACATGGGATATCTAGAAGTGATCCAATTGTTGCCATAGAATCTGCTGCTCTGTTATTTTCTCTTGGTATCTTCTCGAAGGTGATATAAATGAAGGACTCCTTGAGGATTTCCACTAGTTTCTTATATGGGGTCAACTTGTCATCCTTCATTTGATATTGGTCATTGACTTGGTTGATGATAAGCTATGAATCTCCATAGACCTTGAGTGCCATGATCTTCCACTATGTAACAATTCTCAACCCTATGACAAGAGCCTCGTATTCCACAATATTGTTTGTACAAGTAAATGACAACTTATATGATTTGGGTATGAAATCTCCTTGTGGTGTAATAAAGAAGATTCCCTCTCCTGACCCATGCTGTGTGTAGGACCCATCAAAGTAATTTTTCCAGTGATTTTCTATGTTTATGTTGAAGATGGATTCATTAGGGAATTTTGATACAAGCGAATTTTCTAAATATATGGGTGCTTCGGCCAATTGATATGCAATTTCTTGTCCTTTAATAGCCTTTTTTTCCACATACTCAATGTTGTGTTTTGTTAGGATCATAACCTATTTAGTTGTTCACCCTATGAGTTTTTCCTTAGAAATCAGATATTTGAGAGGGTGTATCTTGGCAATGAGTTTTATTTGGTGTGCCAACATACAGCGTCTGAATTTTTGTGTTGCGAACACAACTACTAAGAAAGCTTTCTTAATGGATGTGTAATTCAAATTGTGTCCTACCATGGTTCTACTGATTTAATGAATTTCTCTCTGCTTCCTGTTTTCATCATGCTATGCTAGGAGAGCGCCAAGGGCTGCTGCTGTTGCTGATATATATAGGATCAAGGGTTTGCCTGCAATTGATGGAATAAGAACTGGTGGTGTGAGCAAGTACTCCTTGATTTTGTTGAATGCTTGATCACATTTCTCATCCCATTTGTATGCTACCCCCTTGTGGAGTAGATGAGAATATGGGATTGCCTTATATTCTAGTTGCGCTATTGATCACCGAATGGACTGTAGTCTTCCTTGTAAGCTTCTCAACTAATTTAATGTCCTTAGTGCCTCTATCTTGAGGATTTATTCAACTTTGGTGGGATCTATCTCAATCCCTCTCATTGACATAATGTGCCATAGGAGCTTTCCTTATTGTACCCTGAAGACACACTTCTTTGGATTGAGGCTAACCTTATATTCCTCTAGCCTATCAAAGATTGAGATCAATGCTGCTATGTGATTTTGTCATTTTCTTGACTTGGCCAATATATCATCCACATAATCTTCCACAATTTTATGAATCATATCATGGCAGATAAGTGTCATGGCCCTTTGATAGGTTGCTCCTACATTATTCAACCTAAACGACATCATTTTCCAATAGTATGTTCCCCAAGGACAAGTGAAAGCTATCTTGTGCTGATCTTCTTTGGATATCATGATTTGATTGTACCCAGAGAATCTATCCATTAGTGATAGTATTTCATGTCCCACTATCATATCCACAATCATGTCTATATTTGGGAGAGGGAAATCATCCTTGGGACATGCTTTGTTTAGATATCTGAAGTCAGTGCAGATGTAGATGCCCCTAGTGGGCTTTGAGATAGGTAAAAGATTTTAAACTCACTCTGGATAATCAATTGGTCATATAAAGCCAACATCAAGAAGTTTTTGTAACTAAAGCTTGACTAGTAGTGCAATCTATGGGTGCATTTTTATCAGCTTTTGTTTCACTAGATTCACCTTTGGATATACTGCAAGATGGTGAATCACAACTTCCAGATTGGGACCCGACATTTCAGCGTAGGTCCATGCAAAGTTAAATTTTCTTTCCCTGAGGAAGGCAGATAGGAGCTCTTGTTCTTCAATTATAAGTCTCTGCATAGAACGTTATATGCGGTGTTACCTTAGTTCCCAAGTTGATAGGGTTGCACTTTTCTGCTAAGACTGTTGAATTCTCCTAATGGATAACACTGAGAGGAAGATTGAATCCCCCATCCTCTGGTGCCTCAAAGAGGTTTTCACCGTTGGATGAATCCTTTTTGTTTACTATTTTTGGGTCTGAAAGTTCCATAGTGTGGTTTTCACTCAAAGACCTAGAGATTATTCTCAAATTTTCACTTTTGCGATTGAGGGATTCAATTATCTCCCTATAATAATCATGCGTGTCTAGTTCAATGTCGAATCCATCTTTTTTATCTCCATATGGTACATTATCCCACAATCCCATGAATTTTGAGAGCGCCTCATCATTTTTGAATTAGTCTAAAATTGGCAGTCCTCGTTGGTCGTAGTCTATCGGTTGGGGATATACTAGTTTTAGCTCATGGGTTCAGTTGTTTGATTCAAAGGATATAGTAGTAATCATGAATAAGGAGGAGTCTTCAAATAAAATAGGTAAGTCCGTAATGGTATCCTTGTCACTATCACTCCCACATACATCAGTTATGTCAAAGGTAAAATTATCTATGACTCGACCTGTGGATACTGGTAAATGAAGAGGAGTTTCGACTGTTTTAATAGGGGGACTTCGGCCACGTATCGTTATACTCGGAGGGGTAAATCCAAGGCCACAATTTTTCATGTGCCTCTCAGCAATGATAGGTTCTAATCGTCCATCGTTGTTCCTTCCAAGGATTTCATTCCTATTATAGCCCATGCCCAACATTAATTGGTGTCCTCTGTTGGCATCATCCATTGGAAGAGATGGTATAGGTCTTTCATCTTGATAGAGGAGATTGGATAGATCTCTTTCATCCACTACTTCGCGACCTAGATCCCCCCCAGCTTCTAAATCAGGAGGGATCTCCTATGAAGGTTTGAGATGTTGTGTTGGATGGTTGCGGCTATCCATGGGACCTAGGAGATTGTGGTAACTCTTCAACTACAAAGGCACCCTTCTTCATTTTGTAATCTCCGCACCCATTGTCTTGTATGATGACCTTGATATCAGATATGTTGAGAATGGAAGGTGTCTCTATCTCAGAAGCGGATGTATATGGTAAGGAGGATGGATTAACGTATGGGGTTGAAGGGCCTTCATCATTTTTAGGAACTTGTTTGATTTTATAATATTTGGCCTCAAGGTTTCTGTAGTAAGAAAAGGGCTCAGGATCACCATGGATGGTAACCTCTTGATTTTCAAAGGGGAATTTCACACATTGGTGAAAGGTGGATGCAAATTCTTTCATCCCATGAATCCATGGGAACCCTAGAAGAATGTTATATGGGAAATCAAGGTCAAGGACTTGGCATGTAGTGTCCACAATGGCTGGTCCTACTTGGATAGGAAGTGAGATGGTGCCTTGAGATACTCTTTCCTAATCATCATAAGCCCGAATGGTAATGCCTTTTCATTTTTCAATCATGTCTTTAGAAAATCCTAGGTTCTTTATCAACTTGAGGGAACAAATATTCAACCCTGCACCTCCATCCACCAAGACTTGTTTGACTTTATTCTTTTGGACATAGAATTCTAGATGAAGTGCACGATTGTGAGATGGTTGGGCAGGGAAGTCTTTCTTAGAGAATGAGAGGAGATGTGGCATGGTGATGTTTCTGACCATAGCTTGAAATTGATCCACATCAAGGTCTGTGGGTACAAAAGACTCAATAAGGGCCCTTTCTAAAATCTCCCTATGAGCAGGTGAAATTTTCAGCAACTCCATGATGGAGATCTAAGCGGGGGTTTTCTTGAGTTGTTCCAAGAAATTTTAGCCACTAGGGACTGACTTTGAATTTGCGAGGGGTGCTCTGGATTGTGTGGATGGCCCAGGAATAGTGATTTTTTGACCTCGTGTGGTGACTCCACACTCAACTTTAGATTTGGGGATATCGACAACACTCACCAATTCATCTAAGGATGTGATGACATGTTCATAGATGTGGTTAACATCACCATATTTATTTCCTTTGCCATTTTTATTTGGCTTGTTATGATACGACATCGGATTCATGTATATCTTTAGGTCTTGATTTCCTCCAGCCGCTTGCTCAACTTTGATAGTCTTGTCATCGATGAGATCTTGGATTAGGTTCTTGAGCCTCATGCAACTGGCTGTTGTGTGTCCCTTCATTTTATGAAAATTACACAGATAGTTCTTTTTATATCAGGGTGGATTGACATGGGGCTCTTGGTAATTCTCGATGATGGGAAGTGTGATGATTTTGGCATCAATGAGTCACTTCATGACAGATTCGACCGATTCTCCAAGTGTATATTTTTGCTTTGGGGGATACCGATTTCTCGTGGATGGTCCACTTTGGTCATTGACAATATTGATCATCAGGGTGTTGTTTTGATGATGAGATGTATTTGATCGGGGGGTGTTTTGGGTATTAATATGAGGTTTTGGATACATTTGTTGCTGTGTTTTTATCTTTAGAGCATTGATCACAACCTTAGCATCAACAACACCGTCGTTGGTGACATTCATGTTTTCTAACCATGTTCGTGGTTTGTCATTATAACATGTCTATGGGCAATTATCTTGATAAGAAGGTGTTCCCCCTTGTGTGATGAGAGCTCTTTCGATGCTGAGAGCTTTAAAATTATTGTCAACTAAAATTGCACCCTAGCTAAGCTGCAAGATTTGACAGGTTAAGATGGAGGACTTAGCTTTTTAGAGAAAACATGGGAAGACCTCTAAAGTTGTGGATTGCTTGTAAGTAGAGGTTAACCTCTGAAGAAGTCTGACTTCCTAGGTGGTTATCACCTATACTATTAATTCTTGAAGGGAAAAGGGAGAAATATTGCTGAAAAATGATAAAAACAAAACTGGTAAACACTACTTCCAAATGGTGATACACCTAATTGGTAATTGAACTAGAAATTCAGATTTCAACACAGTTACATACAATGAATTGAAGAAAACAAAGCTTGCACAACCTATCTGTATGTGTTTTGCATAAGTATTTTATAAAGAGGCCTGATGCATGAGTCTTTAGGAGGAAATAAATTTCACAGCTAAAGTAACCCGCTTTTCTAACACTGATTATAACTTGCAATAACACATTCTATGCTAAAAAGGTGTTGGATATGAGACACAATTATTAGGAAATGAAAGTATTTCACAAGTAATCTATTCAATCAAAAATTGCACATAATGAAGCAAAAGAGTAAGAAAAAAAAATTAACTCCATTCAATTTTTCCAAGGTCTGCATTGTATTCCATGTCCATATGAGTTACAAAAGTTTGCAAGAATCTCTCTTAGGACTCCAAAGTCACTAGTAAAAAAAAAACTGCATAATCAAGAACTAACTCAATAATGAGTAGCCAAAAAGACTAAGTACCAAAGCTCCATCAAACAAGGAGTCTTCAACCTCCATGGGTCAGATGCAACCATCATGCCTAAAATCTAGCCGCTAGATCTCATCCAAAAGAGCTCAAAACAGTTGAAATGGTCAAGTTTGACCATGTCAAACATGATGACAACTCAAAAAGCTCCAAGATTCTCTCCAAAGCTCATAAGTGAGTAAAAAACAACTCGAATATATGTGGCACATATTTGCAAGCTAGTTCAACCTCCCTAGATACCCTCCAAATGTTCTCAAATTGAAAACAATCTCCAATATTCTAGCATGCACATAAAAGCCATTCATAACTCCCTTTATCCTTATGACTTAGTCATATTGACATATGTTCCTATTTTTTCATTTAAAGAAAAATAATAACTTGAAACAAGTGATTTATAAAACATCACTTATATTTAAGTATTATTACAATATAATGTAATGCAAAAAAAAAAAAACCCCATGTATTTGGTTATGGCTTAGTTAAAGGTTTTACTAAGTCAAAAAACCCTATACATATTCATGCCATACAAGGCACAAGACATAAGTCTTCACCCACGAGCATCAATAGTTTTATTTGCAAAAAATAAAAGAAAAGGCGAAATACCTAGTCTTCCATCGATATTTACTAGGGTAAAAAACCCTAAAAGCTAATAAAGACAAAACAAAGGCATTCATCTTCTTCATGATGCTTCTAGAAGAAGTCAAGGCCATTGATAAGGGTTCGAGAAAGAAAACTTTAGAAGATCTCCATGGCTAATTTTTGAGCAAATAGTGAACTCTTTTCCACAAATCTCAAGTCTAAAAATACAGCACCAAGCTTGGGTAAGCTTACTGTGCAAATATTTTATTATCTCTTCCAATTTTCTATAGAAAATATGCTCCATAAGAGCTCCTGCTAGTGCAAGAGTAATGGAGTTTTGTCTCCACATATTTTAATGTCATTCCACATATTTATGGGCTTGTATCCTTTGTATTTCTTGCAAATGGTTACCATTTTGAAGATTTCGTGTTTTTAATGTATGAGAAAGATATCTCCAGCCGTGGCCACACCATTGCAATAGGTAATAAAGGACCTTGTTTTTATTGATGGCCGAGTCTCTTTATCTGTAGGTAAATTAAGGTTTTTTATAGAATAGGCCATGGATCGACCTCTGTTTCTCCCCCTATTCATTTTACAAGGTTGTGCCTCTTCATCGTGCCTATTCATATTCATTGCATTGGATTTGGATTTTTTCTGGGTTTTACAAACCCATAGTGTTTGTATTTCTTACACATAGAAACCCTGTATTCACTCTTCATTTTTCCCTCATGACTTGATTCTAGATTTTTCCCTACTACCAAATCTTTATATTTCTTCATGTTTGCACTTGTGAAAGATTTTCCTATAGCCACAAGAAATTTGAAGGTCTTGTTCTTTAATCCTACACCATAGGATCATGGCCTGGCTTCCCAGTTTCTCAATTGCATTTTTTCTTACATAAAGGAAGTTTATGTTTTTAGACAATCACTACTTTTTCCTTTAAATTTGTATTTGGCTCAGAGAAAACTTGAAAAAGGAAAACCCTCGATGCTTCAAAGGCCATGGGTATGATGATTTTTCCTATTATTAACAGAAAAAATATGAATAATTCTGTGTAATTTTATGGCCTTATGATTTTTTTAGTTTGCAAATCTTATTGCTTTAGGGTCTCTTGACATGTAGCTAGAGATTTCATCCTTCAATACTTTACATAAAACTCTCTATTGTATGCTCATTTCTCTTATATGGCCACCATGGAAATCTCTGTCATCTCATTCTTTATTTTCATTTAAAATTGAGTTTAACACATAAGAATTTTCCCTCTTTTCCCTTCATAGCATTGTTTTCTTTGGTACAAACCCTACACTTTATAGACTAGGGCTCATGATGACTGTTGTCGTTGATCACAATTCTACCCTTTGAAGCTTGATAACACTGTCCTCTAAATTTTATTACCAAAGGGTCATCCATTCCTGAATCCTGTATTATCATGCACTCTATCATTTGGGATGACTGTCCCTTAAGTGTTTGATCTCTATAATTACTCACTGTCACCCAACTGACTGTTATGTTGTTGTTTTTATTCTTCAATACTTTACAAAAAAATCTCTATAGCATTGCTATTTCCAATATAACCAAATGACATTTTATGAAGTGGCATCTACTTTAGATTCATTATGCTCATATTCTGTAACACTTTTGAAGTTGTGTAGTAAATTTTTCCTGCTCATGCAAATCATGCTTTTGAATAAGGTTGTGTCTATGTAATCTTCCTAGATAAATATAAATTGATCCTTTAACTATTAAATAAAGAACTCTCAAAGACATTTATGAGACTACTTTCTTTAATCATAGAACAATAACACTATAGAATTTGGATGTATTGAATATCATGTAGTAAGATCATTGTATCCAAACAATCACAACTGACTATCCTCTAGCACTGCCTTATGTTCTTATGGTCTTCAAGCAGATAGCAAACACAGTCATCACGGTTCTTCAAGCATGATCACTAGAAGACCTCTTAGCATGAACAATTATAATCATGTTGAAACAAAGTTCATTTTGGTACAAACCTCACTTGTTTGATGAAGACTTAATAATGCATTTTAGTCTCTTAAATCTTATGTTATCCCGCAGATTTCTTCTTGTTTGAAATAGTCATGAGAGTGAAGTGGCATGTTACTCCATCCTTTTATTTCATTATTGTAGCATTTCTTGTGAAGGAATACTGCATCCTTATATATCTGTGTATGGCTTTCATGATTGCCTTTTCCTTTCAAATAAGCCTAAATGAGCTTCACCATTACAAAATAGATTCACATTGCTTGGCAAGCTGGGATCAACCCTTGTGGGAGCCACATTTCACTCCACTTGCCAACATGAAATAAATCAAAACAACATCTTGATAACACTTGTATCTGCATATGAAGCAAACTTGTTAGTTAAATAAATGTATATCATGTTTGATGACTTCAATGGTTTTCTGGGACATCCAGGATTTGTATGTTTGTTTAATGCAACTTGAGATCAGTTTATATATGCATAGGTATTTGTGTATGTAAAGATATAAACTTTTCATTTCTTAGAGCATTGCTCTAACACCATTGCTTTTTCCAGATGCAAGACTAGGAGTGATATAGAGCTAGGAAGGATAGATGCAGCTCGGGACAACAACATGACATGATGACACATACGAACCAGTCATTGACATGAAATGCCTGGTTTCCTTCTTTATATGCACATTTATTTTACTTATTCATGTATATTCTTTTCTTTATCTGTATTGAATAAGTTAAGTCAATCTCACGGCTTGTGTGAGATAATGAACATTCTTACATTCAATAAAGATTACCTTTTAGAAAGATTTATGTAAATATTTTATCGGTTGCATGCACTTGTATAAATGCAATGATCTGTAACAATAATCTTGTAATATTTTCTGATTTTTCTATTTATACAATTGAATGTAATGTAGGAAAGTTAATAAAATGTACCTCATTTCCTCAGTTTAAAATTAACAAACGCCACCTAATTAAGACTAAGTGAAAATCTAGTAACATTTTTGGCGACCTCTATGGAGTGTTTTTCCTGCTAAACACTATTGACCAGTTGTGTAGACCTATCCTTGGGCACAGAGTCACTCAAAAACTAGGCTTATGACCTAGGAAAGTAGACTCAAAAGTTTCGTAGCTCAAATTGATCATATGAAAGATACCTTGTAATTTATTGAAAATAAAAAAATAGAAAGGAAACTAACTAGCTATGAAAAAACAACACTTAGGGAATGAAAATTGCATCTAATCTAATGTGCAACAACACTTTATTGAAAGCATAAAACCTAACCTAATATGCACAAAGGTAGATCATACCTCAAAACAACATTTGAGGTGTATCCCATTAACTGGGATAAGCAAGACTTCTCCATCCATCTTTGATAACTGGAATGCATTGTGCTCCTTGAACTAAGTAATAAAATAAGAGCCATTCCAAAATTTGTCAAACTTTGAATGCTTACCTGGCCTACTCTTCAACATATCCCATTTGAGAACAACATCACCCTCCCTGAAAATTTTGGGTGTAGCTTTCTTATCAAATACCCTCTTTGTTTGGAGCTGATGATACTCCAATGTCTTCATTGCTTTGTCTCGTGTCTCTTCAAGCTCCATGAGCTCAACATATCTAACAGACATTGGGTTTTGTTCTTCAAACATCTCTAGTTGATGTACAATATCAAGAGCTGGTAGCTCTACAAATAAAGGAAATCTTGCCTCTTTAGCATAAACCAGTATATATGGAGAATTTCAAACTAACCTCTTAGGAGTTATTTTATCTGCCCATAGAGTAGATTTCAGCTTGGTGTGCCAAGCTCACTGATTATCTGCCATGGTCTTTTAATAATCCTGATCAGATTCTTGTTTGTGCTCTTAGCCAAACCATTACCCTGTGGGTAATAATTTGAAGAGGTAATTTGATGAATTCCATTCCTAACATCCCAATCACTCACTCTTAACCTAACAAAAGCTATAGAATTATCTAAAATAATTGAATCAGGAACTCCAAACCTGGTGACTATATCCTCATAAAAGCTCAAAATAGAAGATTCATTAGCTTCTTTCAAAGATACCGCTTCTATCCACCATGTAAAATAGTCAGTTGCTATAAGCACCCACCTATGACCAACACCGGAAGGTGGATTTATTGATGCAATAAAATCAATGCCCCATCTCATGAAGGGCTGCTCAACCTGAATAGGCTACAAAGGCAAAGCTTGTAGCCTCTCTTTTCTTGCAAAAAGAGCACATTTAACACACTTTCTTGCCCAAGCATGGGAATCTTTAAATAAGTTGGGCCAATAATAACCAGTACGCATTATTTTCCAAGTAGTTACTCTTGGAGAAAAGTGTCCTCTTGCAGTTCCATCATGGAACTCATGAAGCACCTTTTCTGTTTGATCAGTATCAACACATCTTAACAAAATTCCATTAAGTTCCTTCCTGAAAAGAACATTATCAATTAAAACATATGGAATAGACTGCAACCTAAATTATCTTCTTTTAGCTCTGTCTAAACCTGGTGGACATTCACCAATCTGTAGAAAATGGGTCATGTCCTGAACCCAACCTGCATCTAACACAGGTGCAACATTCTGATTCTCATTATCATTGAATAGAACAGTCTCTGATTTTGATTTCTTCCCATCTTCTGGACTTGAGGCCAAATGTTCACATAGCCCTCTACCTCTCACAACTTTAGTGATCTTGATATCAATGTCAAATTTCATAACTCTTGTAATCCACCCTGGTCTTTTCTCATTCAGGTCTCTGCTTGACAAAAACTCCTTCACACTAGGGTGTGCAACCATAACATTAGTCTTATTGTTAGAGATTAGAGGCTTAAATTTATTTAATCTCCTAATCACAACAAGACGACGTTTCTCAACAAAAGTATACTTCTTCTCATAATCAGCTAAACCTTGACTGGAAAAGGCTATTGGCTGCTCTAATCATCATTATTTTTTTGAACTAGCATCGTAGAAATTGAACTTAAGCTACCAAAAGCATACAAAGTGAAATCCTTTGAGAAATTTGGGTTTACTAGAGTGGGAAATGATGCTTAAGCCTCCTTGATTGCTTCAAAACTGTACCTGGCTTCTCTAGTCCAACTGAAAACTGCATTTTTCTTCAACATGGCTGCCAAAGGCTGTAAAAGGTTTGCAAAATTAGGTATAAACCTTCTCAAAAAATTAATTATGCCTAAGAAACTCTACAACCCCTTCTTGTGATTGGGTAATGGTAGCTCCAATATAGCTTTAACTCTCTCAGGATCAATGGTGATCCCCTGTTTTGACACTATGTGTCCAAGAAGCTTGCCTTCATGGACAACAAAGATGCTCTTTTTCAGATTAAGGGATATACCAAACCCCTTGCATATTTCAAACAATTGCTTTAAATGAGATAGATGCTCATCAACATTCTTAGAGAATATTGTGACATCATCAAGATAGACGAGGACAATCTTATTGATTAAACTTTGGAAAGCCATGTCCATAGCCCTCTAAAATGTGGCACCAACATTAGATAAGACAAAATGCATTCTCTTATAGGCCATAATGCCCCATTTAGTTGTAAAAGAATTTTTAAACTAGTCTTCCTCTTTGACCAACACTTGGTTATAAACTCAATAACCATCTAATAAGGATAATCTCTCAGAACCAACAACTACTTATAGGATCTACTCCATGGAGGGCAGTGGGTAATGGTCTTTCAAAGAAGCTCTGTTAAGATTCCTAAAGTCCACACAAAGTCTTATCTCTATGTTTTTATTTCTAACTGGTACAAGGTTAGAAACCCATGAAGTATGTTTAATAGGAAAGATGATACCCGCCTCAACTAATTTAGTTAGCTCTTTGATCATGAGAGGCTCTAACTTAGGGTTGAAAGGTCTCTGTTTCTATCTAACAGGCTTGGCATTAGGTTCTAATTCAATAGTATGCTAGGAAATATGGGGATCAAACCCTTTTAAATCAGAATATTTCCACGCAAATACATCATGAAAATCTTGATATAAAGCAACAAAAGCCTGCTTATCTTTAGCCGAATAGACTTTGCCTATCTTAGGGAGCTTACCTTTGAAAATCTCCAGCTCTTTGTAATGTTCCTCTTTGATCTGCAGACCAGCTTTACCCTTCTTAAGCTGATCATCAGTGCTGAAAAGTGACTCCAAGGTGACAAGTCCTTTGGGTAGCTTATTTGTCTTCAACTGTATGACCTGATCATCATACCGATCCTTGAGTTTTTCCTGGTTACCTAGAGAGAACTGATCCTCTTCAAGAAAAAATGATAGAATCTGCTCATCACTGTCAAACACTTGCCAATGAATGTTGTTATCAGGAATTGATGGCCTGACTACAACCTTCACATACTTCTATTTTTTCTCTTTCTTGATATCATTGGGGATATCAAACTGTGCTCCAACAACTGCAAGCCTATCTGCATGCTTGTTCTAATTTTTGGGAAGAAAACCAAGTTAAATGCAATAAATTCTTCAATCAGATCCCACACTCTATTTTTGTAGGACTTCAAGGCATCATTTTTTGGAACACTCAAGCCTTTGACTTGGTTTACAATTAGCTCACTATCTCCATAAACCTTGAGATAGTTCACTCCTCTTTTCCTCGCCCATTCCAGCTTGAAAAATCCCTTCATACTCAACAATATTGTTAGAACAGGCAAAAGCAAAGCGAAATGCAAAAAAATATTTGTCACCTTGTGGGGACACATGCATTGCACCCCCTCCAGCTCCATTCTTAATTTTGGAGTTGTCAAAGAACATTTCCCAAAGCTCATTTTGTTGCAACAACAACTAATTTGCACTTTTTTCAAGATTAGGCACCTCTACATCAGTTTCATGTAACACATAGATACCCATCCCAGCATCAAAAATATGATCATCAGGGTTATCTACCACATTTTCTGCTGCCCACTCATGTAACAATGCCTCAAGAACAAACTCAACTTGCAACTCTTGAGCAGCAGCAAGCTCGCTATCATAAAAAACAACACAATTCATGTCTGTAGCACTAGGAACAACATTAATCACACTCAAATTATAGGGTTCTATATGGTCCTTGGCCAATTTCTCAGATTTTATGGTAACCTTAGTCCCATATCTTATTCGAAACAACATATGTGACCAACCATCATACACGTAACCTCCTATCTTGGCTATAAAGTCTCTTGACAAACTTAAGGCAAAGAAAGGCGGTAGGTCTTTGACACATATGTCATGGGGCACTGAAAAATTTGGGCAAGCATGAAGTGTGAGGCTTAGACCTTTGATGACACCTATAATATTGATTGAGGTTCCATCTAAATAGAGCACTCATTTCTCTAATGGCTGATACTTTATACCTAGCCTATCAACAATCTGTTTTGGCATTACACAACTACTAGCTTCACTATCTACCATACAATTATGGACTAGTTTACCATTTATGATCAAAGAAACATAAAACGGAGGTGGTTGAACATCCTTACCTGTTTCTTTGTTTGGTTGTTGCTTACTATTCTAAGGAGTGTTTGTTAGAACAATTCTAACCTAGCTAACCTACTGATGGCTCATCAGTCACTTTAAATCTGATAAAGCTGACTGTAACATTTATTTTTGACCTAGGATAGCTAATGAATCCCACATAGATATAGTTATGCTCACCTTTTTTATATTATCAATTATATTGAAAGGCACAGTTGGGTTTACCTTTTGATGGGTCTTTACACCAACATGATCAGCTTGCAAGTGTGGCAGCTCCTTGGTAGCTCCTTGGCAGCTCCTTGGCAAGATGCGAGGAACTTGTGATGTAGATGGTTCAGTAGTTGTTTCTTTCCCTTTGTTAGTTATTTTCTCAAGATCAAGAGCTCTTTTCTTTGCTCGTGTGTTCATTGTAACTAGGGAATCATCTGCATTAACTCCAAAAAATTCTTCTCCCTACCAATTCAACAGAGTAGCATCATTTGTAGGCTACTCCTATTGTTGTGGAGCTACATCATTAGGTATGTTCTGTTGTGAAACTGAAACACTTTGCACCATTAATGCCTGATTAATGAGTCCATTGGAGCATGTGGCTTGATTGTGAGGTTGGTTGCAAGGATAGAACCACTCATAGTCTGCTGGCAAGTTTTTTTGAACAGGGACAAGGTCCCTGGCTACACTAACAGGTGCTGGTGCATATGCCTAAAAAGGCCTTATGTTCACATTTTGTCTTGGGCCTTAGTAGTTACCTTGATAAGGCTGCCTATTGCCTTGGTATTGCTATTGTTGACCTTGATTCTATTGTTGATAAGGTGGCCTATAAGATTGCTGCTTCTCTAAGCTCACCAATTTGTTACCAAAAGTCTGTAACAGACTTTTGATTTGCTGTAGCTCTTGTGACGAGCTTGGAACAACAATTACTTGAGTTACAACAACTACTACTGTTGGTACAACTGGCAAAGGTGAAAAATGTTGTATCTACAAACACATATTCAAATGAATATCTGGGAAGATAGGAATTGGTGGCCTAGGAGCAAGTTTACTAGCCTGTATTAGGCTATTTTCAGCTCTGATTGCTACCTCCCATTGATTGTATCATCACTGATATGGAATTGTTTATAGCTCTGAGATAGTACAGGAAAGTATAGTTAGGAGTAGGTCTTACTGTCTTAGGTATCCTGAACCAAGTCCTCTAAAAACATAAGTTGAAGTCTGTCATTTTCTCACGAGGAGCTCTTTTAATGGTTGTAAGTTGCTCAACTAGAGACAAGTGATCAGACTTGTCTTGAAACTACTTATGTAGCTTGTCTCCAAACTCATCCCATGTTGCAATGGTGCCAACTTCCAGACCCCTATACCACTACAAATATTTTCCCTTCAACGATGCAACAAGCAACCTAACAACTACATCTTCCTGAGTTATGTGGTGAAATCCACATAACAAAGCAACATCTCGTATGTGCTCGATTGGGGTAGTCTGATCCTCCCTAGTGAAATTTGGAAAAATTTTGAGGGCAGCCATTGGTATATCATTATGTTGCACCAAATTTAATGGAATGCCTCCATTAAATGGCACAAAGGGCTAGTTTCTAGCCATTGGAGGTGGATGAGGTGAACTAATTTGAGTATGAACAGTAGAAATTAAACTTGTAGATGCTATAGAACTCAAAAAAGAAAAAGCAGCAGAACTTGAAAAAGAAAATGCAACTCTAATTGGGCTACTTGAAGGTGATCTTGTTGCTACGAGGCTTAATGAAGCATAACGAGCCTCACTCTGCCTCTTGGATGGCCTTCCTCTCCTCCTTGGTGGTGAAAACATTGACTCTGGCCTAACACCAGGTGGTGTAGACTAAAATATCTTAGAGGGAGGTGTTCCTTTTTCTGTTTTGCATCGTCTTCTAGGTAGTGACAACTGCAAAATCTCAAACTCCTTGGAACTTCTTGTTTGTACTTTTCTCATGTGCTGTAACAAAATTGGTTATGTTGTCCCTTCACTTCACGGAATCGTCAGATATGCAAGTAAAACCTCTGAAAGGTATGAACTTGCTAGTTGCATACCAAACCAACAAAATGTTGAATGTGTCCCATCGGGCATGCCAAAAGCTATTGTCAACTGAAATTGCACCCTAGCTAACCTGCAAAATTTGATAGATTAAGCTGTAGGACTTAGCTTTTCAGAGAAAACATGGGAAGACCTCTAAAGTTGTGGATTGCTTGTAAGTAGAGGTCAACCTCCGGAGAAGGTTGGGTTCCTAGCTGGTTATCACCTATACTACTGATTCTTGAAGGGAAAAGGGAGAAATATTGCTGAAAAATGATAAAAACAAAACTGTTAAACACTACTTCCTAATGGTGATACACCTAACTAGTAATTGAACTGGAAATTCATATTTCAGCATAATTACATACAATGAATTGAATAAAACAAAGCTTGCACAACCTATCTGTATGTGTTTTGCATAAGTATTTTATAAAGAGGCCTAATGCATGAGTCTTTAGGAGGAAATAAATTTCATAGCTAAAGTAACCTGCTTTTCTGACTTTGATTATAACCTGCAATAACACATTCTATGCTAAAAAGGTGTTGGATATGAGACACAATTATCAGGAAATGAAAGTATTTCACAAGTAATCTAGTAAATCAAAAATTGCACACAATGAAGCAAAAGAGTAAGAAGGAAAAATTAACTCCATTTAATGTTTCCAAGGTCTGCACTGTATTCCATGTCCATATGAGTTACAAAAGTTTGCAAGAATCTCTCTTAGGACTCAAAAGTCACAAGTACAAAAGAAATTGCATAATCAAGAACTAACTCAATAATGAGTAGCCAAAAAGACTAAGTACCAAAATCTCCATCAAACAAGGAGTCTTCAACCTCCTTGGGTCAGATGCAACTATCATGCCTGAAATCTAGCCCCTAGATCTCATCCGAAAGAGCTGAAATAAGTTGAAATGGTCAAGTTTGACCATGTGAAACATGATGACAACTCAAAAAGCTCATAAGTGAGTAAAAAAAAACTCCAATATACATGGCACATGTTTTCAAGCTAGTTCAGCCTCCCTAGATACCCTCCAAATGTTCTCAAATTGAAAACAATCTCCAATATTCTAGCATGCATATAAAATCCATTCATAACTCCCTTTCTCTTTATGACTTAGTCATATTGAAATATGTTCCTAATTTTGCATTTAAAGAAAAATAATAACTTGAAACAAGTGATTTATAAAACATCACTTATATTTAAGTATTATTACAATATAATGTAATGCAAAAAAAAAAAAAAAACCCCATGTATCTAGTTATAGGCTTAGTTAAAGGTTTTACTAAGTCAAAAAACCCTATGCATATTCATTCCATACAAGGAAAAAGAAAATACAAGGCACATGACATAAGTCTTCACCCGTGGGCATCAATAGTTTCATTTGAAAAAAATAAAAGAAAAGGTGAAATACCTAGTCTTCCATTGACATTTACTAGGGTAAAAAACCATAAAAGCTAATAAAGATAAAACAAATGAATTCATTTTCTTCTTGATGCTTCTGGAAGAAGCCAAGGCCACTGAAAATGGTTCAAGAAAGCACACTGTAGAAGACCTCCATGGCTAATTTTTGAGCAAACAATGAACTCTTTTCCATAAATCTCAAGTCTAAAAATACAGCACCAAGATTGGGTAAGCTTACTATGCAAATATTTTATTATCTCTTCTAATTTTCTATAGAAAATATGCTCCATAAGAGCTCCTGCTAGTGGAAAAGTAATGGAGTTTTGTCTCCACATATTTTAATGCCATTGCCTCATATTTATGGGCTTGTATCCTTTGTATTTCTTGCAAATGGTTACCATTTTGAAGATTTAATGTTTTTAATGTATGAGAAAGATATCTCTAGCCACAACCACACCATTGCAACAGGTAATAAAGGGCCTTGTTTTTATTGATGGCCGAGTCTCTTTACCTGTAGGTAAATTGAGGTTTTTTTAGAATAGGCCATGTCTCAACTTCTGTTTCTCCCCCTCTTTATTTTACAAGGTCGTGCCTCTTCATATTCATTACATTGGATTTGTATTTTTTTGGGGTTTTACAAACCCACGACAACCTCCATTCTTGCTTCTAGGGTTTGTATTTCCTGCACAAAAAAATCCTCTATTCACTCTTCATTTTTCCCTCATGACTTGATTCCAACTTTTTCCGTACTGCCAAATCTTTGTATTTCTTCATGATTTCACCTATGAAAGATTTTCCTATAGCCACAAGAAAATTAAAGGCTTTGTTCTTTAATCCTACACCATAGGATCATGGCTTGGCTTCCAAGTTTTTGAATTGAAAATTTTCTTATATAAAGAAAGTTTATGTTTTCAGACAATCACTGCTTTTTCCTTTAAAACTGTATTTGGCTTAGAGAAAACTTGAAAAAGGAAAACCCTCGAGGCTTCAGAGGTCACGGGTATGATGATTTTTCCTATAATTAACAAAAAAAATTTGAATGATTATGTTTAATTTTATGGCCTTATGATTTTCTGAGTTTGTAAATCTTATTACTTTAGGGTCTCTTGACCTGTAGCTGGAGATTTCATTCTTCAATACTTTGCAAAAAATTCTCTATTGTATGCTCATTTCTCTTCTATTGCCACCATGGAAATCTCTGTCATCTCATTTTGTATTTTCATTTAAAATTGAGTTTAACACAAGAGCATTGTCCCTCTTTTCCCTTCATAGCATTGTTTTCTTTGGTACAAACCCTACACTTTATAGACTAGGGCTCATGATGACTATTGTCGTTGATCACAATTCTACCCTTTGAAGCTTGAGAAAACTGTCCTCTAAATTGTATTACCGAAGGATCATCCATTCCCGAATCCTGTATTATCATGCACTCTATCATTTGGGATGACCATCCCTTAAGTGTTTGATCTATGTAATTACTCACTTTCACCCAACTCACTGTTATGTTGTTATTTTTATTATTCAATACTTTACAAAAAAATCTCTATAGCATTGCTATTTCTAATATAACCAAATGACATTTTATGAAGTGGCATCTCCTGTAGATTCATTCTTCTCATATTCTGTAACACTTTTGAAGATGTACAATAAATTGTTCCTGCTCATGCAAATCATGCTTTTGAATAAAGTTGTGTCTGTGTGCTCTACCTAGATAAAGATAAATTGATCCTTTAGCTGTTAAATAAAGGACTCTCACAGAAATTTATGGGACTTCTTTCTTTAATCATAGAACAATAACACTAAAGAATTTGGGGGTACTGAATTTCATGTATTAAGATCATTGTCTCCAAACAATCACAATTGACTATCCTCAGGCACTGCCTTATGTTCTTATGGTCTTCAAGCAGATAGCAAACATAGTCATCATAGTTCTTCAAGCATGTTCACTAGAAGACCTCTTAGAATGAACAATTATAATCATGTTGAAACAATGTTCATTTTGGTACAAACCTCACTTGTTTGATGAAGACTTAATAATGCATTTCAGTCTCTTAACTCTTATGTTATCTCGTAGATTTCTTCTTGTTTGAAATAGTCATGATAGTGAAGTGACATGTTACTCCATCCTTTCATTTCATTACTGTAGCATTTCTTGTGAAGGAATGTTGTAGCCTTACATATCTGTAGACAGCTTTCATGATTGCCTTTTCCTTTCAAATAAGCCTAAATGAGCTTCACCATTACAAAATAGATTCACATTGTTTGGCAAGTTGGTCTAAACCCTTGTGGGAGCCATATTTCACTCCACTTGCCAACATGAAATAAATCAAAACAACATCTTGATAAAACTTGTATCTACACATGAAGCAAACATGTTAGTGAAATAAATGCATATCTTGGTTGATGAATTCAATGGTTTTCTGGGACATCCAAGATTTGCATGCTTATTTAATGTAGATTGAGATCAGTTTATATATGCATAGGTATTTGTGTATGTAAAGTTAGAAAATTTTCATTTCTTAGAGCATTGCTCTAACACCATTTCTTTTGCCAGATGCAGGACTAGGAGCAATACAAAGCTAGGAAGGATAGATGCATCTCGGGATAGTAGCAGGACAAGATGACACATGAGAACTAGTCATTCACAGGCAATGACTTGTTTCCTTCTTTATATGCACATTTCTTTTACTTATTCATCTATATTATTTTCTTTATCTGTATTGAATAAGTTAAGTCAATCTCACGGCTTGTGTGAGACAATGAACATTCTTATATTCAATAAAGATTACCTTTTAGAAAGATTTGTGTAAATATTTTCTCGGTTGCATGCACTTGTATAAATGCAATGATCTATTACAATAATCTTGTAATTTTTATCTGATTTTTCCGTCTATACAATTGAATGTAATGTAGGAAAGTTAATAAAATGTACCTCATTTCCTTAGTTTAAAATCAACAAATGCCACCTGATTGACCCTAAGTGAAAATATGGTAATAGGGATGACTTGGTTGTAGGAGGTGATGCATTGGACCTTAAGATGGAAGGCCAAAGTTCCTTCAAGGTTTGTGATGATAGTCCCGACTTGTTGTTCCTCTCGCATGGCCCACTTACTTCTGTTGGCCTTGGATCACCATCATTGTAGGAAAGATGCAAATGATTCTCCCTTGTTTTGCTTGAGGCTGGATAATTCCTCCAAGCTTACATCCATGCCCATGTTGAATGCATAATTTTTCATAAAGGTGTCAACAATTTCTTGAAATTTCTTGATCCCTGGAGGAAGTTGGGAGAACCATTCTATAGCTGGGCTAGCCAGACTTTGTAGAAAGAGCCTCATTAGATAGGAGTCATTATAGGCTACTTCCATGTGATCCACATGGAACTCCCTGATGTGATATTGAGGGTTTCTGAGTCCGCGGTACTTGTCAAATTTTGGGATCTCAAAGCCTTGTGGAAATGGTTTCATCACAATGCTCCTATCAAATAGATAAGGGCATAGATTCCCTTGTGATTTAGGGGTCTTCCCTAATTGGATATCCAACACCTGTTGTGATAGCTTCTTGATTTGGGTAGATAAATCACCTTGAGGGGGTCGGGTGGTGAAATGAATGTATTTGGTGTTGGAGTAGTGATGACGAGTGTGGTAACTTGTGGACTGGGTGGTGCATTCATCAGAGTTTTTTGCGAAGCCAACACTTCCTGATATGCTTGTAATTGTTGTTGTACCAACAAAGCTTGTTGTTGGTCTTGTTGCTGTTGTTGTACCAACAACACTTGTTGTTAGGCCTGGTATTGTCTTTGTGGAAACAATGCTTGTTGTTGGGATTGTTGTTGAGCTACTTGTTTTTGTGCTTGATACTATTGTAGGGATTGTTGATATGCTTGTTGCTGAGACGCTTGCACTTGTGCCTGGTATTGAGCTTAAGCTTGCACTTGCTGAGCTTGATATTGGGCTTGAGCTTGATCCTATGCTTGTTGGGCTATTTGTATAGCCTATGTGGCCTGAGCAGCTTGTTGTTGTTGCAATAAAGCTTATGCTTGCACTTGGGCTTGTTGCTACTATAGCAACGCCTATTCTTGCGCTTGAGCAACCTGTTGAGCTTGTTGTGCGGCTTGCTAGGTTTGGAACTATTGGAGTGCTTTTTGGTAGGCTTTTCAAGCCATTTACAACGTGATACTAAATTGGTTGGCCACATTTGGGTTTGGTGGTGGAGGATTTAGGATGGTATGAGATGGTGTGATGAGACTTTGTTGGGGTGGTTGAGTGATGACGAGGGGTTGTGAGGTGGTGAGTATAGTGAATGAACTAGGTCCTTGGCAGACCATGTTTTGAGATATTTGAGGTGTTGTGGATGATGTTATGGTGGATTGAGATGCCTAGATTGGCACCACCTGTTGTTACGATATTAGTGGTAGGCCTAGAGGATTTGGTGCGCTTGAAGTGGTGATTTGATTTCGCTGATTTTGGATAAGTAAAGGGGGTTGCCCTAAACCAAGGAATGGTGTGGATGTTTATGTAAGCAAAGGGAGTGGTGGAAAAATGGGTGGTGTATTCCCTTGGGAAAATGATGATGATGAGGGATCAAAGATTCCCTCTGGTCTAAATAATCAACTTTCTCCTTGTGAGGTCATGGGGAGAGAGGTTTGTGCATTGAGAGGATATGTTGGTGTTGCATGAAAATATGATGGGTTGGTGGGATCATGAAATGTGAGCGGAACATATGGGTGTAACAGATTTAATGGGACAAATTGACCTAAGATGGGATTTGCATCCAAATCTTGGTTGTTCACAAGGAGATGTGTTTGGAGTGCATGAAGCAATGAGCTTCCCTTGTTGACAACTGGTTGAGTTGAAGCAATGGATGATGTGATTTGCGGGATGCTTTGAGTGATGCTTTGAAATGGAGGTGTAGATTAGATTGAGGTCATGATCCCAAGAGGTGTCTCCACAATGGTGTTTATGTCAAAGTTAGAAAGGAGTTTAGCCCATTATTTTGCCAATTCAATCATGTATTGGGAGGGATTGAGCCTCATCATGGTATTGACAATTCTGTGAGCCTCAAGATTTTGGACCATTTCAATGATTTCATCTTGCGTCATCCCTAAGATATTATTGGTGATGTCTTCCACTTGACCTCCCTCTTGAGGATCTTTTGATGGTAGAGGAAGATTTGGTGGAGGATTGCTTGATCCAATGGGATTGATTTCGGGTGCGGTTTGACTTAGGTCACTTGAAGTAGATGTTTCTTTGTTGGCTTCCATGTTTTTCTTGTATTGAGATTGAGTTTGAACCATAAAATAGGGATCAATTTTCAAGAATGTAAGAAATGAACCTCTAACACCTTAGATTGATCTAAACTTTATGCTCAAAGAAGAAAATCCAAGTTTGATAAAGGATCAAAGGATGGGGATGAGATTGATGGAAGATGATAGGGGTGAATGATTGATGTCTTAAGAATATTGAAGGGACACTAGAATTTGGGACTTTAGGATTATTGATGTTTGACTTGATTTGATTTGGATTTGGATAATGAACTCATAAATCCCAAGAGGTTGGATGTTTATCTTGGAATGAATTTGTTCACAAGGATTGATAATTTAACTAAGCACATGAAGAAGGATTCATCTACACATACTTATTCAAACAAGAGGATTTTTTATTTGATTTAAAGGATTTTCCAAAAGTCTACCATGAGGGATTTTTTCAAGATTCCAAGAGTTGATGGTGAGATGAGATTTGATTGATGTTTGAGGGATGGATGAGAAATGTTGATTTTGATCCTAGATTGGACTTAGATAGACTTCCTTTCTACAAGACCTCGATATTGAAGAACATGCTTGTACTTCCTATGTGAGAAATGTAAATCTTTGAAAGAGACTTGGATTTTGTTGGAAATAAAATTCATACAAATTAGGATTTTTCTTTGAAGCTTTCTTATTAAAATTATAGACAAGCCTTTCTCTAACTTTGTGAAGTCTTTAAAGACATTATTCATGAGCTTTTGGACTAAGGGACTTGTGATGACTTGGTTTCAGAACTTTGACTTTTTGAGAAATCATGGGATCAAGCACATGTGAGGTTCAATTGTTTGTTATCTCGCTTAGATTTGGTTCTTTTTACCACAAACACTTTCTTTGATTATGTTTCAAAATGAATGTCTAATTTCCTAATTCCTTTTCATCCCACAAGGTCCATCATGTGGAAATCAAGGAAATCAAGGTAATAGTTTCTTAACATTGACTTTAGTAAGAGAAAATTGTGATTAAATCCAAATACTTAGAAGCCTCTAAGGATAAAATCCCTAGGGCAAGCAAGAGAAATTGGATTTGTCAAAGGCATTTGCTCCTCCTAAAGGGTTTGAAATTTTGAGGATTGGGTGAATGTTTGTTTTTCAAATGTTTTAGATCCAAGCAATGTATTTTGATTTCAAAATGATGCACAACCCTAGGGTGAAAGAGACAATATTTGTTGAGTTCTCACTTGGATAAATCTAGCTATGCTTACTCTTAGCGTATGATTAGATGCTTGACCACATTGAATCCTCTCCACGACACACACTTCTCGTGTCAGCCAAGCATCAGTGCCCATGAAACTCCCATGGCATACTTCTCATCTCTACCAAGAGCCGTAAAAATGTGGGATGGCTTCAGAATGATCGTTCTTGCACCAAAATATAGATTTAAGGATTTTGACCTTCTAAAAAAAGGGTTCTAGTATAGGCATTCTGTTCATGGGGGATCATCCATACGGCAAGAGACCATTACTACCCTTCTTGTTGGAACAATCCTCGTGATACTTGAACTTTCCTCATGTACCCACACTTATATATCGGTTGGAAGTCACTTGGCTTTAGCGTGTTACTGATTAGGTCATTCCCTTGGGGTGAGTACTTTTTCCCACCAAGGCAAGCCCTCTAAGGATTTAAACAAAAGTGAGTAAGCACATCCAAAGTTCGATCAATCTTTCTTGAGAAACAAAGAGAGAACACTTGCGGTAGAATCCACTCACTCTAGCAAGGATTTGTTCAATTTTAGAAACCCAAATTGAAATGTGGAGATAATCACTTGCACAGCCTAATATCTCAAAAAAGGATTTTGATTCTCAAGATCACCATGAGGCGCGAGAGAAGTGCATACATCTTTTTAAAGGATATTAACTTGTAAAAGGGATTACAAAACAAAGAGTACACATGTTCATTTTAAACCAAAAAGAAATGATGTGAATTATTTTAAGCACCAAATTTGAAGTGAGATTTTTTTGTTCATTTGTTAAGTCCAAAAAGAATTCTAGTAAGTTTCCAATGGTTCTTTTTAATCCCTTTGTTTTGTTATTTTTAAGCCCAAACAAAATTAGTGAGTCCTAAAAAGCAAGAAGATGAAAAATCCTTAGAAAATGGATTATAATTTCTCCCCAAAGTGTTTAAAAACACTTGATACACTGAATTGATGATGTCATAAAGAACTCTTTGTCTTTGTTTCCTTCCTTCACTTTTGATCAAGCAAACCTACAAAAACAGGTTAATACTACAGAAACGAGGCCAAAAACTAGTTAGAAGTAAAAAGCAACCAATATGAAAAAAAGACATGTTGAAATTAATCTGAAAAATTCCTTTTACCCCACTCGAGTGGTGTAATATGTAATTGCAACATAGTTTGAGGAAGTTAGCGATGCTATATAGTGTCGTTGGGGACTGAGAGCGGCGGTCTGCACAAAAATAGTGAGCACGATTGCAACGCTGTTTTGCCATCAACAAAGTTTGGAATTTGAAATTCAAATTTCTTTGGCAGGAAGACCTCAGCGACACAATTTGGAGTTTGAAAGCATCGCTATATGGCACCACTGGACTGATAGCCGCATAGTTTGACAACCAACAGTGAAGTTTCCCTGTAGAGAACAAAACTCAACAAAAAATAACAAAATTTTTAGAAAAAAATGTGTTAATTTTCTCCAGATTCACCATCCTTCTAGCGCCAAAATGTGAATGGTGTTCCTATACCTACGCACACACAAAGAAAAACATATAGTTATCACATTATGCAAGTTAGAAGCAACATTCCCTATGAGATTCATTTGAAACATAAAAACAAGAAATGAAATAAAGAACACATTGAAAGAGGCAATCAAATCCTATTCAAATGAACAAACTCTCAATCCCATGGGGGAATTGGTGCCATTTTGATGTGGAAAATGGTCCTATCCCAATCCCTTGCAAGATTGATGATCAATTTAATGCTCCTTGGTGAAATTTCTCCATAACCTAGCTATGATACTGTGAAAATTAATGAAAATGCCTAAGGATGGATGAAGATTTGCTAAAAACTTGAAGATAATGATGTTGCATAAAGTTATGGATCCAAAATTCAAATAAGATCCTCTTATAAATAGAAGAGAATGATGGAGAAAGAGGAAAAAGGGATGAATGTGGGATAAAAGACCAACCAATAGGAAGAGGCCACTTGTCAACATATGATTGGAGGAGGAATGAGCATATTTTGATGAATGTGCAAATAAATATGGTTAGGTGGAATTTGAAATTTGTGAAATGACAAGTTGGAGGGAGAGAGGAATGTAGTAAATGCCACTTGGATCAAGGCAAAGGACATGTAAGAGGCCTTTAATGCCTTGTTGGATGTACTCATCCCTTTTGGAGGGATTTTTGAATTGGAAGAATATTCCACAAAAGATGCCCTTTTGAATAAAAATTGATGAATTTATAAATCAATTAAATTGATTTACTTGTGCAAGTTGCAAAATCTAGAGGATTTGATGGATTAGGATTAGGACTAATCAGAATTTGATTAATTTAGATGAAAATTAGCTGATTTGACAATTTGACTTAGATTTTTGGATTAATTTAAATCAAAGTTGAGAGGCATATGAAATTAGATTTAATTAAATAGAGTTTGATATATTTAATTAAAGAGGGTGGTATTAGATTAAATCAAATAAAGATTAATTTATTTAATTTAAAGGAGATGACTTTAGAGATTAATTAAATAAAGTGAATTATTTAATTAAAAGAAGGGCTATAGGATTGACTAAACAAAATGATTCATTTAATTAATAGAAGCGGATGAATTAATCAAATAAATTTGTTTTATTTAATTAAGAGAGGAAATATGGTGAATTCAATTGAATAAAGATTATTCAATTAAATGACCAACCGAGGAGATGATTCAGGACGAACTGGTGTTAGTAAGATTAGGATCAGGTGTATAGGGTCAATTAGAATATTTTCCATGTCTACAAGTTGTAGCGAGGGCGATGCGGTTGATGAGGTACAAGGAATCTGACCCTTTCTTTTCATTTTTAGGATTTTTTTGAGTTTTTTCCAATTCAAGAGAAACACAGGCATCTAGCCTACACAGAGGCATCCAATCGACACACTTTTATCCTAACGATGCATCGACGACCTCTGACCAGGCTAGCGTCTACCATGCACATTATCATCTAGGCACCATTCATGGCATTCAAAATTTGACGCTAGCGTGTTGCATAGACATCTACATGGTGCACCTCCATCCAAGAAGCCAACTTAGAAAAGTTTTTGATGTAGAAATTAGAATTTTATGATGTAGATGGATCTGATTTGGATCTTGTTTCCTTTGTAGGAGTGGACAGAGATGCAAGAGCATGAAGGTGGGCACATGCTTACTACACTGCACAATTAGATCGCACAGATGCATCCCGATGACCAGGACCATCTTTGGCATGTGGGCTTGTGGTGGGCCTATATCCTCCCAGAGATGCTATATCACCCACTGATGCTCATGTCACTCATGGAGTGGTGGGATGCCTCTACCTACTCGTTCCACCTACCCACAAGAGAGATGACGGTCACACTCGAGGATGTGTACTGGATCATTGGCCTTCCCATCCGTAGATGACATGTGGTCTACAATGATACATAGTCAACTCGAGAGGTCTTGGAGGGTCATCAGTATTGTGTTAGGTGTATAGAGACTGATGATACCACTGACCACATCTACATACGATGGTTTGAGCAGGGGTGAGTGGCAGTCCCACTTATCCAAAGGGTGGTGGTAGTCACAATTTCCCTTTGAGTCACTATGGATGGGAGAGGCTCTCTCTTGCACGGGGGCCTCATCCATACTATTCACGAGATGGAGGAGTGACAAACCATTTTTGCTTGGGGTCGCAACATGCTCACCCACTTATACCATGAGTTAGGATGATATTTACACTGTGTTTACTAGCCTCACAACCTATAGGTGTGGGATTTTTCACATATTATAGCTACTCAACCAGTCGGGTGTCCCTAAGGCATGGCCCCTGGTACTCTGATGGAACATGTGTACCCATTGGTACACGATTGGAGGTATGAATATCTACATTTTTTGGCAGCTTTAGATGGATTATTTACAATTGCATGAGGTGAGATGGCTACCATATAGAGGCATACAATGGCCTATAGACAGGTAGAAACTATGAAATATGTAGCATGATCATCTCCTAGTGAGGCACACCAATTATATCATTGTTCCTTATTATTGCCATAGGGTCACCCAACAGTTTGAGATTTTGTAGACAATCCCCTAACTCCCCCCTCATTCATTTGATTAGAGAGGAGTCCCACCAGACTGGGTGATCATCGTCATCTGACTATAATAGACGTTGTCAGTGATGATGGGTTGAACAACGAGGATCATCCCCCGATGTTGATGATCAACAATGTTGGGGTTTCCCGCAGCTACAGATCATGGTGGGTGACAGTGGGTCCCTCCATAATTTTCTCAGCACATAATGCTGGTGTACAAGGGAACGGTGGAGGAGTGGGAGAGGGTCACAGAGATAGTGGTGATAGTGAGGAGGGTGAGGTAGTGGGTGAAGTGATAGAGAGGCCGAGATAGCGACAAAGGATTTTATCACCCCCAGTAGTTGTCATAGTCTCATCAACACTACCTTCGACAACCAGTTCCCCTCCTATGGTAGCAACAACAGGCATAGGTCCTAGCATTACACCTCCCCCAATTCCACACTAGTAGGTTGGGGATCTAGGTATGAGAGTGATATATACTAGTTTCTTTCAGTACTTAATGTTTTAGTTTCATCTCATATATATATTCTCATGTTTTATATATGTATATCATTTGGTATTGACAATGTACTATTCTATGGTTGCAGCGGACACACAAGAGTGGATTCCCTTCATCAGGTGGTGTATTTTAGAGGTGGCCCCAACCGTGCCAGTTTAGGGGAGTGTCCTTGATGCATACATTCCGGTTTTAGTGGGGTGACATGCCCACTTATTCAAGCCTATTGCGTGGTTGAGGACCGTATACGAGGAGGCATGGGTAGAGGTTGTTTAGAGGACTTCCAATGTCACTATTGTGACTAGGCAGTGGGATCAACACATGACCGAGATTCACACTACCCTCATTGAGTGAGACCAAGCCAGGAAATGGGTAGAGAGTTTTGAGAGGGCACATGATTCCCTATTGAGCTAGCTTGATGACCTCAATAGAGAGGTGATATGGGTCTAGATGTCCAAGTGCAACAGCTTTAGGAGGAGTTGCAACAAACCCAAGAGCGAGAGGTATGGTTCTAGATGGAGGCTACAGAGCTGCATGGAGAGGTACGAGGACTACACATGAGCCTATCAATGTCACAATCACATTACGTCTATTTATCCTTGACCTCCATCACCACCAAGACTAGAAGGGTAGGGGAGTTATGTGCTAAGGGGCTAGAGGCCCATTTTGGATGCTCCAATTTTTTTATATACAAAATGATATTATTTTGTACATTATTTTTATGTATAGACACATGCAAATATACAATAACCATATTTTGATACAATGGTTTGATACATGTACATGATACACATTTTAATATATATATGATATTTTTGATCTAACATCACGGTGTGCTTTATGTGTATGCTTTTTATTTTCATATATGATTATGTGATGGATTTAATTTTTATGGATGTATGTTTAGATTAGATTCTTTCATGATCCAATAAAGACACATGGATGCTTGGTAATTAAATACAATGATGATCTAATTGCCTAACCAAAAGACTTAATCAAATACAATGCACAAATACACAACATAATAAAACATATGTATAGATAATTAGTAATTAAAGAAATTAATCACATACACATGTTGACATCATAACACAAAATATAGTGATAATGTGTTGATGAAGGAATGCCTCTGTTACACCCTTAATATTGATGTACATCGGGTTATGAATAGTCAACTTGTGGCTATCTTAACTCTTAATTAAGTCATATTATCATTATTATATTGTTATTTAGTTATTTAGGTCAATCTAAGGATTATATAGGGCTATCTAAGTCGGCTTGGGTGATATCCTAGGCATAAATAGGTATATATAGAAGGTAGTGAGTCTTATTTCATCATCATATTGTGAATTGTGTTCTCATTGGAGATATTTGGAGGTTTCCCCCTTGAAGTGGCTTATTATTCTTAGTTATTATTAAGTATTTTCAGCATATCTCATATCATATTCTTCTATTGTGCAAGTTATTTCATTACAAGTGGTATCAGAGCATGATCTTGGCACCATAGAGGCAATGTGTCTTCTTAATTTTGGAGGTTATTTTAGAAGGCACATATCTTTTAGATTTTGGAAAAAAAATTTCTTATTTTTAAAGGGTTTTTGAAGACCGTATTAAGGAAGCTATAGTCCAATTTTTAGAGGAATTGGAGTAGAATTAAGCAAATTATTATAGAATTAGGGTTTCTACACAATTTATTTGGAAGTTGCATATCTCTCACATCCTCTTGAATTGGAGCGTTATTTTTATTGAGTTTTTGAGGACATAATAGAGGAGCATACAGTCCAAAATTCGGATAAATTGAAGCAATAATAAGCAAGTAATTGCAAAATTAGTGTTTCCAACAAATTCTCTCTCAAGGTTGCAAATCTACCAATTTCTTGGAGTTTTTTGTGGGTAAGTGGTATATTGGCCCTAGTAAGTTATAGTAAAAATTTCAAATAATTTAAGTTTCATTTATGTGATTTATTACAAAATTATTAGTTTCCATCATGATGGGGCTTGCAATAAAGGGGCAAAAGGAATGTTTTCACACTGGGAAAATCCCTTGATAAGGATGAGGTAAAAATAGAGGATATTAATCCCAATGAGGAAATAATTATGATCAAGGAAGACATTTCCTTAGTGAAGATGGAGATGTGCTGCCTAAAAGGAGATATATCAGACATACGAAGCATGTTAAGCACCTATATGAATGAACCGAGATAGGTCTCAAGAAACCAAGGTGAATCTTCTAGGTCAACTACTCTTGACCCAAATGTTAATACTCCTATGTGATGTAGGAATTTGATACCAAAGGTGGATATGCACAATTTTGATGGCAAAGATCCTCTAACATGGATAAACCAAATGGACAAAAGGTCATGATGGATTCCTTATATCTAGAACTAGATCGATTCATTTGGTATCTTTGGCTTTGTACTCATCGAAAGAAAAAGGGTCTCACTATCTCATGGTCAGTTTTTACAGAGGAACTCCAAGAACAATATAACAACATTGTGATAGAAAAATTCTTTAGCTAGCTAGCTAAACTTCAACAAACATGATCAGTTAAGGATTATATTAAGTGATTCCAAAATATTTCCTTAAGAGTGGATACAATTACAAAGGATAATTTGAATGATTTGTTCGTGGGTGTCTTAGGGATCACATTCAACATGAGGTATGCATTTTTAGTCCTAGATCTATCCCCAAGTATTTTTTCTTAGCAAGGAGGGTAGAGGAAAAGTATTTGATTCCTAAAAAGAAAGGGGCTAATGTGATAAGAGACAAAGGATATTCAACACCTTCACTTTCTCAACCTATTAGGTTGACCCCACAACATATTGAGGAGAAGAGAGAAAAAGGGTTATGTTTCAATTGTGATGGAAAATATAGTCAGGAACATAAATGAAGTGAAAAGAAATTGTTCTATATTGAAGGTTCGAGTGAGGAAGACTAGGAGGAACCAATATTAGAAGGTGAAAGGGAGTTAGATGAAGAATCACATGATTCCCAACCAATAATTTCTTGTCATGCACTTTCAGGTTTTAGTGCTCCAAACTCTCAAGGTTGTTGGTTAATTAAAGAAGCAAAAAGTAATAGTGTTGATTGATTAGAGTAGTACTCATAATTTCATGAACAAAAAATGGCTAATTGTTTAAATTATTTTATATATTTGGCTCCATATTTTCGGGTATTGATTGCACATAGTGGTACTGTTAGTTGCTCTAGAAAATTTAATAGAATTAAGTTATCAATGGGAGATTATCACCTTGATAGCCCAATGTATGCTATCTCCATGGGTGCAACATAAATTATTTTGGGAGTACAATGGCTTAATACATTGGGAACAATTGAGATGAACTTCCAAGAACTATTCATGGGATTTAAATTAGAGGGAAAGGTAGTAGAGCTAAGGGGATTGAAAGAAAATTCCCTACAAATGGTAAGCTCTCATTAAATTCAAAAGTTTCTTAAGACAGGAGTTGATAGATTTTTGGCCTAGTTATGTTCATTAGAAGTCTCTCAATCTAACATTCCTACTCATCTAGATTTACAAGAAATAATTGATCATCACTCAATGGTTTTTGGAGATATTCCCAAAGGACTTCCTCCTAAGAGGGATCATGATCATGCCATACAACTATTTCCAGGGAGCCAACCACCCAACATCAGGCCTTATAGGTACCTAGATATACAAAAAAGTGAGAACAAATTGTTGAGGAGATGCTAGAGGTAGGAATTATCAGGCATAGTCAAAGTGCTTACTCCTTGCTTGTGATGATGGTACGTAAGAAGGATGAAACTTGGCACATGTGTCCAGACTATAGAGTGCTCAACATGTACACCATTAAAGATAAGTTTCCTATTCCAGTCATTGACAATTTTTTAGATTAATTAAATGGAGATGTGTATATTACCAAGTTAGACCTTAGATCTAGTTATCACCAAATTCAAATTAAGGAAGAAGATATGCATAAGAAAATATTTCAGACTCATGAGGGTCATTATGAATTTTTGGTGATGTCATTCGATCTTACCAATGCACCATCTACATTCCAAAGTTTGATGAATTCCATTTTTAAGAAATTCTTGAGGAAGTTTGTATTAGTGTTCTTTGATGATATATTGATTTATAGAAAGACATGGGAAGAACACTTGCAACATGTAGATCAAGCATTACAAAGACTCGAAGATCATCAGCTCTATGCTAAGCCATCCAAGTGTGATTTTGGTCTTAATGAGGTAAAGTATTTGGGACACATAGTTTCACATGAATGAGTAAAGGTGGATCCTAACAAAATTGAGGCTATCATGGAATGGACTATACCAAAAAATATTAAGAAATTGAGGGATTTTTTGGGATTGACAGGATACTATAGAAGATTTGTGAAGAATTATGGTCATATAGTAGTACCTCTCACAAATTTATTGAAGAAGGATTTTTTTCATTGGAATGAGTCTGATAATGCAACATTTGTGAGATTGAAGGAGGCTATGTGTACAAATCCAGTTCTTGCCACTCTAGACTTCACCAAGGAATTTATTGTGGAATGTGATGCTTCAAGAAATGGTATAGGAGTAGTACTCATGCAGGAGGGTCGACCGATTGATTTTGAGAGTCATCAATTAAAGGGTAAGAATAAACAAAAATCTATTTATGAGAAGGAAATGATAGCAATCCTTCATGTAGTTAAACAATGGAGACCTTATCTAATGGGTAGACACTTCAAGTTTAAGATAGATCGTGATAGATTAAAATATTTTTTGGAAAAAAATTTATCTTCTAAAGAGAAACAAAACTGGGTCACTAAGATGTTGGGATATGACTTTGAGATTTTATATAAGAAAGGGAAGGAAAATATTGTGGCAGATGCACTTTCTAGAAAGGATGAGAAAGATGAAGCCTTATTGTGTTCCCTTTCAATATTATAAGCAAATTGGGTGGAAGAAGCCAAAGCAAAGTGGTAGAATGATGTTGCGACAAGTAATCTCATCCAAAAATTAAATAGTGATCCTAGTAGTTTAGATAAGTTTTGTTGGAAGAGAGATAATATTTGGTATAAAGAGTGTTTGTATCTCTATAAGAATTCCACTCTTAAACATAAGATTCTCATAGAATTTTATGAGTCTCCAATTGGTGGTCATTCAAGATTTTTGAAGACATATAATCGAGTCAAGAAATTTTTTTTTTGGGAAGGGCTAAAAGGTGATGTTCAAAAATTCGTGATTGAATGTTTGGTTTTTCAAAGGAATAAAGGGGAGACAGTTAAGACACCGGGTCTCTTGCAAACCTTAGCTATTCCTAGCCAACATTGGGAAGAGGTATCCATGGAATTCATCATAGGGATTCCCAAATCTAAAGGTCATAATGTCATCATCGTAGTAGTTGATTGCCTCACTAAATATGCACATTTCATTGCATTATCACATCCTTTTACAACAAGTGTAGTAGAAAAATATCTTTTGGAGAATATACAAAAGCTACATGGTACACCTAAGGTTATTGTCAGTGATTGTGATCCTATCTTTACTAGCCACTATTGGAAATATTTATTCTCATGTTTGGGTACTCAATTGGCTCATACATCTTCATACCACCCTCAATCGGATGGGAAACTTGAGGTTGCTAATAAGTGTTTGGAAGGATGTCTACATTATTTCATTTCAGAGAAACAATCTCAATGAGTAGATTGGCTACCACTAGTAGAATGGTGGTATAACACTTATTTTCATATCTCATAAAAAATGTATCCATTTTTGGCACTATATGGATATCATACTCCTTCCATCACATCCTCATTGAAGGTGTCACCAATAGTTCAGTTAGTAGAGGACCACTTGCTTCATCAACTAAAGGTACTTTTAGGACAAGGAGAATTTAGCCATGGCACAAAATCGAATGAAGCAATAGGTAGACCAACATCATAACGGAAGAAGTTTTGAAGTTGGGGATTGGGTCTTCTTGAAATTTCATCCTTATAAGAAAATATCACTTAAGAAACCAAAAAAGAATAATAAGTTGTCTCCAAGGTATTATGGACCATACCAAATCATGTAAAAGATTGATAGTGTTTCCTGCAAGCTAGAGTTTCCCCCAACAACAAAGATACATCTAGTTTTTCATGTTTCTTGTTTGAAGAAGGTAATTGGGCATAATATTCCAACTCAAACATTACTACCAAAGCTTGATGAAGAATGAAGAATCATTTTGGAACTAGAGTGCATTTGTTAAACATGCATGAAGAAGTCAAATAGAACTCTCACTGAGTATCTCATCCAATGGAAAAATTTACTAGTTGAAGATGCCACATGGGAGGATGAGGAGTTCATTCAAAAGAATCCACACTTGATTAACATTTAGGACAATACTTATTTAAAGAGGGGGCATGTTATGCCCTTAATATTGGTGTACATCAGGTTATGAATGGTCAACTTGTGGCTATATTTACTCTTTATTAATTCATATTATCATTATTATATTGTTATTTAGTTATTTAGGTCAGCCTAAGGCTTATATAGGGCTATCTAATTCATCTGGGTGATATCCTAGGAATAAATAGGTATATATAGGAGGTAGTGAGCCTTATTTCATCACCATATTGTGAATTGTGTTCTCATTGGAGATATTTGGAGGTTTCCCCCTCAAAGTGCCTTGTTATTCTTAGTTATTATCAAGTATTTTTAGCATATCTCATATCATATTCTTCTATTGTGCAAGTTATTTTATTACAGCCTCAACATAACGAACTGTAATCTAAAAAGTGTCATGCATATGCCACATAGACACTATGCAAAATATCAACAAAGGTTCATCACATTGGCAGGTTCTTTTGGAGGCGTACCATCAATAAAAGAAAGTACATAAGCACTAGAACCATACACGAAGATGATAATGTAAGGGCCTAACCAATTAGGGCTAAAATCTCCCTTTTGATCAGGTGACATATTTACATTTCTTTGATTCTCATAAAGAGCCAGATCACCTACCTTGAAAGTTATAGAAAGAACACCCTAATTACAGTGTTTAGAGATTGATCATTGGTAAGCTTGGAGATGATCGAGGGCCTACAATCAACACTCACCGAGAAAATTAAGTTGATGCAAATGATTAGCATAGTAAGTGTCATCATCAATTAATCCTTTAAGGGAAACTCGCAAAAAATAAATTTCCAACTCTAAAGGCATGATGGCCTCGACACCATACACGAGGTTATACGGTGTTGTGCCAGTCATTGTATGAACACTCATGTGATAGGCCCACAAGGAATATGTTAATTAAGCATGCCAAAATTTATCATGTTTATTCACTATTTTTTGGAGAATTAACTCAAGATTTTTGTTAGACGCTTTAGCTTGGCCATTAGATTGAGGATAATATGGTGTAGAAAAATGATGTTGAATGTGAATTGTTTTAGGAATTTATTTACCTCTTTGTTCTTAAATGATGTACCATTATCAGAAACAAGGGTAGAAGGAAATCCAAAATGGGCAACAATATTGTTTAGAAGAAATCTACAAATTTATTTAGCATTCATAGATCGAAGTGGAATAAATTTGACCCATTTCATAAAGTAATTAGTAATAGTAATGATGAAGTCATGTCCTTTAGAAGAAGGAGGTGATATTTACCAATAATATCCAACCCCCATTTTGTAAATGGCCAAAGAGAGGTCTAATTTTGAAGCTCTTGACCAAGAGCATGAATAAGATTGCTATGTTGTTGACACTGTGGACACTTATTGACAAAGGAAAAGGAGTCTTGATCCATTATTTTCCAAAAGTATCCCATGTGGATTAGTTTTCACACCAAGGATTTACCACAAAAATATCCACCCCTAGAGCCCAAATGGGCTTCTTGAAGGGCAAGGGGTATTTTCACCTTAGTGAGACACCAAAGAAGAAGACAATTATAAGACTTTGATAAAGAATATCAAATAATATAATGTATTGGACTAAAACTTTTTATATCCGAGTGTAAGCATTTATCATCACATCATCAAGAAAATTTCTAGTCTTTAGATAATTATAAATGAAAGAATATCATTCCTCCAAGTGTACATGAGAACACAATAGATCATTGAATTTAGATTTATCTGAGACCGTAGGAGAGAAGAGAATGTAAACCACAAAGTGGTATTCTTATATGCCACTGTCCGAAGACATAAGGGAGTCTGCACTTTCCATTGCATCTGCATGTCAGTTTTATCTCCTAGGAACATTGTCTATAGTGAAAGAAGAGAAGCAATCAAGGAAGGATAAGGCCAAATATTGATAAGTTCAAATATAGCTTAGTTTTCTTGGCTTGATAAATTCCTATAATTTTATTTACAATAAGTTTAAAATCACTATGTATGTGAAGATAATTAATGTTTAAATCTATCATGACATGTAAACCAATAATCAGTGTTTTGTACTCAACGATGTTGTTAATGCAATGAAATTCGAATCAAAAGGATAGAGGAACTGGCTTACCTGTGGGTGAAACTAAAACTACAATTACTCCAAAGCTATCTTGACATCTTGATCCATTGAAGTACATCTCCTATACATGCTAATGGTTTGTTGTAAAAAGGTCTTCATGAAAAAATAAATCTAGATTGGGGAAGGAGTGAGATGACAGAGCTTCTACTAGTTGATCAACAACAACTTGACCCTTAATTTATTTTTGAGTTACAAAATTAATGTCAAACTCAGAGAGAAACATTACCCATTTCGTCAACCTTCTTGAAAGATCAGTTCTAGTGAAAAAATGCTTTAGAAGAACACTTTTTACAATGACATGATTTTTAGCATGAAGAAGATAATTGTGTAACTTTTGTGTTGTAAAAATGAGAGAAAGACATTATTTCTCCATGGAAGAATAATGAGTTTCATAATCAATGAGAATACAAATAATGTAGTAGACTTCTCTTTCCTTACCATCATCATCATGTTGAGCTAACAAAGCCACTAAGACATGAGATGATGCAGAGATATAAAGAAAAAAGGGTCTATCATGCATTGTTGACATCAAGATAGGAGGATCCACTAAATAAATTTTGATGGACTCAAAATAATTTTCACACTCATCATCCCATCGGAAGAAAACATATTTCTTCAATAAACATGTGAAGGGAAGGGTACGATCAACCAACTGAGATACAAATCTATGAATTTCCTGAATTTTCCCTTGTAAACTACATAGTTGAGAGATATTTCTAGGTGGAGGTATGTTAATAATTTCATCAATTTTATTTGTATCAACTTCGATTCTAAGATGAGAAGTAATAAATCCTAAGATTTT